>OZ007570.1:11816793-12276793 GCA_963931925.1 Onchidella celtica
AGCAAAATGCTGAAGCACAACAGACAGCAAATGATTGGCCACTTCCTCCCCTCCTCCGTAACCCATAGACAAGATCACACTGACTGATAATTTATCTGTTAAAAAAAAAACAACAACACCAAATGTCCTGGTATAGTTACCACTGAAAGTGGCACATCCATTCTGTACATGACATGAAATCTAAACAAGTAACCCTGCTGGGAAATGGAGCATCCCCTGACAGTTTATTACATGATGAATGGCCTGACCCATACAGTACCATATTCATTCACCACATCAATCTGTACTAAACTATACCTCCAGGCTCATTAATTCTACATAAAAGCCTATTATCACCACTTCTAAAGTTCGAGCTCCCCACAGCTGAAGTCAATGACCCTCAAAATCTACTGCTCCATCAACTAATTCCATCCAACTGGGATTTGGCCCCTGCAGTTAAATGGGCAGTTTTCAAAGCGACTGGTTAAAAGCATTGTTGGTCTGTGATTCAGGAAGGGCATCCTCCCCAAATAAATCATCTTTTATTTACGTTTTCCATATTTCGTCCCCAAGTTTGTAGTGGTATGACTTTTTTTCTTTTGAGAAATGCTTTAAAAAATTCTATCAGAAAGAATTTAAGATCTTATATTCTTTCTGATAATATTTTTTTTCATTATTAAATGAGAATGTAAGTATGTCTGGTCACTAGAAGAATAACTATTATTTTCAATTCAGGTTTTGTTTTCACGTTAGAAAATTCGGGTCACAGCCCACACTGTGCCACAGTTTAGACTATGAGGTGCTTCCTGATCTATTCCTTCAGTATAACTCTTCAGTCCTGGTGGTACCTTCATCATCCATCCCACATACTGGCATCCAGGATTTTGCTAGTTTTGAATTATAGCTAATCATTGCTCATGGTGAGATCTATGTTCTCACAAAGTGACATATTGATATCTTTCACAGTTCCGAAATTATAAGCAGAAAAGTTTTTAATATATGCTGTACTGCACATATGGTATTATTTCTTATGCGAGGCTTTGCTACATACAACTTTTTCTTTTTGCCAAATTTTGACTCTGCACATAAGAAATCTCACTCTCACCAAATCTATGAAACACTTTCAGGTAAAACGGTCAACATGCTGGTGGTATCCCAGGCCTGTGCCTGAGATGGATGGCCATCTGTGTTAAAATGAAACAGACATGACAATTCAGAAAGCAATCAAAAATACCCTGCAGAATGTATGGATTCCACCATTGTTTGTGTCCATCCCACAATGTAAGGATCATGTTCATGAGTTAATACTAGCTAATACTAACTATTAAGATGAATGACTGGGTTTCTCATTCACGGTATACCCACCTTTCTGATAGTACTTGGAGTTATGAGTCCACCTGAAACCTGTACAGAGGCCGAAATCTGTCAGCTTGATATGTCCATCCTTGTCAATCAGGATATTGTCTGGTTTGATGTCTCGATGGATGAAGCCCATGCGATGGACACTCTCGATAGCCAGGACCAGCTCTGCGATGTAAAACTGAGCTAAATGTTCCTCCAGAATCTCTTTGCGGATCAACAATCCCATGAGGTCTCCCCCAGGCACATAATCCATCACGAAATACAGACTGTCTCTGTCCTGGAATGAGTAATACAACTTCACTACCCACTCATTATCAGCCTCAGCTAAAATGTCTCGCTCTGCTTTGACATGAGCTACCTGGTTCCGTTTGATCACATTGGATTTTTTCAAAGTCTTCATGGCATACAGTGACCCCACATCCTTCTTCCTCACTAATGCCACCTCACCAAATGCCCCCACACCCAAAGTCTGAATTTTCTCAAACATGGAAGATTCCATTTTGGCACGCTTCAAGCGAATGTAGTTTGATTCTTTCTGATGAAGCATTTTGCGCATCTGACGAGCTGCTTCTTCAGACAGATTAACTTTTGCCATTTCTTTCTCCAGCTGCAGCCGTCGGTTGATTCTCTGTGAATGAGATTTGAGTACATTCTCCACATGTTGCTCCATGTAAAATTTGAAGGCTTGAGGTGAATACATTCTAACTTTGGTGTCACAACGTAACCGGTCTCGCTCACGAGCTTCAGACTTGCGTTCAGGAAGAGGTGACATACACCGATGTTTCTCCTGGGCACTGCTGGATGAACACTTGGTGGAGGAGGAAGTGTGTCCCTGACTCACACTGCTGGTGTCGGTGTCCGTCTCGTCTGTTTCTGACGGTGGCGCACTACTGACCACTTGTGGACCTGGCAGGTTTGGAGAACCTCCTGCTTGAGCACTGACTGAGTTGTCTGTTTGCTGTAGTGGGTTGCTACTGCTAGCGCTTGAATGTACAGAAGAAGCGGCAATATTTTGTGAGCTGGGCATGGCCAACTGCAAGGACGGCCCGTTGCCTGTAAGTGGAGTGCCGGGGGAAGAGGGTGAAGGGGAAGAGGAGGAAGAGCTAGGCGGTTGAGGGAAATTTGCTGACAGATGTGAGGGTGGAAGTTTGGACATTTGTGCTGGTAGGCCAAGTTGAGACAAATTCTCATGATCATTGGGAGGCGGAGGCGGTGGAGGTTTGTCCTTCAATGGAACACGCGGGGGAAGAAGAGGTGGGTTTATGTGTGGTGCCTGTCCCATGCCTAACCCGACCATGCCTCGGCCGGGATAGGGTGGCGGGGGTTTGTCAGGGATGTCTGAATTGGTGGAGGGGGAGGAGGTGGTGGAGAGTATGGACATGGGTGACTGATTGGTTGCTCGAGACACGGGCGAGTCAGAACGAGGAGTGGACATGGCCGTGTCTGGAGAAAACTGTGGGTACATGGTGTTATTCTGCAATCTCATACCTTGCATGTGGTTTTGGGAGAAAGGACTCTGTCGTTGCCGCAAAGT
Source organism: Onchidella celtica (assembly GCA_963931925.1). Taxonomy (NCBI): domain Eukaryota; kingdom Metazoa; phylum Mollusca; class Gastropoda; order Systellommatophora; family Onchidiidae; genus Onchidella; species Onchidella celtica. The sequence continues at coordinate 11,819,669 of OZ007570.1, forward strand.
TGGGATTGTCGGCTGACCAGCTGCCAACTGTTCTGCTGTGTAATTTACACCTCCATTACGAACAATCTGTTGATGTTTGGGGTGTGGGTGAGTGATCTGAACATCAGCTCTGCGTGAGGCTGACACACCTCGAGGTGACTGGGTCAAGGCTGAGGATTGCTGATGTTGTTTTAGTTGTTGATGGTTGGGCAGGGCTGACATGCTGTTGATCTGAGCATGGACCTGAGAAATTATATTCTGGGAAACTCCGCCATTCAAGTTTTGAGCTGGCGGAACCACAGGGGCGGTGGCCGTTTGAGGCATGGGTTTGGTCACTTCTTTACTCCGCACTGATGACATAATGACAGGCATATGACTCGATCCCATTGCCATGCGAGTGGCTGACACTGCTGTTGATGCCACCATTTTCTTCTGCATCATTTGATGTGCTTCAGGAGGAACGGACATCATGGGTAAATCCAGCATAGAGGGAGGATGGTGTAATTCTGCTTGTTGTTGAAGATGGTCCATGGGACCAGAGGCTGGAACCCCTCCAATGGCTCCACCATTGACCCCGGTTGCTGTGGCCACCTGCAGACGAGCTTGATTGTAAGGAGGGGGAGGAGCCTGGGTGTATCCTCGTGCCAGCGGTGGAGCTCCATTGCTGGAAGGTGCTGGAGAGGGACTGTTGGTACTGGAGCTGCCACCCTGTGCCCCCAGTATCATACTCTGTAGCTGCTGTGAGAGCAGGGGGCTGGGGGCCGGGGTGCTGTTGCTGCTACTCCCGCCCATGATGCCTGGTTGCTGTGAGTTGATGGCAGTCACTGGGCTAACTCCTCGATGGTTGACCAGCCCTCCAACACCTCCATTGACCATCGGTGGCGCCTGTTTATTCTGTTGTATATGATAATAGGCTTGGCCTGGGGATATCCGCTGAATCATCTGTTGGACGTGACCTTGGGGAACCACGTTGTTCTGATTCAATAGTTGTTCCTGGGCCATCAGTGCTGCCTGGTTCATGCCTGAACCTTGACCTTTGCCTGCATTCATCGTCTGAAGTAAACCTGATGTCTGACCAGGCATGATCTGTGGATGAAACAATGACATCATCATCCTGTCATTAATAGCCAAACATTTCCTACATCAACCACACCAGTTAGGCCTCATGCCACAAGTCAGTTTTTAACTATTAGGAGTCCGGGGAAAATTAATTTATAAATAAAAAAAGAAAAGAAACTACAAGTACATCACTAGGGCATATTATTACGTTTATACCAATCCATAACCCAACCATTCTTTATACGCTGAAACCACTGCTACCGTCCTGACTTCAAAAACTGGCTAACTAGCAGCATAAAAATTCAGTGAACTTGTCAGGAACCAAATAAGGCTGAGGCAAAATCGTAAAAACCACCATAAGATATAAAAATAGGCACACAATAAAACTCCTTCACTCCTGCACATTTTCCAAGGCCAGACGCTCTTCTCTTAAATCATGAGCCCTAAACACATCAAGTACAATAAATTTTGGAGCCAGTACCACATAAAATTTCCGAGTGATCATAAAACACAGCCAATGCCAGCAACCCTTCACTGGTGTTACTTTGTACAAAAAAGTCAAGATTGCCAGATTCTTAAGATTATGTCCAATAAATCTGAGGCCAAGCTAGATAAAGTGGTGCTCAAAGATGCGAAGCTTGAAGTATGCCAAAATTTGATCATCAGCCACTCGAGACGGTGAAAAGATGCAAATGTCTGAAGTTTTACAATACTCAAAAGTGAGATTTACAAAAAAAAGAAAAAAAATTGTTCATGGTCAAGCCATCTTTAAAATTCAAGAACAGTGAAACCTCAAAAACATTGGTAAATGTTGATAATTATTTTTGTGTGTGTGTTTTTTTGTTTTTTTGGTATTTTGCGTACTTTTTTAATCCCATTTGGGAATTTGCTTTAGTGTCATTGCAGCCCAGTTACAACTGGAGCAGACATGTCGTCGCCACAGCGCAGCACTGGTCCGGGCACAAATCATACTCATAGGTTTGGTGACCCCCACCCCCCCAACACAACAAAAAAAACCTGTCAGTCTTTACCCTGGGTTACTTCTGCTGTGATGACAAGACTGCATATCATATTCTACAAATATACTGACATATGCTGGGACAATTCTCTTTGACTGCCAACTCTTTTACATTGGTAGACAACATGGATATTGGGGGCCTGTAACTGTGAATGCTACTGAGTCAACTGATTGGGGTTGATGCTGCAAGGGACATGTGTTTACATGTAGGCCATTGGAAATGAGTTGAGAAACCTCTGCCAGCATGTCTGTGACCAACTTGTGTGGTCATGACCTGAGACCTAGGAAACCACCGAATGTGTCAGGGAGGGGATCGACTATTCATGACCGTAGTTCTTGTTTGTTCTATCTGAAAAACTGGAGACCTTTCACTATGTAGAAGGGGTACAACAAATGCACACTTTGACACTTGTTTAAAATGCTGTTTCACGGTTCTGATTTATCCCAACGCCTTATCATAATACCAAAGGTGCAAACATTTAACATCGAATTTCTCAGTTGTGCAAGAGGGTGAAATGGGTGCAAACAAGATCTAAGGTCACCAAGTGTCCGGCTACTGTACCTGTTGTCCTCCAGTGTTTCCTGATTTGGCAGCACTGAGACCATCTATGACTGGGGGTGGTGTCTGACCTCGAGGGATGTGGTTAGCCTGAGTGGTGGTGATGGGTACGCGGGGAGGGAGAGGAGGAGGAGTCTGCAGCCCATTGACTAACAACTGCCTGGGAGGGGCGGGGTTCAGGGGGCTGTCTGAGCGAACGCTGTTGGTCTCAGAGGCAGCCGGACTGCTAGGGCCAAAATTTGGACGTTGACTCAAAGTGTATCCTGGAATGAACAGACAAAAAAAAAAGTTATAAAGGTTGACAAAATCACAGGTATCATCAGTGATAAAGACTGGAATATAACTTTTGCAATAACACCTGCAGTTTTTTGCTTCCTGCTGGATTCCCGCATCTCTTTGAGGCTTTATAAAAAATATGTTTTGAACTCTTTTTTTAAAAAATCCCATGGAATATTCCAGAGCTAATCCATTAATTCCATGGCCTTTTTCAAATTTGAAATTCGGGCTTTTGCAGAGATCCAAGGAATTTCCAGGGCTGGGCAGGAACCCTGTTCATGACCCTAACAAAGCTCTGGTCACAACTGAGATTCCCCCTCTGCCCCCAGGTTGCACTCCCCAGCTGCTCCAGCTGTAGTAAAGGACTCCAAGGATATGCAGGGTTTATGTAAAATTCATCATTCACATCAAATTAAAATGTAAACCAGCTCAACCATTGGTGGCCACTGATACATGCATACACTGAACAAATAGTGGGCAATGGCGAAAAAAAAGACCAGTTGGCCTCACACAATTAGCAATTTCTGATTTTTTTTTTTTAATGCAGAAAAATAAAGACATAGCAAAATACATGATGATGTGGGGAGATAAGGACATGCTGAATATTATTATGTCCCCAAGCGCTGTGCTCAAGTCTGAATGTTTGTACAGATCTTTAGACGAATAACAGAAAAATGTTCCAAAAGGTTGGCAATACACAGAATGCGTTTTCAATACAATAAGCAAAGAAACTATTCTACAGGGAAGGTCCGCTGACTCTCCTATGTTTGTGGAGACATAACGTCCCCTCAGAATGACAAGGTCCTATCTCCACCTTTTGGCTGAACTGAGTTACACATTGCACTTTATTTCTACAGACCTTCTCCATTGTGTGTCAAAGTATCAAGCAGATTCGATGTGTAATATGTAAGAAAACTAAAGAGAAAAAAAATGTATCTCTAAACGCTATGAGCACCTGAAGCTTCAATCATCAATTTCTCAAAAGTTGATGGAAATGAGTTATAATCTTGTCATGCTCAAGGGATGATGTATTTCCTCAGTTAAGTTGGGAAGAACCATAATATGTGAAGACAGCAATAAAGTTTATTTATAATCTCTTTTTAGGGTTTGACATGCGACATAAATCTGCCACATGTAGACTGGGGAATGTGTTACAAGGATATAGTGACACGATATTAAAATTTGTTTTAAGAACTTTAAATACATAAAAATAGTCTCCTAGATAAATAAACATTGTTGACTATGTACATTCCTTACATTAACCCTTTCAATACCGAAATATTGTTGATGTTAACTCTTTATTGCTCCACCACTTTTAGGTTTTGGATCTATATTGCCAGATTTTGAATACTGGTCATCATCCTGACTTACAGGCTATTTACCATTTTGTAGTAGTTGTGGCTCTTAATATAAACATGATTTGAGAAAATTTAGTGTCCACAACATCAGTAGTCAAAGGGTTAATAACAGCATGGTCTGACACACACATGACTAGAAGAGTTACATATAACTGATATAATTATTTCTTTATGGGATTGAATTTTTTTTATGTTTTGGCAACTTTAACAAAAAGTCTTTAAATTCTAAATTCTCAAACTGGCCACAGGAACTTGGTTCAATCTTCAAACTAGTAAATATGTAAATAAACACAATTATTTTGCCTTTTTTTCTTTTTCAGATGCTGTTTCCTGGTTCAAACTACCCCAAGCCATAGCCAGCTGGTTCGCAGTTTTACATCAATACTCATTTTTAAAATGATATAAATATCATACTAACCCTCTAAGTATGTCACGCCACAAGTGGACAGGTACAGGTATATAATTATTCATGTTTGTTTTGAATTTCTGTCTGGGATTTATCACATATAATCAAACTTACGTCTGTGGAAATCCCAAAGTTTTACACCCCCTCACCAAACTTTCCCGTTAACCCTATTGCTGCTATTAACCGATTTTATCGATCAACTATGGTGACACATATTTTTTTTAAAAACAATCCTCATCCAATTTCTTTTTCAAAAATGTATAGTTATTATGGGCTAAAACTTTATTCCACAGAGTTACGGCCTTTTTACTATACCGCCATAATTCTTTAAAATGCTCCTTGGCACTGGAGAAATGTGTCTATCTATCGCTGTAATAGGGTTAAATGTTGGGCAGAATTATACAGACAAATTCCCCCCCCAACCCGGTAGTAAATTCCAGTGCTTGCTGATTTCCATTATACTCAACTTTACATCCTGTTCATCGGTGCAAAAAGTTTATAAACTTTATCAACTGTCTCCAAGGTAATACAGTCTAAATAGCTGCACACCCATTCTGATGATATTATCCACATTCACGCGTTATTTCCCCCTCCCCCCCACACAACAACAACAACAACAACAACAACAACAACTGAGAACTCCATGAACATTCATCAGTAACCTAAAATATAGATATAATCCAACCACTGCAACGCGTTAACCATCCTAAAATGCCAGGAGAAGCCAGTTTCAATTTGGGTTTGGGTTTCACGGCACTACAAAGGCCACACAGCGCTGCTCTTGGTCTGTTTTGGTATTCTAATCATACATATTTGGATTCAGGACTTATAGATTTCACAAACAGAATTAAACAGTTCCTTATTAATTATATTGCACTGATAAAGTTCTCAGAAATTTTGTAAATGAACATAAAAGTTGCCAAATCAAGTTGTAGATCGTAGCCTCTTTCAGAAAAGACCAGATGCACGGGGGGTCCACGTTAGAAAATAATTCTTTCATGGATCCGCAAGTTTAGCGAGCGCCCTCTTCGTATATGCGTGAAGTCTACACATTCACAACCAAATCTCAAACAGAAAAAGAGTGCGAGAGAAAGTGACTCCACACAGCCTGCATTGCATGTATTCTATCCTCAGCAGCTATTGTCCAGTACCTACGAGGCCGTTTTCGCCACGTTTAAGTAGGAATTTTGTCGTGAGCGCTCTTCATGAAACCAGCCACAATGAATTCATCCAGATTGGACTTTATAAAAACTAAATTGATTGATTGATTGATTGATTGATGGCAGGAATCAGAATCCTAGCACACCGAGCACCCCCATAGGTACTCCTCTCCTGGCTCCAAGATCTATTTGAGGGTTTTCCTACTAATTGCCCCAGTGGTCAGCTGGGTTCATCCGGCCCTGTCGCACATTCTTCCCCCGCCCCAATCATTCTGGTTAGGAGCGCGCGGGGGGAGGGGGGGGGGGGGGGAAACACCTCAGTGTCTTCATCCGCCTGGAATCGGCGGGTGATCATCTGCATAAATAAAAACTAAATATACCGAGGCCAGGCTGTAACTTGCGGATTTCTGCCAGGTTTGTATCTGACCTGGGACAGAAAGTACCATGAAATAATTATTTGCAAGAGTTAAGATTTGACAGATTTTTGTAGAGATGAAAGCCAGAAAAGAAGACTAGATAATGTACCCATAATATACTGTAATTTTGTTTGATCTTTGCCGATCTCTTCCTTAATCTCTCCACCCTGAAACCTTCACTGACAACATTCCTTATGTATCCGCGTCACACCCTTGCCATGTTGTTCCCTTAGAATGACAAGGTCCTATCTCCACTTTTTGATTGAACTGAGTTACACATCACACACTACTTCCACGGGCCTTCTCCGTTGTGTGTCAAAATATCAAGCGGACACAATGTGTAAGTATTTCTAAACAGAAAAAAAAAGTCGTACCACTAAAAGCTGTGAGCACATGAAACTTCAATTAATTGTCAATTTCTCAAAAGTTGATGGAAGGGAGTTAGAACCTTGTCGGTTTAAGAGGAGGATGTGTGTGTTTGTGTATGTAGGTAGTTAGGGAAGACGGGGGAGGAGGGGAGAGGGAGGTGGAAGGAAGACAGACAAGAAACGTTTTTTCTCCCACAAATGTTTATTTATAACCCGGGAACCGATAACGACAATTTACCACCGTAATCAGTTGATGACGTCATTATCTCTTGAAATTTATGGGACATGTTGGTGAGATATCTGAAAACAGCAACGCGGTAGCATATTATAGTTATGTGTAATATAGCCTATGTGTGCGTGTGTGCGCGCGTATGTGTGTTGATGACATGAAGATAAATGTTAGGAGGTTCTTTCTCTCTTGAAATTGCATGCCGAAATAACAAAATCGTTGGTGCCAGCTGATATTTAAGTGTGTGCACATTGTGCTTCATTGTACAGACAATGGGGGGGGGGGGGATATCTCGGACCGCGGACAGGAGCACTTATGGGGATGCCCGGTGTGTTAAGATTCTGATTCCTGCCATCAATCAATTTAGTTTTTATAAAGTCCAAAGTGGAGACGGAACCTTGTCATGCTAAGGGGACGTCATGGTAACGGTGTGGCGCGTATACATACAGAGTAGGCCAAAAGTAGGGTTACAGTTTTAGATATAAATTACAGTGTTAACTGTAACCCTACTTTTGGCCCACCCTGTACATGTATTTTGCAAAACTTATATCCCCCCTTCTCCTCGCACACTTCCATCCTCATCTATATTTAAAGGTGTAAAGCGTTGGTGTCGAGTTGAATCCACTGACTATCTCACTGGCTTAGTCCCCGCTTCATGCTACACTGCTACATTGTATGAAATACGAAGAAGACCAGTAAGCCACAGCTGCTGTCCATTCTTTGAAAAATCATACATGACGTAGTCATTTTCGCCAGAACGGGGCCGACAGACGAGTGACATGGCGTCCCCTTAGAATGACAAGGGTCCATCTCCACTTTGTGGCTGAATTGTTACACACTACACAATACTTCTACGGACGGGCCTTCTCCACTGTGGATCAAAGTACCGTGCAGATTCGGTGTGTAATTTGTAAGTATAAGTAAAACGAAAAAAAAACTGTATCTTTCAAGGTTATGAGCACTTAAATGTTGACGAAAGGGAGTTGGAACCTTGTCATTTTTTGAGGACGATGGGTCAGACTCTGCCCAAATGACCTGTCTTCGGACAGTTCAATTCTACAAAATCTACATGCCCTGGATCATGCCGCTACAATTTATCAACTCTGCAAACACGCCTTGATGAAAGTTAATGATCCCTCGAATGCCAATCATGATGAAAAGTCATACCGTGTCATCTCCATCATGATTTACGCAGCAATAATACGAAACCCGCACGGTACTTTGGGGGAAAAAAAAAGTCTGTTAGGTGGACGTAGTGTACTTACAAAGCCAAATAGAGAAAATACTAAATTGTGTTCACTGTTCATCTAGAGCTTTCTATGTAAAAACACTATGCCTTAACATAAAAAAACAAACAACTTCACTATCTCTTATCAAAAACTACATCTCGATCTAGTTAAGCCTCATCCTGGATCGAGTATTTCCGCTTCTCAGTCACGTACACCCCATATCAACGCTAACTTTCATACATTCAGAAAACCCAACTGCGACTCTACAAGACGATGTATAAACTACATTCAATGTAAACAAACAATTCCTACACCTTCTATAATAATGGTTCAACTCACAATGTTTCCAAGTTGTTACAAAACATCCAAAAATCTTCCACTCGGCAGAAACTCAAGACAGACCGAATGAAACCAAGATTAAAGATGGCCGCTGAATAACGTAACCACACCAAACTCGTTCAATGACCTCTTTTTTTTTTTTTTCTTCTTTTAGATATAATATTTATTCTTATTCCACGTATGTCAACCCATTCAGGAATTGAAATGGTATCGTGCCGGGACCAAGCGAGGAACGCAAGCGAAAAATTATTGTGAATTTCTCACGCGTGACGACATGGGAGCTCATTCAGGTTCCTCCATGCTGAAAACCGACAGACGACATGAAACATACATCTAGACTGGATTATTCAGCATTTCAATTGGCACTGCCGTGTCAGACATTGACACATTTTCTAGATTAACGGCAATCGCGTCCGCCCTGGCAGAAAACACAGGATGTGACATGTTGGGCCATCTCAAACACAAACTTCAATGAACCGTCACTGAAATTTTCTCAGGTAAGAAAACTGACTGACACAGAGAGAGAGAGAGAGAGAGAGAGAGAGAGAGAGAGAGAGAGAGAGAGAGAGAGAGAGAGAGAGAGAGAGAGAGAGGGGGGGAGAGAGAGAGAGAGGGGGGGGAGCGAACAATAAGAAGACCCCAGTACGATCCGTCAGGTAGCATGAACAAAATTTACCGCTCAATTAAATCTGCTGCCAGGTATGACGTCATGCTTGCGTCACTGAAACAGGATACCCGCAATTGTAGCCAAAATATTGCAAAAAAACCCTCAGAAATAAACACTTCAATTGCTACAAACGTGAACTCAGAACTGGAAGTGTGTGTGTATTATCATCTTCTGTGGATAATGCAATTTAATGTAATCTAAGGTAATCTTATCAAATCCCACCTAATCTAGTTTAATCTAAGTAATCTAAATCAGATCCGCCCATCCATCTGATGGCAGTTACCACAATCCATTACCAATATCCACAAAATAACAAGCTGAATAATGGCATCAATACAGAAGAACGTTGTTCACTGGCCCACCCAATCTTCACAACCAGACACATCATTCTGATCTCCTGTCTTCAGCATCAAACAAAGTCTCATTAATCCTCCTTCGGTTCTACCTCCACTTTTTGCCTGAACTGAGCTACACACTACGCACTGCTTCTGCACGCCTTGTCATTGTCTGTCAAAATATCAAGCTGATAATTTGTAAGTATCACTAAAATAAAAAACAAAACAAAACAAAACAGTCGTCTCCGTAAAAGCTATGAGCACCTGATACTTCAATCATCAATAAAATTTCTCAAAAGTTAACGGACGGGAGTTACAACCTTGTCATTCTAAGGGGATGAATTGCACAAAACACCATTTCAGCCATCATCAAAACATGTGTGTCCATTTACCACGCTTGTTATGAGCAAACGCTAACGTCTCCTGCAAATGTCTTACTACATACGAAACTGCAGTGCTCTCTGCTACACTGCTGCACTGCTGGGGGGGGGGGGGGAATACTGTGCTGCGAAGACTGAAAATCAACAGCAACAACAAAACTGTATCACGAAGTTATCTATCCTGAAAGAAACTGACACTTCAATACAATGACGTCAATGTCAGTGTCTGACACCACACCAGTGACGCTCGTGTCACTTCATACATAAATATTCGGTAAATATACTTAGTGAACTTTCTGGTGCAACAAACACAGTCATGCACAATTTTTCGGTGTTGATAAAACTGCACCGTATTGGGTAAACAACGTGGTATGGTTGCATTTTGGCTGTTCATCGACAAATTTTCAACGATTTTCTCTAGCCAAACATGAGACCAACAAATCTGCCAACTAAATGAACACCACGGTAAGCACACCCTACAAAGACAAAGTAAATTTGTCATTTAATTAGATTTCAAGTGAAAGGAGTGCACAAATTACAAAACACTGCAGTGTAACACACAGTTCACAAGTCACATTAATGCATCTCTCTCCGATCTATAATTAGATATTCGTCGGGTATTTGCCATATTGCTGTATGTGCAATTTTGCCTTTCGAGAACATGAGGATTGAAGTTTTGGTCGGCAAAAGGGCTAAAATGCATAAAACAAAAGCTTTTAACCGATTGGAATGACAGATACCTGTACATAATGAAATTAGGAGTGAGAGAACCGCTTTCATGACAAAACCTCATACCCCCGAATAAAGAGTACAATATGTAAACTGTGACCACTGTCTTGCACTTTACTGGAGCGGCCTTCACCCTCATACCTAGCAGAATTTTCTTTTTCACTGAAAGAGCAAACAGATCCTTCCAGCAGCCTAAACACACGACAGCCATGTAAAAAAAAGTTCTAGCCGGCAGGTGTGTACCACTGAACAAGCTATTCCAGCCACGGCAGACCCGATCGACGCCTATAATAATGCTCGCAATCTTCCAAACGATTTCCAGTTACCTTTCAAATTAAAACATGACAACTTGAAGACTTTCACGAAGAAACAGCAAATGCAGTTGTAAGAGAAGATTAAAATACTCGTACGCTTACTAAAAATATCACCTTGGTCACTATAAAGTCTTGATTATGCCAGTGCTTCAATGTTTAGAATTATAAACTGATGATTATCTTAAGTTCCTTGGAGCATCCGGCTCCTGGACTACAAGTAAACTTGTAATGTGAGTTCCTACTAAACATGAACAAACAAGTCGTTCCCTTAGAATGGCAAGGTTCTATCTTCTTCACCTTCTTGAGCTGAGTTACACACTACACACTACATCTACAGGCCTTCTCCATTGTGTGTCAAAGTATTAAGCAGATTCGGGGTACAGTTTGTAAGTATTAATAAAGAGAGAAACAAATTCTTTGCCCTACAAGCTATAACCTGAAAGTTCAATCCTCAATTTCTCAAAAGTTGATGGAAAGGAGTTAGAACCCTGTCATTCTAAAGGGTTCTAAGTCACATCCTTACGCAAATGTTATATGCGTCTTCTTCTTTTACCGTTCAGACTCGACGCGCTGAACCATCCGATTAGTTTCATTTTCAGGCCGACACCTTCACAGCTATTGAACATACTCCCCCACCCCACCCATGCATATACACATGCATGAAAAGTCAGTGCAGTTTGAAATCTGAATGTTGAACTCGTACAGCCAGCGCTGGCGGCTTTTCATGACGGGTGTGCTATTCCTGTACCCGTCACGCCCACACAAAAGCATTCCCCCAACGGCGGCTGATTCACCAAAATGCACAACGAATGGATATAACAACATTCTTTTTTTTTTTTCTTCATCTCCAATCCTGTTGATGATTTGAACTAGTGTTGCCTATAAAGCTTGCCACTCGCTGTATGTTATCTCGCTGAATGTCTTCACCTGAAAGAGAACGCTATTTAAAGCCTGACAAGACTAAAAGAAACACGTTGCACGCAGACAGTCCGCTGAGAGAACGCCGTACACACAGAAAGGTCAGAATTCGCTCAGTTCCTGCGAAATACCCAACCTACCACGTTTCAATGTTAAGAAACAACAAAACCAGTGAAAAACAGCAGACAGGTCAGAAACATTTCTAATGTCTTATAAAACAAAAGCGAGTTGCAAGACCTACGCCCAGAACTTCAATAAAACCACAATACCTTGAAACATGCGTTTTGCGCCTTACTTCCCTAAAAAAAAAAAAAAGCAACACAATACAGTTTGCAACCAACGAATGAAGCTGGGGGGGGGGGGGGGGCGCGCACAGAATATTCGTATTATGCTCAGCGATGAGACTTTTCAGAGTTGAGCCCTGTCCGATGAGGTCCTTTGTTTCTCGGGGGCCTTAGCCTAGTGCTGTTGGCCCCCATAGTTGAGCCATGTCTTTTCCATGCCACGTTTTATCGCCTCACTTTCCTGGCTTTTCCTGTTGGTGTTTTGTGGAAAAGTTTCTTCTTTCGCTGTCATCCTTCATAAATTGGTGTTCTGATGGGTTTTTCCGATGTATCATTTAAATTATCACCACCAAGGTCAGAGATAAGCATATTCCTATGAGCCCGGAGGTAGATCTACACTACTAAGCTTTCCTGCATATATAGATAATAATATAAATGACGATGTCAAGATGACACCAGGCGGCCTTTGTTATTGTTTTCTCTTCCATGTGATAAACTTTCCTGCTCAGCAATCATGACTCGGTCTTGTCAAATATAAAACTCAGCACTATTTTTACACAAATTCGACTCCACGGCCAGTTTGCAAATCGTTCAGTTACAGATACCAGCAAGCGAATTGGTCTGACAACATGCTACTGGTGCTCCTGTTGGGAACAGCTGATGCATCATCTGCTGACCGCCCCGCAGTCTTACAGAGAAAATTCACGTCACTCTGGGTCAAATTCACTTGACATTACTCTGTAGAATTGCCCGGGCGTAGATTGGCATATTCTGCTCGTAAACAATAGTAAAAATGACAATGTAAAGATGACACCAGATGGCTTTTGTCAGTATTTTCTCGTTTATAATTAAAACCACTGACATTATGTTCATAATGGGTAAATAACGCCAGGCGTCACCCTGTTGTAGAAAGCTCTAGCTGTGAAATATGCGGGGTTCTTACATTTCACTGGGAATGCTTTTCCAGGGCTAAAGTGTTAATTCCAGGCCTATTTAAATATAAGAAAACGAGAGAAAATTAATCTCTTTATTCTTTCCTTCTCCCATTTTTTTTTTAACCACAGGAGAACTGCAGGGCTAATTCACTTTTTCTCAGGTTTTTTTGTTTTCTCAATTTTTTTTTAATTCCAGGACTTTTCCAGTACTCCCCCAACTTCCAGGGTTCTCCAGGAAACGTGGATATGGTCAAGGGAGATAACCACTGGCATCGTTTTCAAGCTGGGTAAATGAGAAGTTGTGACACCTTGCTGTAGGAAGTTGTACCACTACCAGAGCACTCGTGGTTGTATCTGTCTCAATCACAGATGACATGATCGAGGGAGATAACAACTACGATCGTTTTCAAACCCAGTCAAGACAGCGATGACTGTGCAGTGTCGCTCTACTCTCCAAGTCGCAAGTGGTATCTGAGATTACTGATCAAGGGAGACAATGGCCCAGATCGTATTCAGTGTCTGGTAACCATTATCTTCACGTTGTACTTAGGGCTTTTCCCTTTTAATCTCCCCTTTCAACTGTAACCAGAACACACTCTCAAGTCGTTGTTATCTAACATCAAAGATAAAAGAACAAAAACTGTGTTGCGGGTTTTGGAGAGTTCAAAAATCATATAATACTAATTAGTAGCGATCTGATGTAATATTATTGGCGATATATGGCCTGCAGAAAATTGGTGTCCAATGGTACCTTCGGTCTTCATAATCTTGGAAACCGAGTCAAGAACCATCTCGCGCACAAATCACCGGGTATTTCGCGAGGCCTGGGGGACACCATGTGGAGAGGCCTTGAACAAACTTTGTTTAATGAGTTTAATGAGTTAATGAGTTTAATGAGTTAATGAGTTTAATGAGTGAATTTTGGACTTTGCCCTATCGTTGCTGGTTGCAAAGGGCTCAGTAACAGTTCAAGCTTCAGGGTCCCCCAAAATGTTGGTCCGCCACTTTCGTCCTCTTAAAATGACAAGGTTCTATCTCCACCTTTTGGCTGAACTGAGTTACACACTACACACTACTTCTATAGGTCTTCTCCATTGTGTGTAAGAATATCAAACGGATTCGGTGGGTAATTTGGAAGTATCTTGTAAAACTAAAAAAAAAAACGTGGCCGGGGGGATTCATTGTGGTGCAATTTTGGCCTTAGTTTTGCTCAAAGCGAGCCTATACAACAGTTTCAAAAATTATAAAATTAATTTTCTCAAGGGTCAACTAATCCAGACCAATCGCTTTTGTACCGACTTATTGTGGTTATTCAAGTTTTAGGTATATTTTAATAAAAAGTAAAAAATGTATAATTCAATGATCTTTGCTTTGGCACCCTGTAATAAGTCCACCGCACCGGAAACGATATTAATACGCGTTCAATTCCGTGCCCGCAAACACCCTACCAAAAATGAGTGCGCAGTGCTCTGGTGCACATGGGATTGTAAAAAGACTCTATAATATGAAAAGCTTTCTAGACCAAAAAGAGAGAGAGACAGAGAGAACGGCGGTGGGTTCACATGTTTATCCTGGATAATGCCGGGGACATCATCTAGTGACTAAAAAGAAGAAAAATGGTTTCATCGAAAGCTTTGAGTACACGAAACTTCAATCATCCATGTCTCAAAAGCTGATGGAAGCGAGTTAGAACATTGTCATTCTAAGAGGACCATTTTCTCTGCGCAGCCACGGATGTTGAGAAAAAGCTGAATGTCTACATTAATTCATGGTCCGTGCAAACAACTTGCTAATTCATCGCCCAAGTTCTACGTGTTTTTTCCATTCAAACTACACGTGTGTCCGCTGGTCTAGTGATCTGGCAGATGCAATAGCATTTCTTGAGGTTCGCTGGTGACTTTCTTAAATCTGAGTGCCGGATGTCTAGGGGTGGGAGCGGGGTGAAGGAGTGGGAGAAGCACAGAAATTGTACAAAAGTGTCGAAAGCCCTCTCTCGTTCCATTCATCTTATGATGTTTATGACTGATTTGGAAAAAAAAATAAAAAAAATTGCCCCCCCCCCCCCCCATTTTCGATTCTTCCTTTTCTCCAGAGGAAAGTTTATCACTGGTTCAAATCTGTTTCAAAAAGATCAATATTGTCCATCAGCTTGAGCTTACCTGCACTTTTCTTGCCCTCGTTGATTAAGTTCTTCTCCTCCATGATGTGCAACAAGAGACGTAAGGCTGCGGACACACTCTGGTTACCGCTGAGCTTGAGTGCCCGCTGGGCGATGTCCTGCAATACACACAAACCAAAACAAAAAGGTCTTAAGGTCCGATCACACAGAACTGGGTGGGATTATGATTATATAATTATGGGGGACAAGATACTCAGCTAAAATTATTCCATCCGTTCAAAAATGGAACATCTCTGTGGACATACAACAGCATCCACACCAACCCCTGCTGAGATGCAAATACGAATATATTCAGGAAAAATCTGCTGATGATGAGATAAGAGATGACTCCATTCCTTGAAACAGTAACGCAGACGTAGACATTTTAAATGGGGGCGGGGGGTGTCCATTTAGATGCAGAAGTATTACGAATACCGTTTGTCATGTTCACAACAAGTTGTGTCTACATGCTAGAGCTTGGGCATCTGACATTAGCATTTGCCAGTAAGGGCAACATGCGTGGGACTGCCAACTTTTGGGGAAAATCTGAGCTAGGAAAATATGAAAGTGCGTGTCAGTCTCCGCGGCGGTGGTTCCATTAGAAGTGACCGGACAATGGCGCTTTTCATGAGCAAATTAACTTTCCGTTCCTATGTCTATAAGTATAAGGTTTATTTCCTAAACACTGCAAATAACCAACACAAGGTCCCACACAGGTGCGTACTAAAACATGATCTTGGGTTGCCACAAAAACATGATCTTGGGTTGCCACAAAAACAATTGAAAACATTTCAACTACATATCGTCGGGTATTTTTCATATTACTGAATGTGCATTTTTGCCTTCTGGAGAAAATGAGGATTGAAAGTTTGAAGAGACTGTATAAAATTACAACCAAACACATACAACATTACATCACAAACTCTCCAAAAGTTTTTAATCTACTGGATTGACACTTATACATAATGAAATTAGGAGTGAGAGAACCACTTTCATGACAAAATCCTCGAAATCGACAAAATGTCTCATTCAATAATACGGCAAATACCCCTTGATATACACGTACATGCTTGTTTAGTTTATGGGCAAATCCGGTACTGCCAGCAGGTTAGCACAATTAACACGACAGCTGTTGCACGAAACCACGATATCCATATACAAGTAGGACAGTTGTATAAGAAATTAATTTGTCTATCTAGGTCAGTATTTTTTTTTTTTCTACACAGATCAAGGCAACAGCCGGTCGGAGGGTAATAATTCATGCAGTTTAATTAAATGCTTTGAGATAGAGAAAGAGAGAGAGAGAGAGAGAGAGAGAGAGAGAGAGAGAGAGAGAGAGAGAGAGAGAGAGAGAAAGAGAGAGAGAGAGAGAGAGAGAGAGAGAGGAGAGGAGAGGGTGATGGGAAACAGAAAAAGACAGATAGAGACAAAGAGAAAAACAGAGACAGACACTGACACACAGAAAGAAAAAAATGAGAGAGACAGAGAAAAACATACACAGGCAGAAAGAAAAAAAGAAAGAGAGAGAGAGAGATCACCCACTGTCCCAATTAAATTCAACCCTCCCTCTGTAATAATCTACCTACACGGTACATGTACTAAGTATAAGGCCTGCCTCACTGGCTGCTCTGCCACTGGAACACTAAACACTTCCTTGTTCACATAATCACAATTTGCTGATTTTCAAGGTTCCTAGAGGTTCCCGGATATAGACCTAGCACCTGGGTTTACTTGACAAGTTTCTACCAAACTATGTCAGGCAGGGGGAAATGTCAATAAAATTATACCAGAACATTACTTGAGATGAAGAAAACAATGAATCTGGACAGGGGAAATGTGAACTGGATGTCGAAGTCATGGCTGGACATAATGATTTCAGTAGTAGACAGAAAAAGTCATTTCCTTTCCGAGATAGATAGATAGAAAGAAAGATAGATAGATAGATAGATAGATAGATAGATAGATAGATAGATAGATAGATAGATAGATAGATAGATAGATAGATAGATAGATAGATAGATAGGTAGGTAGGTAGGTAGGTAGGTAGGTAGGGGTAGGTAGGTAGGTAGGTAGGTAGGTAAGTTGATGGATAGATAGATAGATAGCTAGAGTGGTCACTGACAAGCTAAATCACCGATCATGCCACGCTGAAACAAAACCCAAATAGCAACAATAAGAATAAAAAATTCGTACAATTTGAAAGGTCACGTCAGCTTTCCATTGTCCCCTCGCGTCAGACGTCATGCCCACGCAATAACAAAGAAATATAAGGGGGGGGGGGGAGAGGGGATATTTCATCCGCGCTGCAAACGTGGTTCTCTTTTGTCTTTTAACCCTTTGAATACTTTGGGCGTGAAAGCTAGATTTTCCCAAGTCCAGTTGACCAGTTGATATTAAGATTCACGCATTTCAATTATTTTCAATGGTAAATATGAATCTTAATAACTTTCTTAATCAGGTTATTGATCTATATTTAAAAGCTAGTGATGGAGGAACAAAACCTGTAATTGATACAATAGTAAAGAGTTAGCAGCAATTTTGTTTCAGTACTGAAAGGGTTAAGCAACTCGTCGTAACTATAACCCTGAACATTGGGATTCTAAAATTGTGCTCGGGCCAGACACAGTCAGAGGTGTGGACGGGAAACGCTAACTAGCGGACTGTATGTCTGTGATTTTGGAGGGGATGGGTTGGGATTGGGGGGGGGGGGGGCAAAGGGCATTTTGTTCATGTGTTAATGCCTGTGAGTATTTCTCCGGAAGGATGTAAGGACACGGGTGAATTACTGTCCTGCCAATCTCAGGGTACAGGGCAGTAATGACAGATCCCGTAAACGGCACAGAACCCCTGCTTAACACAAGCATTAATTTGTGAGTGTGTCTGACGGAATCGGGCTTGAGGTGAGAGACCAAATTCCTGACAAAACCCCTCCAAAGGGCGGATTATTTTCTGTGGAATGGAGATTTGCTTATAGAGTGGAAGATTCGCCATTTTTCTGCATTCAGTAAAATATTTCGCTTGAAATCGTCCCAGCGGGTATGAAAACCCCTCGGTCATTTCCCTCACCAACTTAATCTCCCCTGCATGACGTACTGGTACTGTATCACCTGCAGCAGTTCCGGACATCATTATAGTGTGTTATTTTGGTTTCCAACGATTTATCATGAAAGCCATACCGTGATGTGTCACCACGAGCAGCTGCAAAACATGGCGGTCTGACGTCATCAACACACACACGCACACGGCCACAACTGGTCACACTGAGAGATAACTCTCGTAAATCAGGGATAATAACTTCGCAATTCAATGCTTGCATGTAGTTGTATGCTCCTCCAATTACTGAGCCCAGACACTGGATACTGAACAGAATACATGCATGTTATTAATGAAAAGTGTGACGTTTTGTACTCACTTGCTGCTGTATAACGCACTCATTTCATTGATTAGCACGCTGTGACAGCAGCTGTTGCTCTTGCTGGCGGTAGCTGTACATGTGTGTACCTACATGCCTGTGTAACCGATGCCATGTGTCGTGTTTGGATTGGTCTGTCACACAGCTATGATGGTGGTTCGTTTCTTCAGTTTGTACTGTTCGGGCGTGTGTGCATGAGAGAGAGAGAGAGAGAGAGAGAGAGAGAGAGAGAGAGAGAGAGAGAGGGCGAAAAACAGACAGACACACATAGAGAGAGAGGAGAGAGACAGTGTGTGCATGCATACAATATAAGAGAAAGAGAGAGACACACACACACACAGGGGGGGGAGGGGGGCATCTGTTGGGGAAAAGAGCGGGTTAGATGTGGAATAACAAGAGGACAGTTTTCTATTTTATGACGGAAAGTGGTGACGTCATGCCCACTGTGACACAGTGGGGGGGGGGAAACCTGGTACAGCGCCTAGAGCCAGTGAACCCGCATTCTAATCCGCTGACAATCACAGCTGTAGGCTGGGGGTGGGGGCTACGATTTGAGAAGGGGGTGGGGTTCAACACTGACAGGCCCAAGGCCAAACGGGTGATAGATAGATAGATAGATAGATAGATAGATAGATAGATAGATAGATAGATAGATAGATAGATAGATAGATAGATAGACCAACGAATGGATGGACAAATATGTGCAGGTGAAACATGGAACAATAAAATCGGGGAAGGAAAGAAAGAAGAAAGAAAGAAAGACATCCACCCGGGGTGAGACAACAGAATGAGCTAGGCTATGAAATGAGCACAGAATTATCACAAATGCTGGAAATTCCCTATGGCGACTGTGTAGTGGTGGGCCTGTCCTTCTTCCTGAATTGCCGCACAAATGTGAGTGTTGTTTGTGTGTGTGTTGGAGGGTAAAAGGGGACAGAGAAATCAGAAGGCATATGGGTATCCGTGTTATTGTCCATGAAGTGTGAGACAGCCCCACTCCTCTGCCGGACAGCCCCACTCCTCTGCCTGCCGGACACCCCGACATGGAAATCCCAACACCCGTCATGCTCGAGTGATTATTGACCCAAATCTACAGGCTCGGTCCGTTCTTCTTTCATTTTCTTTCTCTTCGTCTTCTTTTGTCGAGACACGCACAGGTCCACAGACCAACATTATTGTTTTAAAGCATGTCCACGCTAGGCTGAAAAAGTCTGACCTGTCTCTGCAAATGGGAGAGTGTCCACTGACCATTGCCAGACTGGGCAGCGTTTCCGTTAAGACGTTTTTATCAATCTGATTCCTCCATGTGACCGAGTTCAAAGGTCCCTCAAAGGAATAGGAGGGAAAAAAACGAAAAACAAGCAAAAGAACTTCAGAACCTGTGCCTCTGTCAGTTTACCAATCTACCATCTACCTACTTGTCTACCTGCCAGCCTACCTACTTGTCTACCTGCCAGCCTACCTACTTGTCTACCTGCCAGCCTACTTACTTAAGGTAGGCTGCTCTTGGCTTTTATACCTCATTTCTGTTGTTTTTATTTTGCTGTGTGTTTTTGTGGTAAGAATTAGTTTTTTAGAATTTTGCCCGGACAGCGGCCTTGTTCGGCCTGCTCTTCTCGTCGACTTTCAACTACCAAGGTATCTTTGATGTGCGCAAACGAGCACATGGGTCCTCCCGAGTTTTCGTCCTTATTCGAGAAGACTGGGTACTCTTTCCTCCCTACCACAGGATCTGCCCCCCCCCCCCAAAAAAATTCCAACATGCCCACACCCACCCGGGGATCGAACTCGGTATCTTCGGCATGAGAGGCGAGCACCATGCCGCTAGACCAACTTGTCCCTCAAACCTGGCAGGACATTTTTTATATATTTTTTCTCTCTCTCTCTCTCAAAAAAAAAAAAAAGATTTCTCTGTCATCTCTACCAATGACCAACAACACAGGTCAGTTCTGTACAATACAGGATAGGTGGCAGGGCCTGTGATATTCACTTTCTTGGACCATCTAAAAACAGGGATGCCAAATGATTTTTGCATTTAAAAAAAAAAAAAAACCCTCTGAAAAATGAACGTGTCATCGATCGTGTTTGCACCAAAACAAATATTTTAAAAAAACAATTTTTAAAGTAATCACTAACGCACAAAATACAATTAAATACTGATGATAACGAAAAAAAAAAAAAAACGAAAAATTGGGACTGACGGAAAAACCGGACTTTTGGCCTTCCTGACATAAGAAATCTCACTGTCTCCAAAACTCTGAAATACTCTTCTGCACACTGGGCAAATTGATGCTACGCTAGCACGTGAGATGAACGACGAACATAACAATATAATATAGAGCAGCTACAGGCCAAAGATCGCTCTCACAGAAATTGTCATGAGCAAATCAAAATTATTTTGAGAGCAAAACCCCATAGAACCGCAAGTGTCACAAATAATTTTTTTTAAAAACCCAGGTCATAAGAAATGTGGCTGTCACCCAAACTTCCAAATGCTCTTGTGTACACTGGGAATTGTTGCTATGCCAGTACGTAAAGTGGACGACGAAACCGAACAATCCTCACACGCCAAAGATCACCGTCGCACAAATTGTCACAAGCAAGTCAAAATAAAGCTATTTTGATTGCCTGACCTACACAACAACAAGTGTCACACATAAACAAAAACAAAAAAAATCTGGCATAAAGATTATGTCTGACTTTCACATATTGTACAGGAAACTGCCTTAACCCTTCCAAGACCACGCACTTCTTGGCGAATTCCTTTGGCTCCGACAATGTCAGGACACTAAAACTACTGTTAAAATGTGGTTCATATAAATATAGTTCGCAAATTTATCTTCTTTTTTTTTTTTCGACTCCAGGGACTTAAAGAATTAAAAAATTACAATTTCCTTAAAAAAATAATTTCCATGTGACCGTAAAATGTTTGATATTGCATTTCTCTAAATTAGTCTTTAAACCGTTAAGACAGGGGTAAATTTATTTTTTTTAAGTTGTTCACCGCCGGGTTGCCATTCTATTCCCTCATTCCAGGCTACAATTTGAGCTGGAGATTTTATACAAGCAGGCAGGAATGTCCCGCACCCGCACAAAGAACACAGATATTTAGGGCGGCCGTAAACTACTTTTGACAGACAGGAGGAGAAAGGGGAAAAATGGAAATCAACGGAGGTAAATGTCGAAGTTCGGATTCCAAAGCGGTGCATCTCTACAGCAAAACACTGTGCTCGTGACTTCCAAACCCTAGAAATGATGGCGAAGACACTAAATATTTGTGGAATTCACGGAAAACGATGCGTTCTAATTGCAGAATTGCAAAGTTCATATCTGCGATAAAAGTGTTCACAAAAAATCGCATCTCAGTATTTCTTCTTTTGCAATCTGATTTTCATTGGTATTTTTTATATTTTTAAAACGCTTACACTTAAATTCGAGTTTAAACTAAGGCGAGAGGTTTGAATTTGGAGAAAGCATGTCAACACCATAAAGGTCACATTGTACTTGGTTAGGAAGGAGCGAGACGATAGGCAGAATAACAAAACGATGGGACAGAAGGAGATCCTAGCAGAGGTACCCATCAACTACCCCCATACGGCATGAGCTGGTACATGTACTGGACATCCACTTTGCCTTTCAAAACGTTTGTTAGATCTACATCAAATCACAACTTAGTGGCTTGTTTTTAAACCATTTTTTAAACTCCTTATCGAGATGTTCTTGCAAAGCCAAAAAAAAACTGAAATGTGACAATCATGAACCCCCCATAATTATTTTTTTTCCTTGTCGTTGTCAAGACGACGTTTTGCTGTCTCACCCACGCACGAACAATATCTCATTATGTAAGCCATTCACTTTCACTGCGAGACTTGATTTGTGACCACTAACTAGCAATCTCTCATCTCTGCCCTCTTCCAAATGCTCATTTTATTTCATTTTTTAAATCTGTATTCCGAAGTCCCTGGCCACTCCGCCTGTGTCTCTTTCGTCCTGTGGTTCTTTCATGTTCTTTGGTTTTCACGGAATCGTTGAGCTGTCAGAAACTCAAACCAGATTCTAACCATTGCCCAATCTATGTATGGAGCAGATTGAAACACCTCCGCAGCATGTTCGGTATCATTACAAAATGAGTTTTGTATCTCCTTGACACCGCACTAGGTGTTCCTGAGACGAGCCAAACCCAAACAAACTTCTTATATTTACTAAAATAAAATGTCTACCCAGATACCAAATTACTATTGTCTCGACTGATGGCTCACATCTTTGACAGGGACACAATTCACTAGCTGTCAGATATACAATGTATTTGAAAATAACTTTATGCTGGCCTTCAATTTCAATCCTTGTCGCCATAATAAATTACAGACAAAACTGAAGTTTCACTGAACAACACAGTAGCCTAGAGACAAGGCGCTCGCCTTTCATGCCGAAGGTACCGGGTTCGATCCCTGGTCGGTGAAGGCATGCTGGATTTTTTTTAAATTTTGGGGGTGGGTAGGAAACTTCCTGTCCCTGACCTGTGGTAGGTAGGATCGAGTACCTAGTCTTCTCGGATAGGACGAACGAAAAACTCGGAGGGCCTCTGTGCACGTTAAAGATACCCTGGCGGTTGGAAATCGAGAAAAGCAAGCCGAACAAGGCCGCTGTCCTGGCAAAATTCGAAAAAAAACTAATCCCTACCACAAATGGAAAAATAAAAACCGGAAAAATGAGGTGTAGATTTAAATGCCAATGACAGCGAAACTCCTAAAATAAAGACATAAACACAGTTTCACTCAAAGAAGCCAGAACAATGTCTGGCACTTCACTTTGTAACGACAGCAAATTTGGAAATTTGGGGGGCAGGGGTGGGAACTGAGCAGAGAAGACGAACGTTCTGACTGCCAGTGGATGATAGCTGGTGGATGATGGCTGACAAATGACAGAGAGAGCTGCAAAGACTTTGACGTTCTCGCTCACACAAAAAGGAAGGATCTTTCTGTCATTACGAATCTGGTCATAAGCTGGACTGGAATGTGGGTAGGAAGCTTAAGTATTGGCGAACAAGGCCGAGCCGGGGGAGGGTGGGGGGAGAGGGAGGGGGGGGGGAGAGAGGTGTCATCGGCAAGTATGAGTGCCTAGTACACTTGTGTGTGTGTGTACATGGGCCTGGTTAGGACGATTTAGGCGGGAGGGGGGTATGGTGTATGTTTGTGTTGTGCGTGTTATATTGTGTGTGTCGTGTCGTGCGTATAGTACAAAAAGAGAAAAGTAAAATGAAGGGTGGAAGGCGCGACAGAGAAGGTAACAGATAGATCAACAGATACTCGGCGAGAAAGATTACAAAATATGAACAAGAGAGCTCAGTGTTAAAACATTTACAGAAACAAACACCAAGCGACAGTTCGGAGAGGGAAAGGAAAAAGATGTCTGTTTTTTTGTTTTTTTTTGGTGGTTAGAGAATAAAGGCTGGGGATCCGGGGGGGGGGTGGGCAGCTGCCCCTTGACAGGGTACATGATCCAGCGATAGCGCCCCGGGGGAGTGTGGGGGGTGGGGGAGAGTTGAAGTCATTGGCCCCAAATACATCTTAAACTTAAATGCATTTCAAGCGCCAAACCGTGCCATTTCAAGCACCAAAGTCTGAATTTGAAATCAAAAAGACAAACCAAAAAAAAAAAAATGTAGGACGAATGTTACATTTAACTATAAACTTAAAGGCACATATTATTCTCCTGCCCCCCCCCCCCCCCCTATCGGACACTGGTTCCGTCAATGACAACAAACTTGACTGTCCCCCTAGCAACGCAGACATCCTGACGGACAGAAATGCAGATTGAAAACTTACACAAGGAACCATATAGACGTACAGAAAGTTAACCCTCTAGGTCCGGCCCCCATTTCTGATTGTGAGAATATTCTTGATTTTGTGAGAATTTGCCCGTATAGGCATAATTATGGGCTTTTCGTGATCATTTGGTTAATTTACTGTATATCGCAAAAAATACTGAAGAAAAAAAAAGTAACTTCTCTCGCCTTGAGTTCCTGTGGGAACTACAGCCGGGTGATAAATTTCTGTGTATCACTGGTGAGACATTGAGCCTAGAGTTTTAAGCAACATCCTTCATTTGTTTCCACCAGTAAGAGAATTGCGGGAAAGACGAAGAGAAAGAGCGCCAGCGAGACAAAACAAAAAGCAAAATGATATCAACAAGGTTTCCATACATTCACTTCATAATCCCCGTGGGGTGCTTCCACCAGACAGTCAAACAGACAGATATTGACGGGATAACGATGACGATCTATGATATCCGTTGCCACTAAACATTCCAAATATTCAGATTACCTTGTTTCTCCCACCGAGAAACGTCAACAAACAGCGCTACCAGATTGGACCCAGGCACCAAAAATACTCTACGGTATGACGAAAAGTGGGTAAACATGTTGCCATAAAAAAAAATTATAGAAAAACCCGCTGCTCGCGGTATGCCAGGAATGTTCCCCTGTAAACAAACCACAAGTACCGAAACTACCATACGCCAGAAATAATCAATACCGGCGCTTCTTCTGTAACCGCCTTTGCTTATCTTTCTAGATCAACCCCCCCCCCCCCACCACCACAACTTAATATTATCTCTCGCCCCCCTGCCGCCGATCTCAGCCAAATGTATTTTTCGAAGTGTTTAGGCGCCGATAATTAATTGGTTTAGCCATGTTTATTTTGGAAAATTACCTCACAATTACACAGGGTCAGCAATAGCGTAGTGGTTAGCACCTTCGATTGCCAATCGGGTGGCCGGGGTTCGATTCTCAGGTGGGTATTTTTAATTAATTTTTTTTATATACGTGTATATTATAATGTACTTTTTTTTTTTTTATATTAGGACTCAAATCTGTTTAATTTTCTTTTAATCGAACAACAACAATATGGAATAAATCCTTGCATTTAGTGAACACTAATACTGGCGCATAAACCCAGGCCGATATTGTTGGCGGATTTAGATTAACCCGGGTAGTATCCGCCGATAACGTTGGCGGATAATGGCAGCCTTTATTTTTATAACATCAATGAAATGTGATCTATCAGGGTTACACATTTGTACAACTTTGGTCCTCACAAAATGGAAACTGAACACGAAATAAGCTGAAGCGCAACGCCAAACTTTCTTTTCGCGTCTCATTCAAATTTTGGTTTTGGTTGATACGCTTTTTTTTTTTTTTTTCGTAACGCGGCAGCACATGGAAAAGAGGAGAAAAAAAAAGTTGTGTCTGAATGAAGGGTGGGACAGACAGTTAAGACAGAAACTACTGTATCTTTATTCAAACTGCAGTGAGCTGACTCGATAAATAGATTGGTATTTTAGATCTAGACCGTGCTGTAATCTGTAATCTGGATGTCTTTGAAGGTGTGTGTATGAGAGAGAGATGCAGAGAGAGAGAGAGAGAGAGAGAGAGAGATGCAGAGAGGGGGAGAGAGAGAGAGAGAGAGAGAGAGAGAGAGAGAAAGAGAAAAGGGGTGGGGGAAGACAAATATAAAAAACAACTGACAGATAGACGGATGGATTGAGGGAACAAGAAAAATCGAGGATGCTGACGACGGCAGATATCCGCAGATGAACATAACATTGTGCTCAAAAGCCGAAGATGTTTAAATTTGCCTTTATTCAAAGATCAGCTTGACAAAACGTCATCACAAGTGGATAATGGACTCTACACGCTGATAACCTCTGACCTGCACTGACGTCAGCGCCTGTCGATCAAACCTATTTTCTTCCTTGCCGATTTGTTTCTTTCTTTGTGGAAGAAGGGGAAAAAAAAAAAGACGAAAACATCCGTGCGCACGCTCTGCCTGGTCTTAACATTTTTATTTTGATAAATAAATAAACATTTTATTTCCGCTCAGTGAGATTATAGGAACAAGACATTCAGGCAGACACGCCCGTGTGTCAACATTTATATTGTGGTCGGCAGTGGGTGGTTAACTACAAGGATGGACAGATAGACAGAGAGACAAGACAGACGGGTGGGCGGATGGATGCATGGATAGATGGATGGACGGATAGATGGATGGACGGATAGATGGGCAAACTGTCCAGACATAGACAGACAGACAGACAGACAGACAGATAGATAGATGATAGATAGATAGATACAGACAGACGGAGAAACAGACCGACAAGACAGACAGACAGTAGAAGTTCAAAGTGCCCGGTAATGAATGTCCTGCCACCAAACTGTCAAGTTCGACTAGGACACGTCACCTCTCTACCAGCTATATCGAGCCCTACACAGTTTGAGATCCGGTCATGTCGGATTCCTAACACAATAATTATGAAAATGCACCGCTTGTAATGAAGGTCCAACATTACAATATGCATCATTTTTAATGATCAAATTTAACTTTTTACATACTCCAGCTTTTGCCTAATAGGCTTTTATTAGCACAGTATGCCATAAAATAATAATCAATGTTTTCAAAAAATTAGAAAACCCGCCTGGGAAGATCATAAATCAAATGAAAAAAAAGTGTCTGTAGGGGCCGGGGTAAGACAAGTTGACTGGCCATATCGTCGTTTCAATCTTGCAATCAACTGTATTGTGGCGTAGACAAAACTGCGGTGGGCCCTTCAGACATCGGTATTGTTCTATTAAAGCTGTCAGCTGAGGATGTCATCCATCCGTAACACAATAAAAATAAAATTTGAGACGTCAGCAAACAATAAACAACAATAACAGCAAACAAAAATACAATAAACAGAACCACTGCACTGGAAGGTTTACAGAACAGTTACATGTACACACACACACACACACACACACTTGACATCGCCTTCAGTAAGATCACCACCAGATGTCAGTGCAGCTGGGTCGGCCAGCGACACACAGACAGACAAGGCGCCCCCCCCCCGCCTCTACCATTCACCCACTGCTCAGGTACAAGCACACCGGTGGATGACTCATCCAACCTGCCGACATAGTATGTCTTCCAAATTTCATTCTTTCATTTTTTGTTTTGTTTTGTTTTGTTTTGTTTGTTCTGTCTGTCATTCATTTTCTTTACCTTCTCACTCGCTTGTTCCTCCTTTGTATTTCCCCCTCTTGGTCTCTCCTATCTCTCTTTCTCCCTCCTTTCAGAACACACCTATGAATACTCTGTCCTACAGCATGATTCAACACACCCACTGCACGACCACCTCCAAACTGCATGCATACAAACGTAGTACACACATTCTCTTTCTACTGCTCAAATTTTAGTTTCTCCAAATGCCGTCAGCACATCACCTGACACAGAGTGACAGACATCCCCCCCCCCTCCTTTCCCCTGTCACATTATGGAATGAGCTGTGCATGCCCGAGGTCCCCCCCCCTCCCCACACACACACCCTTAGCCACATGCATAGCACGACAGCTTTAAAATAAAATCAAAACTTTAGGAAATCTCTACACTTATAGCAACTGCTGAAACTGATGTGTCTCCTCTCTTTTCTTTCGCTCTGCCCCTGACTCTTTCTCTCACCCCTCGCTCTTTCTATTCGACTTTCTCTTACCCCCATCCCCTCTCTCTCCCTTTTTCGATTACCCCCCCCCCCCTCATGATGTCCCACCTCTGTCAGCAACTGGGCAAGCAGAGACACCCCCCCCCCGCCACACACACACTAATAAATAAAAATCGCACAGTGGCGTTTATAATTTGCATCTTACATGATGAGAACTGGCAAGAATAAGAAAATAAAATTTATAAATAAACAGGACATTTTTTATTGAAATGACCACCATCCATTAGCGTAATAAAATATCACCAGCAAGAGAACCGGTCCCAAACAGGACCAAAACCAACAGAAACGGGAGGTCTTCCCCCCGTCCGCGCCACTTACCAAAAAGTTAACAAACATAATATGGTTAAGATATAAGCTTAAACAACCTGCATTGGAATGGTCAGATGGACCTGGGGGAGTGAGGGTCTAGTCAGTTTGTATCAATGGGCGGTAGTCAGATTGACTAATCAGGCGAAAAGGGGCTGGGGTAGTTGTGTTTTCTTGACTGGTGCGGACGGGCGGAAGACCTTCCACAGAAACAATCTCATTTTTGTCTGATCGACTAAACCGATCGGACGTAACTCCCCAGGGCAGGAGGTTTAATTTACTTCCATGAAATATTTCAAATTTCCAATACGAACAAGGCTGGATCATTCACACACACATGGCGATATAATATATTATATATGTGCTAATTCATAAATGCCACACAAACCAATTAAAATGTCTAAAATACACATCATCGTCACACTTACCCTTGGTGACTTGGCAGTTATTTGAAAAACTAATAATACTCCTCCACACAGACTGACCAAACCACTGGTGTACACACACGTCAAACAAGAAATCCCTGCTCGCGAGTCCACAAGTCGGACACCGTCTGTACCCGATGAGGTCACTAGAGACCCTTGCCCTCCAACACTCCACTCCACTTGTGCGCGTTCAAGAACCTCAGCTGACTGCACAAAATGAGCAAATGTGCAAACCCGGTGTGCAATCTGCCAAATGCACGCCACTGCCTGTTCCCCACACGCGAAAACCCGAGGGGTCTGAACAGAGGCACATGCACAGGACAGGTTGGTTTCCTGCATTTCAACGAACAACTTATTACCGCAAGACCAGATTTCTATGAAACCCAAACCTTTAGATCGGAAACAAAGATCCCCGGATCTTCTTCATTGTCCGCAGACCGAGATTGGGATTCGTGTAATGAGGGGTTGGAGATGAGGGTTACAGAAGTTGGTTTTTTTTTTTTTTTTTAAATTACTAGATGAAGTTTCCGACATTATCCGGGACAAACCTGTGAACCCACTGGTTTCTCTCTCTCTCTCTCTTGGTCTACAAAGCTTCCCACAATTATTCTTGGCTTACTACAGATCCCGACCGCTCCTGAGCACTAAGCACTCATTTGTGGTAGAGAAATTGTGCGCACGGAATTGTGTGCGTATTAATATCGTTTCCGGTGCTGTGGGCTTCCTAGAGGAAGCCAAAACAAAGATCATTGCATTTTACAGTTTTACAACCTTTTACATGTATGTATTTAAAAATAACTGAAACTTGAATCAAAACACAATCGGTCTATAAGAAAGCGATTGGGCTGAATTAGTTGACACTTAAGAAAATTAATTTCATAATTTCTGAAACTGTCATTTAGGCTGTAGCGTCGAGCAAGAAAAAAAAAAGGGTCAAAATTGGGCCACCGTGAATTACTCCCGCCAAAAAATAATAAGATTATCAAACGGGTGTACAAAGAGAAAATTCTTCAACAATTTTGACAGCTGCGGAACCTGGAGTAAATCTGTGTTACATCTGCTGAAGTCAGACGATTTACCGTTTACGATTTTTAACACAAGAACTATAAGAGGGTTATCAATCCGGTTATTCCAACCGTGCACAAGGAGTCGCGGGAGGGGGGGGGGGGGCTTTGCGAATTTGTCCTGTAGAAGAGAATCTTTTTTTTTGGGCCTAGTTAAAGCGTGACTCAGCGATTAACACTCAGATTCAGAACATAGAAATAAACTCTCTTTAGAATGGAACTGCTCCTTTTGCTTTGTTTTCTTATGATCCACGGATTGGGTAATCCTTTCCCCGAATTCCTCACGTACAAACAACACTAACTGTTAGATCCCTGCTCTTGTGCTGAATGCGGGAAATCCCAAATAAAACTTTCATGGCCAGAAATAGACACTAGGGTTTCCATGGGTCCTTAACATTACAAACTACAGACTTTTAAGGATTTTTTTTTTCCTTGGACAAAAAATTCAGGATTTTGCAAGGACCTTTCAGACAGAGATGGCCTCTGTAATACGCTGGTAAGTCAGATAGAAAATCGATAAATTCGCTCATAACAAGATTTAAAAAAAAAAAATCAAAACTTGCCGTATCACAGTCATCATAGCAAAGAAAAATATCACAATGTGGTTTATACTGCAAGGACTTTTTAATGATCCACGTATTTGGTCAAAATTTGAACATTAAGGACTGTAAGGACTTTTAAGGACCTGTGGGAACTCCTTAAGACAAAGTGTCAGCTCATGAATCTTGTTTACCTTTCCAGTCGTGAGCAATACACAGTAACACACTGTGTAGGTGTAGGTGGTCTCCAACATTCCGAGTATCATATCCCAATCAGCGATGACTGCACGACAATTTCAAAATAGCCGGTTCAAAATCTGGTCGTTCGGTGGAGAGGGAAAATGGTACCAAGTAAGGAACGGAAAGTTTGGGGAAAGGTGGGTGGGGTTCTAAGTTTGTTAATACGTATAACTTGCCAAAATTATTTGCAGACATGGGAATTCACAGCTTCTGAACTAATTACAAAAGCCAAAAAAAAAAAAAAAAAATGGGGGGGGGGGGGGGGGACTTTGGAAAGAGAAAACACTCAAGGAGTCTAAACTATTTACATTATGGCGGGGGGCCCAATCGTTAACGTTCGACACACACATTGGCAAAAGTCTGGCTACCCAAGAGCGAACACTCGTCATTCACAAGTGGCTTTACCACAATGACATGACAAGTCCGCCTGACCAAACAAACGCAAAGTCAAGTTGCCAGAAGGGCTGAGCAAACTTGAAATTTCAAATGTAAATGAACAGAAAAAAAAAAAAAAATCTGAACCAAACAAAACTGGATGAGTCATACCGGCAAGTGGTTCGGTGGAATGAAAAATGGTGATAAAAAACAAAATGTGGTGAACGAAGGAGCATTTCGACACTATATGAAATGTGTATAAATTCATAAACCACTCCGCGGCAACTCAAAAGCTTTGCATTCCGCTCTCCAGTTTCCATTTTTATTCAGTTTGACGCAACTGAACTTAGAAGCGTTTTCTCTGCTGAATTTTTGTCTTCTAAACAAGTCATGCGTCATATCAAAATAAAACCGACAAAATCAATTCATCAGTAACCTAATAATCCATGAATGCATGAATCCCCCCACAATTCAGATTTCATACGCTGGTGTCAAACCACCCCCACCCCCCTATTTTTCGAGCGTGCGTACAATACCTACTACTGTGTGGATTATATGGACAGTCCCATACCCAGGTAAACAAAGGGAAATGAGGTGTGCCAAAAACCTACAACAACAACAACAGCAGCAACAATGGCAAAGTGACCTTGGAATCCGGGACGCTGACACCATCACCATCACGTGACCTGAACTCGGCTAATCCATTCTCTCTCTCTATCTCTCTCCCTCTCTATACGTATGTATATTTTTATAATATATCTGAAACTTCCACATTTTTATTCGTTTATCCACAGTTCTAACCACCAGTTTCTATCATCTGTCCACCCCTCACCCCCCCCCCCGCTCTCATCTGTGCACTAATCCATTCACCAACTTCATTACTGAAATTGTTTTTCTTACTCTCGAGCGCAGTTTGTAGAAATACGCAGAGAGTAAGATGTCACTTTCATCTCTTTATTATCGTCTACTTGCATCTGTTTACTATCGTCTCCATCATCCACCCCACTCACTCACTCATCTACTAACTCACTCACATACCCACCCACTCATTCCATTCACTGACTCACTCATGCACGCGCTCTCTCACAGACTAACACACTCACTAACACATTCCCCCACACACTAATTCACTCACTCACTTACCAACACACTCAACACTGACTGACGGACAGACTCACTCACTCACCCACGAACACACTTACTCACTAATGCACACACTGACACATTCTCACCCACCCACTCACCAACACACTCAGAGATTGCATAAATCATTCACTCACGTACTCAGAACACATTCTAAGCGATGCAACCAATTACCAATCATTTGCTGAGAGAAACATTTGCCAAGAATGCTAAGGGCCTCCTCCTGCATGTGGCTGGTTGGCTGGCTGGTTGGCTCACTGCTCGGGCGTGACATGCAACATGCCAGGGGCTCAAAACAAAAACCTCTCATCTCAACTTTTCTTCAAAACTACTCCCGTCCAATCTACGAGGTTCAAACATCTTTCTCGAATAACTTGTCTATACGCATTGACTGTCGGTACTTGTACGTACTCACCCCCAAATGTTTTGCACTAAGGGCGCGTACGCATACGTACCTATCCCTAACCCCGTCCTTATCCTAAACCCTAAATCTTATCGAATCCCTAACCCTGCCCCTTACCCTTTCTACCAAAAAAGAACAGGAGCACAACAAACAAAATCTGCAAGGATTTCGGAAGGAGCTCTCTAGTTCTGGAGTCACAAAAGGCTTTAAAATGCGTACCCATAGCGCAAAAAAACAACACCAAACTTGGGGGACGTACGTACTTATAACAACACTCCTCTTCAAAATTATCTCCGTCCAATCTACAAGGTTCAAACACCTTTCCCGGATAATTTGTCGGTACTCATTAGATTAGATCTTCACCAGACAGCTTAACCCAGTTAAAAACGTTTTACTTCGAGGTGACCAGAAAATACATACGATTTTATCAGAACGCTGACGTCTCCTTATTACATGTACATGTAGATTGCTGTTACCTGTACGTACATATCTTAAAGCCTTTTGTGACACCAGAGCTAGAGAGCGCCTCCCAATAGCTTTAATTAATTATTCTTTCAGATTTTCGTTTTGTTTCCCTACTGTTTTTTGGTTGAAAGGGTAGGTGGTAGGGTTAGGGATCCGACAAGATTTAGGGTTGGGGATAAGGACGGGGTTAGGGATAAGTACGTATACGTACGTGCCCCTAGCGAACGCCTGAAGTGCATATGTACTTATAAAAACAGCCTTTTTTTTTTCATGTATCATTATCATTATTACCCCCCCCCCCCCCCCCCGCCCCCCAATCTTCTTGTCAAGAGTTTGTGAATCATTACTTTTTTCTTTTTTTTTCGTTTTTTTTATATTATTATTTCGACTTTCAACCTGAGATTTGCTTTTAAAACAGTTGGAAATGTTGGTTCCTGGACTGGTATCAGCTCTGGGTTACCTGACAGGTGAATCAGTCCCACGGATTGCCAAGGTTGCAGATGAAGTCAATGGGATATCATTATCAGATAAGGTTATCACTGCCATAGATTATCAAGGAGAAGTTGATAAATGCGATAGGTAACTGTAACGCCAATGAGAGCACACACACACACACATCTACGCACACACACAGATAGGGCCCACTGAAGATGCCGAATGTGCTTTCACCCAATGAAGATGACGTCACATCCCAAAACACAACGCTGATATTGCAGGTGTGATGTCATACAGTGATAAATGTTGGTCTGATTTTATGCAGGTCTGTGCATGCACACGTGTGTATGTATGAGAATGGATGGACAGAGAGGAGACTGGGAAAGAGAGAGACGAGAGAGAGAATGCAGGTGACAGACAGAGGGACAAAGAGAGAGAGAGAGAGAGAGAGAGAGAGAGAGAGAGAGAGAGAGAGAATGCAGGTGACAGACAGAGGGACAAAGAGAGAGAGAGAGAGAGAGAATGCAGGTGACGGACAAAGAGAGAGAGAGAGAGAGAATGCAAGTGACAGCCAGAGAGAGAGAGAGAATGCAGGTGAAAGACAGACACAAACAGAGAGACACAGATAGAGAGAGAGAGAGAGAGAGAGAGAGAATGCAGGTGACAGAGAGAGAGAGAGAATGCAGGTGAAAGATAGGGACAGGCAGAGAGAGAGAGAGAGAGAGAGAGAGAGAGAGAGATAATACAGGTGTAAGATAGAGACCGAGATACAGAGAAAAAGAAAGAGTGACAGAGAGAGAGAGAGAGAGAGAGAGAAGGGGGGGGGGGAGGGGGTAGAGAGGCAGACAGACAGGCATAGAGAAAAAAAATCTCTGCGTCTCGGCATAGTTTTATGTAAAAAAAAAATATCGCTAATCCAGACAAAATGAATATTTCCACCCAGTACGACACACACACACACCGACACCGACCGATAATCTATCAGTGTCAGTACAACACGAGCGATCTGTCATGGGCTAAACAAAGGAGAGATTGAATACAGTAGTTCCTGGCCTTCACTCTGGCAACTCGTGAGAAACCTCGATACACACACGGCTATACGTGGCTGTGTAGTGCTGCACACAGCTGCTTAACACACCTATTTCCAGCTGCTGCAGCTTACGTCTGTCAAACTCCATAACTAGGCCAAACGATGGTTTTCTGTTCACTGCTGCCTATTCGTGTACTGGTGTTGAGTGACGATAAAATATTCCTGCAGAAATAGTTTGGGATGGCGACAACACTGGACTGTTTAGGAATAGCGGGAATCAAACAAGCTGTTTAGCTCTTTATTTTAAGAGGCTCGATGCCACTGGCATTTTTACACCTCACTTTTCTTCTTTTTACATGTATTTTTCTTGTTCCGGTGTGCTTTTCTGGAAGGGATGAGTTGTTTTTTTTTTTTTTTACAATTTTGCCCCGGGCAGCGGCCATATTCTGCCTGCTCTTCTTGATTTTCAACTGCCAATGTATCTAATTTAACGTGCCCAACGTGCACACGGGCCCTCCGAGTTTTTCGTTCGTTGTAACCGTGAAGACTAGGTGCTCGATCCTATCTACCATAGGATCAGGGACAGGACCCCCCCCCCCCCCAAAAATTCAACATGCCTGCACCGACCGGAGATCGAACCCGGTACTTTTGGAAGGAGAGCCGAGCACTTTGCCTCCAGACCAACATGTCCCCAGTGGTTAACCACAATACATGTACATACACTTAATTTTGCTGAATACTGTCACGAGTGGAGTGAGTGCAATTAAGGGGATTGCTACAGAGCGGGTGTAGAGTAAGAAGGACTCACAGTAGACAGCAAGTTAAGCGTGCTGTTGTGAGTAGTGGGGGGGGTCTGAATGAGGCGAAAGCGCGGTATTACTATCACTGCAAGTTAGAAGGTCCGACGGAGCGGACCTGTGAATAAGAGCCCATCGGGCGGACATAAAGGAGCAGTCGAGAAGACTAGTGGAACAGTCTTTCCAGTAATGACTGGTATGTAGAACGTTGATTGATTATTATGATTGATGTATTATATTATATTCGTCTATTACCATGATGTGAATAAGTATATGTGAGGAATGTGGAAGTCCTTGATAATGGATATAGCAAGGTGCGCCATGAGCGATAGATGAAAGTGAGTCATGGATTTGTAGCGCGAGTGAGTAGTGTGTACTCCGATGGAAGTGTGTTACCGTAAGATGTGTGGTGAGTGAAAGGTGAACTAGTGTGTGTACGCTTCATGGGTTGTAAGGAGAGGTGGAGTGAATAGAAATGGTAGGGTATTATACCAATGTAATGTTATTCTTGTAGGTGTCGGGGACGGGCCGAAGAGCCACCTCGATGAGCACAAGTGATAGGCCAGCATAGGGCCGGGGGCCATACATAGGCCAGAAGTGAGACTGTCGGTGCAGGACAGTAGAGGCACATAAAGTCGTGGCAGTCAGGCCACGGACAGGGACGTAGATATGAGAGTGAATGAGATACTATATTATTGCCATGATGATGGGCGAGTGAACTGATAAGTTGTATGGCAATAGGAAGGTGATGTTGAGAGACGGCGGTGCCCGTGAATCATTAATGTACTATTAAGACCCTGAGGGGAGAGGCTGAGGCCGAAGTGCCTTTAGGAGTGACTACCGGATTGTGGATCCGAGGGAGAGTGTGTGTGAGAATAAGGCCGTTGTCCGGCAGTCATTTCAATAATATAATGTATGTAATTGCGCTATTATATGTATAATTATGTTTAATAAATGTGTGAGTCTGATGGGTTGTTTTGTTAAGTGTTAAACTTGTTTGTTCGTGATTGTCGTCCTGTCATAAACTATTACATCTCCCAGTCTGGGATTTGTGACACTGGGGGCTCGTCCGTTGTGACACTGGGGGCTCGTCCGTTGTGACACTGGGGGCTCGTCCTGTTTACCTGTGGTCATTTTGACATTGTGTATTCGTTATATCTAGTTGTTTTTCTGTTGTGCTAGGAATTCGTGCTGTTGTCCTTGTTCGTGGGATGAATGGAAATTTCATGATGATATGATTTATGTATGTTTATGAATAATAATATGTATTGATGCATGTATTTTGATGAATATGTATTAATGTGTATTTAAACTTTCCAGAGTGTGTGCGTGCAGCCTGAGGAGACGAGCAGCCAGAGCTCCGATTAAAGGGAGGAGTTTTACTCCAAATTTCAAAAATTGAAAGTTAAGTGAAAATTTTGTACCCTGGATTGAGGGCTGTCTTTTCATCTGTCTGTTTCCCTGTTTTCGTTGTAATTGATTATACGGGCGGTGGCGCGGGTTTGCTGTGGTGAGCGTAGTTTGTCCTCTTCGGGAGGTGGGCTAAATTTGGAACTTCGTTCATCACAGTGAACAGTTCTATAGGGACCTGTATTTTTGTTTAGATTGTGCCGTTCCATCTTCCTCGTTGTTTTAGGAAGACGTTTCTCTTGTCCCTCTCTTCCCTATTTGTAGATACGTTCTTTTTTTTCAGACTCTGTTCTTGTTCGTACCGTGTTGTGTAATCGGCGTAGTAGGTTGCATTTTTTTCTCCATTATAGTTTTTTTTTGTAGAAGCTTGTCCTAGTCTGGTTCGTTGTCCTTGACGTACTTGTGGTCCTTCTACTGAATTTCCTTATTCTTGTCTTTTCTACTCTTTTTTATTATTAATAGTGCAGTACATTTTATAAATATAGAATTAGTTAGGAAGTACGTAAATTTCTGAATTGTATTTGGGACAACTGGGTATTGTTATATCTGGTGTGATCTCAGGTCTCTGGTCGTGTCGTTAGTTATCATACCGACAGGTTAGCCGTTTTTTTTAAATAACCATAACCATAAATCTGTGAAATGGCGGAACTCCAACAACTAATGAAGTTGGGTAAGGAACTTGGCCTGGAGGGAGAGGAGCTACGCGGCTGGATTAAAGAACAGCAGGCGGATTTGCGCGATGAGCGTGCTAAGGATAGAGAGCGAGAAAAAGAGGCTCAAGAGCGACAGAGAGAAGAGGAAAGAGAGGATAAGGAGCAGGAGAGGGAGTTTAAGTTAAAGGAGTTAGAAGCTCAGCAACAGGAGAGACAGGCTAAGGAAAGGGAGCAAGAGATAAGGTTAAAGGAGATAGAGGCGCAAGTAAAGATTGCGGAGTTAGAACTCAAGAAGAATACGCCAGCGGAAACGGCTGAGCGGCAGGTACACAATAAGGGTGGCGTTAGGATTAAGCTCCCTACGTTCGACGACCGGAAGGACGACATAGACGCCTTCCTTTACAGGTTCGAACTGAACGCACAATTGCAATGGGGGGAAAATAAGGAATTATGGGCCACGTACCTGGCGTCTCTAAATGCAGGGGCGAGCGTTAACCTACTTTAAAGAGCTACAGCGCGAAGACGTGCAAGATTACGATAAGCTGAAGGCTTTGCTGCTTCGCCGATTTGCGCGTACCGAGGAATATTTCCGGGAGCAGTTTAGGCGGGCACGTGCAGATACCAGGGAGGACTTTGCTGCCTTCGTCGCGAGACTAACGGAGTATTTCGCGAACTGGGTAGACTTGGCGCATGTGGGCACGGATTTCGCTAAACTGAAAGACCTAATGATCCGTGACCAGCTGTACGCGTCGTGCCACAAAGATCTGGTGGCTTTCCTGAAAGAGAACGAACCCGCGACGGTGCAGGAGGCGTCTAAGTTGGCGGAGGCATACCGTACGGCGCATCCGTCCAAACCAGTCGCCAGGGCGTACGTCCAAGATGCGGGGTACGTCGCCGTTGTCGAGGGGTCGCCGGCAGGACTTAGGGACAGGTCGCGTCAGCGTGGTGCCTATAGCGGGCAAGCCCAGGGGCAGCGTAGGGGCTATCACCAATCACCGGCATATGGATCCGGGAAGTTTGACCGAGCAGGAGGGCTAGGTCGCGGTAATGGCCGGGGGCGAATTGTGACCTTTGCCGATGACCGACGGCATAGGGACTCTAGTTCCGGTCGCGATGGGTCACGGGGACCCAGGCCTAGTACAGCACAGGGAGCGGAGTGTTGGACTTGCGGACGCGTGGGTCACTTTTCACGCGAGTGTAGGGCCGCGAAGTGTTGGAACTGCGGAAGAGCAGATCACATCAGCGTGAACTGCCCTGCAGGTAGGATAGCGGCGAACGTGGACAGTAGCTCCAGTCCATGTGCCCCAAATAAATTTCATCATGCGGCTGCGTGTGTTACATCGGACAACGGAGGCGGACAGTATTCTAAGTGTCCCAGTTGTGAGAAGTTATTATCTTCCGGTGTTTTACCTTGTGGGAGAAAGATCCCCGTTATAAATTCATGTCATACAGGAGGTGGTCTTAGGGTTTATCCGGGGTTTGTTGGGGACGAACCGGTCTCGGTTTTACGAGATACAGGATCTACCGTTGTGGGAGTGCATAGAGACTGCATTCGGGATTCACAGCTTACAGGTGAGACTGTCCCGTGCATCCAATTTTCGGGGGCCATTGAGAAATTACCCATGGCAAGAATAGTGATAGATACACCTTTCCTTAGCGGGGAAGTCGAAGCAGTCGTTGGTTGTTTTCCAGGCGCCCAGCTCATCATTGGGAATGTATCACGGGTGGTTTCCCCTTCCGATGAGAACGTGCAAGCATGGTCGCAATCAAAAGGTATTGACTTTTGCGCCGCGGTCGAAACACGTCGACGGGTAGCTGATAAAGATAAGATTAGACCTTTGGCGACGCCAGCGGTCAACCTAGATATCACGCCAGAGCGCTTGGCGAGATTACAAAGGGAGGACCCATCATTAAACCCATGTTTTTGGGGAAGCGCGAACCGAGAAAACGAGGAGATATAAGAACGGGTCATCTTCTTTTTTTGTCCAGGGGGGCATTCTGTTCCGTATGTACGTCACAGTGGCTTCCGTTCAAAAGCAGGTCGTCGTGCCACGGTCGTTAATTGCGTCAGTATTGCGTCTGGCCCATGATGTTCCATTAGCGGATCATATGGGAAGTGCTAGAACCAAGCAAAGAGTTCTGAAAAATTTTTATTGGCCGTCAGTATACAGAGATGTACGGTTATATTGTAAGACGTGCAGTGCGTGCCAAAAGACGACGCATAAGGGTCGTACACCCCAGGCTCCTCTTCAAAAGATCCCCACGGTTTCGGAACCGTTTAAAAAGGTTTCGATAGACCTTGTTGATTTAAGAGAAAGATTATCTTCAGCGCGCACTATAGCAGAAGAAGCTTCTAGTATCGCTTCAGGGAGAGCAAAAGCCTATAAAGATAGAGGATCCAAACTGAGAATTTTTAAGCCAGGAGACAGGGTCCTAGTGTTATTACCTACGGACCATAATAAGTTATTGATGACATGGAAAGGTCCTTATGTTATTGAGCAAGTTGTTTCGAGGGTATATTACGCTATCCACATTGATGGATCAGTAAAGGTTTTCCACGTTGATATGCTGCAGAGGTTTCATGAGAGACCAGAGTATCTGTATTCTCATACTAGTGTTGAAGGACATACCTAATGTCGTGTCATTCTTTGACGATATAGCATGCCATACGTCGACATGGTCTGATCATATTCAGACACTAACAGTAATTTTTCAACGATTACGTCATTTTGGGTTAACTGCTAAACCCGCAAAGATGGATTTGGCATGTCCAGAGATAATATTCTTAGGACATATTGTGGGTAGAGGTGTTCAGAGACCTGAAGTAACAAAAATTGACAAATTAGTAGGGTTGCAAATCCCTAAAACAAAGAAACAAGTCAGAAGCTTAGTGGGAATTTTAAATTATTACAGAAAGTTCATTCCAAATTTTTCCTCCTTGTCATCTTCTCTTACTGACCTTACTAAGAAGGGACAACCCGATAAGGTCCAGTGGACGTCTGAATGTCAGACAGCATTTGATAATTTGGTGACAGCATTATCATCGTCACCCATTCTGATATTACCCGATTTTCGATCTAACTTTATCCTCAGAACGGATGCGTCGGACTCTGGTGTCGGCGCTTGTCTTCTACAGGAGAAGAACGAATG
The DNA here is from genome assembly GCA_963931925.1 of Onchidella celtica. NCBI lineage: Eukaryota > Metazoa > Mollusca > Gastropoda > Systellommatophora > Onchidiidae > Onchidella > Onchidella celtica. The sequence continues at coordinate 11,860,166 of OZ007570.1, forward strand.
TCTCCATCCTGTATGTTATGTCAGTAGGAAGTTATTGCAGAGAGAAAGAAAGTATTCTGTGATAGAGCGTGAGTGTCTTGCCATTGTCTGGTCCGTCCAGAAACTGGGACGTTATCTCATGGGACGAGAATTTTGTATCCAGACAGACCACAAGCCACTGACATTTTTGTCGAAGAATCGTTCGTCCAGCCCACGCTTGTCTAGATGGGCATTGGCTTTGCAGCCGTATACCTTCGTTATTCAACCAATTCCAGGAACCAGCAATCATATCGCCGACTACCTTAGTCGAGCCTAGGGCAAGATTTCAGGAGCTTATACATCGGAGGACAGGAACATTGACAGGATCTGTGTGAATAAGTCGACTTTAAAATATTGACATTATAAATATGATATGAAGAATGGTTGATAGGTTGAATGGTTTTTGATTCTGTATTAAGTATGGTGGTTAGTTAGCTATTCATGATGTGACACATATATGCATATTTCAGACCATATTGATCCCCATATTTTCCCCTGATTTCGGTATTCTATATACTAGGGGAACTGCTAGGTCAGTTTTTTTTAGTGTAGGTATTGCTCACGCTCACTCGTTGACAGTCATCTTGATGCGATTTGAAATTAATTGCATTAATTTTTTTGGGGTGGGGGATGATGTCACGAGTGGAGTGAGTGCAATTAAGGGGATTGCTACAGAGCGGGTGTAGAGTAAGAAGGGCTCACAGTAGACAGCAAGTTAAGCGTGCTGTTGTGAGTAGTGTGGGGGGTCTGAATGAGGCGAAAGCGCGGTATTACTATCACTGCAAGTTAGAAGGTCCGACGGAGCGGACCTGTGAATAAGAGCCCATCGGGCGGACATAAAGGAGCAGTCGAGAAGACTAGTGGAACAGTCTTTCCAGTAATGACTGGTATGTAGAACGTTGATTGATTATTATGATTGATGTATTATATTATATTCGTCTATTACCATGATGTGAATAAGTATATGTGAGGAATGTGGAAGTCCTTGATAATGGATATAGCAAGGTGCGCCATGAGCGATAGATGAAAGTGAGTCATGGATTTGTAGCGCGAGTGAGTAGTGTGTACTCCGATGGAAGTGTGTTACCGTAAGATGTGTGGTGAGTGAAAGGTGAACTAGTGTGTGTACGCTTCATGGGTTGTAAGGAGAGGTGGAGTGAATAGAAATGGTAGGGTATTATACCAATGTAATGTTATTCTTGTAGGTGTCGGGGACGGGCCGAAGAGCCACCTCGATGAGCACAAGTGATAGGCCAGCATAGGGCCGGGGGCCATACATAGGCCAGAAGTGAGACTGTCAGTGCAGGACAGTAGAGGCACATAAAGTCGTGGCAGTCAGGCCACGGACAGGGACGTAGATATGAGAGTGAATGAGATACTATATTATTGCCATGATGATGGGCGAGTGAACTGATAAGTTGTATGGCAATAGGAAGGTGATGTTGAGAGACGGCGGTGCCCGTGAATCATTAATGTACTATTAAGACCCTGAGGGGAGAGGCTGAGGCCGAAGTGCCTTTAGGAGTGACTACCGGATTGTGGATCCGAGGGAGAGTGTGTGTGAGAATAAGGCCGTTGTCCGGCAGTCATTTCAATAATATAATGTATGTAATTGCGCTATTATATGTATAATTATGTTTAATAAATGTGTGAGTCTGATGGGTTGTTTTGTTAAGTGTTAAACTTGTTTGTTCGTGATTGTCGTCCTGTCATAAACTATTACATCTCCCAGTCTGGGATTTGTGACAAATACCCCCCCCCCCCCCAAAACACACTTTTCAACACTTGGCCTTTGCACACACCCTCCCCAGGGGTCAACCACAACACAACACATGTACTTACACTTGTTTGCTGAATACTTAGCCCCCCCCCCCCCCCCCGGGGCCATTAAATTTTTAAAATGTTGAATGTCGATGGCAATGCCTTGATGTTTGGAACCTTTAAATTGCATTTTGCATAAAATTATTTGCACCTGATTGTTTTATAATTTTAACAGACTTGACTTTTTTCTGCTGATGCTGCCTGGGTCGGGTCTCAATATTAATAAAGAACTTAACTTGCTGGGGGGAAAACTTTAAACTAAACTGTCTACTTTATTATCATAACCGAAAAGCTGCATGGCATTCCCTAGAATGGCCCTTGGCCGTGCATAGTGAAGACAGACAGCTCTTAGGTGAAGTATGAACGACCTCACGACGTGGCCTTGCTTGTGAACTGCACAGAGAAATGCACTGCACTCCTTTGTACATGTATACATTTGTATGTCTGCGAGTATGTGTGCGTAAAACAAAAGGGGGCAGGGGGAGAGGTTTCCTGGGCTATATCCCAGGACAGTAAGATTAAGAATAAAACACTGAAGAGAATTCCAACCGTCTCGGCCACTTTGAACTCTTACAACTCTTTACAGGAAAGAGGGAGGGGGCCGGGCTAGGGATAAGTCTGCGTTTAAAGTTTGTGATAAGGACAGGGTTAGGGCTAATTTAACGATTAAAGATATGATTAGGATAACGAAAAGGTTTTGAGTTATGGATAAACAAAAAGTGGTCAGGACGTACGGAACTCTTCCTAGAACCTTAACATTTTACACAGTGCATATTTTCCAGTTTGAAAGTGTGAAATTTTAAGTAAATTAAAGTACAGTGTTGATTCTGGGACAGTGCACGCGACCTCACCGGCCTGCTCCAGGTCTCCGATCTCAATCTTCGGTGCACGAGAAGTTGCACCCACTCACCCCGATCCCCAGTCTGTCCGCCACGACATCACCACCTTTTGCGCGCAGCTTCTTCCAGTCCAGTGACGTTGTCACCAGATCCAGCATCACCCCCCCCCCCAACCCCAATACATAAATACACAACTTAAACCCTCACCCTGCTCCGCTCCTTTTTTCCTTTCTTCACATTTTACAGTTTAACTAGCTGAATGGTGACGTCACCAGTTTCCAGTGAGATGCAGTTCGTCGTCTAGTGTCCGAGATCTCAGTAAAACCAAAGTGTAGATATAATTATAGAGAGGTTTCACTATTGGTCGATTTGCACTGCGAGACACGGGAGGCTCCGCGAAACCACTGTTAGCACGGAGAGGAAAGTAGGTCGCTGAGGTAAACAATACCCGTTGGTGCATTTCCACGAGGCGTAAAAAGCTGACAAACGGCTCTAAATAGTTTGACGGCCCAAAAATATGAACAAACTACAGTAAACAGATATGCACACTATCTGTAATGAAGACGGTGTCTTTCAATTCTTCAATTTCTTGTTTACCGCAGCGACCTAGTTTCGCGATTTGGCGGAAGTGAGATCTCTCGATACAAAACTTTATGGTGCTGACGTCACCATACAACTAGCCCAATCAAAATCAGCCGTTCAGCGTCAGAAACACTAGCAAATTAATGCACATGTTCACGAAAAGCACGCTGTTAGGGGAACGTAGCCTAATTACAAAACCAAATAGAGAAACTACTGAATTGTGTTCACTGTTCACCTACAGCTTTCTATGTAAAACACTATGTTCCCCCCAACAACAGCTTCACGAAAACAGCCCCATGCATACTTCACGACCAATTTCCTGCCCTGGATTAACACATACACACGTCACACACACACCTACACACATGCTGGTGGTCGGCCCCGCTGGCTGCACCCACGCAATGACACAGCCAGGTGTGTTGCTGGCTCTCCCACGCGCGCCGACCGAGCACGGAGACTGCTCACACACGGCCGCCAACACATTCCGTAAATACACCGCAGAAAAACAAACCCCAGTAGAAAGAACGTGCACGGCTCATCAACAGAAACAGGTCACGCCTGACTGGCTGTGACGTGGGAGAAAAGCTCACAATACAGCCACAGGTCATGGTGACATTTTTCTATTAGGGGTAAAGCCAGACCGGTGTGGGCAGTGAGTAGTGTTTTAGTGTGATGCATAGTAATTAGGCGGCGAGCCACCCAGTGCGGCGCGGACGCCAGCCTTGGTCTGGCTTACCCCTTTGGGCAGTATCATACTGACCCGGTCAGACACAGACAGATATTGCAAAGCAAAATGCACACCAAAGAAATAATGGCAGAAGCTGACCCTATCTGATCGGGCTTAGTTATGATAGGGTCTTCCCTGATTTACCCACAAAATACAGGAAAGTGTGGTGTGCATTTCTTTTCTGCCAGCAGCTGACTGTGTCTGGTCGGACTTAGTGTGATACCCCTAAAGGAAAAAAACAAAAACGAAACGAAAATGGTCCGTCCCTCATTCCCGGCCTCCCTTCCGTGATTTGTACAACACGATTATTATGTTTCATTCCTTAACATTTACTGTATATATAGTAAAGTAAAAATTCTGGGTTGTGTTAATTGTTCATCAATAGCTGCCTCGACTGTCCTCTAACGGCAGCCCGCTGGGGGACCATAGTCCAATTAAAAAGCTAAATAGAGAAAATACTGGGTTGTGTTCACCATTCATCTGTAGCCTCCTATGTAAAATGCAACGGTGCGATAACAACAGCCATTTCCAAACCTTGCCCCGACAATTTGTGCTCCCTACTTAAAATGATGTGGATGATGTTGCGTCTCGGTAGAAGCAAAGGAAAAAAAAAGGGTCAATTAACAATAAATATACAGGAGACGGAACTAAGTTTAGTGTATCTAATTCATCCAAAACTATCACGGAATCTCCACGCGCTTATTTCCCTCTTCTCCCTGCTGTAGACACACGAGACTATCATTTCTGCCGTGTCAACCACGTAAGTTTTTTTTTTTTGTTTGTTTTCTTTTCTTTTCAGTTTGGTATTTTTAATGGTTCAACGTTCCTTTAGAAGGGGAAACGTCAAAAAAATTTTTTTTTGGAAAAAGGTGAAGATTCAGACGGCCGACGTGCTTACCCCACCTGAGCCACATGTTGCCAGGAAGAAATTTCACACCAAACACACACAGGCCCGACTGCTGCCGGTCGGTCCAAAATGGTGAACACAGGCATTTTTGCAGTAGTAACATTATTCACGGATCACATTTTTCGCGGCTGGTAGAGCCACAAAGGTTTCCTTTTTAGTTTTTGTTTCTTTGTTTTTGGGCCGACTGTTAAACCCGATAACTTTCCAAAAGTCCTAACCTCTGAACTCTGCCGTCAATATCAAACGCTACTTTCTCCAAGTTTCCTGCAATTAGCCTTATGTTTCTCACTAACTAGCTTCCTGGTTAGCTGATTCTTCGCTGTGGAAGTAACACAGCCATATTCTCTTTTTGGGAAGAACAAATAAATAAATAAATTGAAATAATAGGCCTACATAATATAATTAAATGGAAAATCAAATTTAACTATTATGCACTAACAGCTGAATGAAAAATGGATCCATTGTGCTCACTGCTAAGAAAATGAAAAATCAACCATCATGTCACGAGTGGAGTGAGTGCAATTAAGGGGATTGCTACAGAGCGGGTGTAGAGTAAGAAGGACTCACAGTAGACAGCAAGTTAAGCGTGCTGTTGTGAGTAGTGGGAGGGTCTGAATGAGGCGAAAGCGCGGTATTACTATCACTGCAAGTTAGAAGGTCCGACGGAGCGGACCTGTGAATAAGAGCCCATCGGGCGGACATAAAGGGAGCAGTCGAGAAGACTAGTGAAAGAGTCTTTCCAGTAATGACTGGTATGTAGAACGTTGATTGATTATTATGATTGATGTATTCTATTATATTCGTCTATTACCATGATGTGAATAAGTATATGTGAGGAATGTGGAAGTCCTTGATATTGGATATAGCAATGTGCGCCATGAGCGATAGATGAAAGTGAGTTCATGGATTTGTAGCGCGAGTGAGTAGTGTGTACTCCGATGGAAGTGTGTTACCGTAAGATGTGTGGTGAGTGAAAGGTGAACTAGTGTGTGTACGCTTCATGGGTTGTAAGGAGAGGTGGAGTGAATAGAAATGGTAGGGTATTATACCAATGTAATGTTATTCTTGTAGGTGTCGGGGACGGGCCGAAGAGCCACCTCGATGAGCACAAGTGATAGGCCAGCATAGGGCCGGAGGCCGCACATAGGCCAGAAGTGAGGCTGTCAGTGCAGGACAGTAGAGGCACATAAAGTCGTGGCAGTCAGGCCACGGACAGGGACGTAGATATGAGAGTGAATGAGATACTATATTGTTGCCATGTTGATAGGCTAGTGAACTGATACTATGTTGTTGCCATGTTGATGGCTATGGAAATAATAATGTGTTATTGCCCTGCTGAGGTGCTAGGGGAGTGCTAAGGTGTAGGACAATAGGAAGGTGATATTGAGAGACTGCGGTGCCAGTGAATTATTAATGTGCTATTAAGACCCTGAGGGGAGAGGCTGAGGCCGAAGTGCCTTTAGGAGTAACTACCGGATTGTGGATCCGAGGGAGAGTGTGTGTGAGAATAAGGCCGTTGTACGGCAGTTCATTTCAATAATATAATGTATGTAATTGCGCTATTATATGTATAATTATGTTTAATAAATGTGTGAGTCTGATGGGTTGTTTTGTTAAGTGTTAAACTTGTTTGTTCGTGATTGTCGTCCTGTCATAAACTATTACATCTCCCAGTCTGGGATTTGTGACGATGAAAAAGAAATCGAAAACATCGTCAAGGTAAGACAAATTTTCTGTCTGCTACTACTGCCAACATTTCTAGCAAGACCTGATCCGAAATCGACTTTGACTGACACATCATTTGGGACAAGCCAGAGAAGAAACTTTCTCAGCATACACGTAGGCAAAAACGTAACTTCGTAGTCAGCAAACAGTTACCTGTTCGGAGAATGACACCTATTTGGTGCAAGATAGAGCTTTGCACGTCAAATTAAACTGCGCAGACTGTCAACGAACTTGAGCTGCAGCAATGGGGAAGAAGAGACAGAAGAAAAGACAAAAGGTGATATTTAGAAGGGGGAAGAGGATGAAAGAAAAAAAAAAAGAAAAGAAAAGAAAGGAAAGAAAACTCGGCACAATGGCTGCTGATGTAGGCCCAGGAACGACAAGCCACGAGAAAACCAGCAGGTGTTTTTGTCCAGAGAGACGGGCGCTGGCTCCATTACAGTATTGTGGTGTAGGCATTGTGTGGTGGAGCAGCTCAGCGGTTCTCCACCTGTCTTCGCTAGACCACAGAAGTTCCTCTAGCTAGATCCGGATGTGCCAAGAGCGAAATGTTATTCAGACGCACGTGTGTCTTTTCTATCAACAACAACAACAAAACCGCGGGTGGTTGGTGAGCGTTTCTGCTAGGGTGTCCTTCTGTCCTATCACTGTGTTATATTCTGTCTATTGTCTTGGCTTCTGCCTAGCACAATGTGACCGTTGTCGTATCGATGTACTTTCTCCTAACTCAAACTCAAATTCCTACTAAAAAAAACAATAGACCTACCCTGCAGGGCTAAACACTTTAGACATCTATAACAATGTGATTTTCCATGTATACATAAAAATATGAAGGGGATGATTTGACAGTGAAACTGCAGTTAACATTTATCTCAGATATGGCATACAACCTCTTTTTCATGTCCGGGGCCTGGAGGGTTCGAATGTATTTCAGATATAAAATGTATCATACAACTTGTCCCTTTTCCACGCCTGGGACCTTGCGCGTTAGTAAGTGGCATTACAGAGAGGAAGAAGATGCTGTAATACTATTGCCACAGCACAATTTTTTAAATCATCTTTACATCCGGTCCTTGCAATGGACACAAGGCTTCAAGCTAGTGTACTACATGTACATTGTTTCCGAAATGCTGCGAATTTGAGTGTTTTTCCTCAACCGAATTTCTATGAGTAATAGACGCTGGGTCGATGGCAACTGTGCCGGGCATGCCGCGATGGCAACTGTGCCGGGCATACTGCTTTACTTACGGGAAACACTATCTACCCCCAAAAACAGAATTTTACAGGAAAATGAAGGAAAAAAAATCGCGTTGCGCCCAACTTTATTGTTTGTTTAATTTCCATTTTGTGATGATTAAAGAAACTACATGTACATGTATTGGTCGTTCACAATTATCACCTGCTTGGAGAAACAGCAAAACAGCATGTTTCATTCCATTCAATAGTTGCTAAAAGTAAAAATCTTATCTAAACTGGGGTATACGGGGCTTTTCTATACCACGGCAGTGTGACTTGATCTTCAAGACAAGGCGGATGTCAGTAGTGTCAAATGGGATGGGAACCGCTGAGCTCCAGCTGGAAGTTCCTCCTGAAAGAAGGAAGCTTCCTCTGCTGTGTGCTGTGCTTGGCGGGGTGTAGGTATGTGTCGGCAGGTGTGAATGATTTGAGGTCTGACTAGTCTGAGGGGAAAATGTGAAGTGATTTGATCAGAGACAGACCGCTGACCTTTAGCTGGATACATTCAGTTCGTGTAGCTGTGTACACGCTGAGACTGGGTGTGGAGGACGGGCACACAGCAAAACTACTCTTTCACATGCATACCCCGACACAAATAAGTTTAAAATTCCTAGGATGTTCCCCAAGACCATGATTGAAAAATCATTTTCTTTTCCAGGGCCTCAGATTTCGAATTCTCTGCTTGTCTTTGACAGAGACTGAAAATTTCACGACTTTTCAATATCACCTGAAGAGTCATCTTTTTACACTCTGAATGCCCATCAATTTTTTCCCCCTGAGTATGCCTGTGTACTGTGTGTGTCATTTATGTGATATAAAATAATAAATTTTGTAAAGCGTTTACAGCTTGGTTGTTAACGGGATGAAGCGCCATAGAAATGCTATGAATTATTACTATAATTACAATCCATTCCAAGGTCCCGACATAACCTTTTCTTTATTTTTGTTTTGTTTGTTGTTATTGTTAATAGTTTTCAATACAATCGTGTAACTTCTAAACAGTCGCTTCTTCATAAAACACTACACGACATAATCAAATAAATTTCATTGCCAGGTCAGATAAGTATCCCCATTCAATTCAGAAAGAGCCCATTTTGTGATGCCCCCAACCCCACGTGGCAAAACCGGAGACCTAGAATGCCCTATAGAGCCAGAATGTCGGATTTCAACAAAGAGCAGTCCATTAAAATAAAATAATAAGCCGATTGAACTTGCCTGCGCCCATTCGCACTATCTCGAGTGGGGCCAAACGAATTCTTCCCCATCCTTTCTCATTTCTCCAGGGCTCATCCAAGTCCTCGGTGGAAACAGATACCATATCAATGACTCACAACTTCCTGACCTAGTTTTCTGTTTTAAATTCAATGTGGTTTCTATTTGGATGACACGATATTGGGGGAGGGGGTGGGGGGGGGGGGCGCCGCAAGGTGATCTATTCACTTTATTGCTGACGCCCTGCTCTGACGATCCGACGAAATTTAATGACAAACGAGATGCTGTAAAAAAATTTGTGTTAATGTTTAATGTCTTTTTCGTCGGACGAAAAGAAATGGGAAGCTAGATCTAGCTGAAGATAAAACAAATAAAACTGGCTGAAATACAAACACGCCAGGGAAAAACAACAAAGACACGGGAGCAAAAATTAAAGAAAAACAGGGGAGAGAAAATGCACATTTTGACTGTGAAAAAAGAATACAGCCATGGTTTTTATAATACTGACAAATGAACACACTGAATCAGTCAGACTTGAGCCACATCAATACTGTACACCCTTTTATAACCAATGATTATGTATTCTTTATTAAAGGTGTCGGGCGGGGAGAGAAAGGGCAAGAAGTAGAACACTGAAATCTGGCACAATGAGAACTGCAAGCAGGTGGTGGAAAGCCAAACAGAGCCAAGCAAACCGCCCTGTAAGGGGTGAGGGATGGGGGCGATAAGCCATTGAAGGAGATTTGGAAACCGTTTGAATGACCGCATTCCAACTCCGGGCTTGGTTTTGTAAGGCCAAACCTTTGGCTTGTCCTACTGTCAATCTGCAGTTGATTTAGGGCAGTGGTTTCCAGCTCTTCACCTCTCGTGACCCCGGGCAATCTTGAGCACAAACCTAATAAAGGGGCACTATGCTGGGTTTCGATGTCTGGGCTCAAGATGTATTGTAATTATATTTTCAAGCAATCGTTAAAAGACCGTGGTATTTTACATAGTAAGCTGTTAGTGTTATGGACAGTGGTAACAACTCAGTATTTTCTCTATCCAGTTTTGCAATTATACTTCGGTCCCCCAACAAAAGCCATAGCTGAAAGAATATTAAGCTGGCCTACATCAGAGACCTGTCAACTAAATGTCCACTTCAATATCATGGGACTTTTTCCATGCTGTATAAATGCAATCTTTAAAAGCCACAGAAAAAAAACTGTGCGATCGAAACAAGCCAATGCTGTAGGCAAAGTCAAAATTTGGCAAAAAGAAAAAGTTGTATATGTAGCAAAGCCTCGTGTAAGAAATAACACCCAAATGATATAATGAAACGCAAACTAAAAGAGAAGACAGAAAATGACCGATATTTCGGTAACAGCCTTTTTCAAGGGAAAAAAAAACAAAACGAAAAAACAAAACGAAAAAACAAGAACAGAAAAAAAAGGAAACTTGAACAGATTTAAAACAATCGAACAAGATAAGATTTGAATAGGAAACATATGGAATCTAAATAGAATATTTCTACTTAACTGCCAGTTTTTGCTTGGACAGCAGCACAGAAGCACGTCTGCCAATTTGTGTTTCAATTTGTTTGAAAAAGGGCTGTTGCCGAAATATCGGCCATTTTCTGTCTTCTCTTTTAGTTTGAGTTTTATTGTATCGTTTGGGTGTTACACCATATTACATGTATTTCTTACACGAGGCTTTGCTCCCTGCAACTTTTTCTTTTTGCCAAAGTTTGACTTTGTATAGAGGCAAACTGAAACCTGTCAGTAATGATTTCCATAAAAGAGTACACTCAAATATGAAACCCTGAAACATCGGTCACATCATAATGTACCACTCCACGTGTATTAGGGCAGTGGTTTCCAGTTCTTCATCTCTCGCTACCCCTGGCAATCTTCATTCAGCACAAACACAATGAGGGGCGCAATTCTGGCTTCCCATGTCTGGGCTCAAGATGCTACAGTACTACATGTCTCATCACTGACTTGCACTTTACTGGCTCTTTTCCCAAGATGTGGCAGGAATTTCTTATTTGACAAAACAAAAAAAAAAAGCCTCAAGTCCTTCCCGACATCCAAGGCGCAGGACAGTTGGCTAGCAAGCCAGGGACTACAATTGGGGGGGGGGGGGGGGTGTGCACCAATCCTAACCCTGTATACAATGGAATTTGCTGTCGCTATCAACGAACAGACTTATCCCCCCCCCCCCCGCCCCCTCAACCCCCGCACAAAAAAAAATGTGCTGATCAATTATAACTTGACTCTACTGACGGCATGACTAGAAGAAGAAATCACTTCGACAAAAATATTAAGATCACAGTTCACCACGGCTTTCGGTACATATGTCTTTCTATAATAATATGGCAACACAGCAAGAGGAGCAAAAATGGTGCAATACGGTTCGTGAAGGGTACATGAATAGTCTATGTATTATATACTGTTCATAAAGTGGCGTGATAAACTCTGTTGGAGATTGAATTTGCAGAAGCACGACCACACGAAACGGGTCACACTGTGCTAGTTAGGAAAAAGTGCGACGATAGACAAGAATACACCAGCTCGACAAGACACGAGGAGACCTTGCCAGAAGCACCCACCCACCAGCCGTTGATGAACTCGGCTTATCAGGGACCATGCTGACAGGGATATATCAGATAATGACTGTTGTTAGGCCAGGTCGAAAACCCCTGATCTTCAGCAATGCTTGGCATGCCGTTACTCCCCTTTATTTAACCCCGGCGGACTGAAAACGAATGGAATGGCGAACCCTCTCAAGCGTGAACTTGCTATATCACTCACTGTCACAAATTTAGAAGTAATACACAAAAAAAAAGTTCTGAAACCCCCACTTATCACCACGATCAAATCGTTCCACGAGCAACTAATTACATCATGCTTGATTATCTTCCAGTAAATAATAGGTCGTCCATGTCAGATTTGCTTCACTGCACTTCATTTCAGACCTGGCGCCGCCGGCAATATCAGGCTAATCAAAAAGGAGGTGGAGATGTAATTTTTTGTTTTGTTTTGTTCAATAGCCCAGGCAAACCATAATTTTACAACTCACTTACCTGAGGCCTGTTCATTTATAGATGCCATTTGTCAGTCTAACCGTCCTTACCACACATGTCTACTCTCTCTGTCTTTCTCCCAGCCACGTACTGATCCCCACTTTTACAGCACACCCACAGACATGAGCTGTTTCACTGGGCTCTTGATCGGATTGGGCTGAAGACAAAACCTCTTGTTTCTTACCGCGACAAATTAAAGATAAAATTATTTGTAAGTGTTTATTCTTGCGTCTGGGCTCGCGCCAGGGCATACTAAATTGGTCCATCTTAAATATATCAATATAATCAAAGAATCAATTGTGTAAAACTCGAACGTTTACAATTACAGATAACCAACAATCCTGACTCCCTGCGTGCCTTCCATTCAAACATGAACCGCCCATCTGCCGTACTTGATGATCGATTTTTGGTCTCAATGTATAGTTGTGCCTGCCAGGCATGCTCACTGTCATATCATTGCACATTTAACGCTATCTCGCCATTTCATTAGACAGAATGAGTAAAATACCAACTTGTCATGATGATTTATTTGTTCAAATACTGAATTGCCAGTTTACATTTTCCCACCACCCATGTGTGAAGAAAGAAGAAACTGCCAGAGGCAGATCACGGCATTATGGGGCAACTACTGGTAGTTTCATATTTTTGTTTTCGAAGCTCCCATCAGAATCTCTTTCCTACATGTTTTGAAGGCTGGTTTCTTCAGAAACCCAACAAAGATTACCCTACATTTCTAGACGGCTCACTGGCTCTGGCAGGGCAACATTAACTAATTATCTGATTTAACTGGCGAAAGGTGGTGGAAGGGTATAGGGGGAATTAGAAACAAAGGTTTGCGTTGTTGGAAAGTTCATAATATGCATGCACTTCTACACAAAGTCACGTAACTCTACCATTATTTACAGTCAAAATTGGGCAAAAAGAAAAAGTTGTATGTAGCGAAGCCGTGCGTGAGAAATAAAACCCAAACGATACAAAGCAAACTAAAGGGCTTCGCTACATACAACTTTTTCTTTTTTGCCCAATTTTGACTTTGCTTATAGCCCTGCTGCGACCCCACAGTTTTTCTGTGGTTTTTTATGATATTTCGTCATTATTTACAGTGTGTTTTCTCCAAGGTCATCCTTTTAGTATTCAGTGCCAAAACAGCCCTTCAACGTACAAGACAGGAAGCAAACGAGTGGCCGCTGCATAACCGACCGTTTGACGCAAACAGTCCAGTGTTAGACGCGGAAAGCTAGGTCCACTCAAATCTACCTGGTCTCCAGTCGCTCTGCACAACTCTTGATTCGCCCAGTGGCCGAACCGCATTCCTGACATTACTGACCAATTTTCTGGTCAACAACAAAAGGACGAGGCCGAAGCACTGGGCCGGGCGTTAACTGTTAGTGCAGGGCTTTCGCGTAGACAAGTGGCCAGCAGCAAGCCAATCCGGCATTCTGTCGACTTGCCATCGTCTGCTACACGATCGAGCTATTCACAGCAGGTAGGCTAAAACTCAGCGGTGGGTCAGGTCGCCGGTCGGCCATCAAGTGCCCCCTCAAAGGCAAAGTGTACTAAACCCTAAATAAAACCACGCGGACAAAGAGCTTGAACTAGAACGCAATCAAAGCTTAGGTAGCATGAAAGGGTAACACACAAAACGGGATTTGGGGAGGGGAAGAAAATATCTACATAAGATAGAATAGACTATAGGCTATGACAGCACGGACCTCCCGGCAAAGGAAGACAAAAAAAACCAAAAAAACTGTATGCATACATTCAGAGTAAATCTTCCAAGGGGCCAATCTGTGCAAAGGCCAAAAGTGCAAACAGCTGGGGATTGTTTGTTTGTGAGTCTGTGTGTGTGTGTACATATGGTTGGTTGTTACAATTACAAGTAACTTGCTGTTCGAAACGCCATTGTCGTCATGTTTACATCAGTTCAAAATAAGCAAATTTCCAATAGACATTTGATATTATTTTGTGACCTTTCTAGTATGGAAGTCATTAGGCCGTCTCAACAAGAAATTTGGGTGGGTTGGGGGAGGGGGGGGGGGGTACTAGGCGTGGTTAACGATTATGGTGCCCGAGTGAGAAAGGAATGAAGAGACGGTTCGATCAGGAATGTGACATGAACTGAAATGACGTAGGACCAAAAACGTGGGGGTCGCAGATTTTCAGGATCGGCGCGGGAGCTTGTCAGAGAGTATGGACGGAGATCCGAACTGGTCATTCATTTCTAACCAGGGATCTCTTTCGTTAATTAACCTTTTCCGTACGTCCTGGCTACAAGTACAAATGTAGACAGACGGGTATAAAAATTCAGCCAAAATTAGCACAATTACACCCCAACATAAATTTTCTGTATTCCTCAAATTACATATGATAGCAGTAACCTGCAGGTGACATTATCATTAAAATTTTGTTCTGGGAAATGTTCTTTTGTTTATTTATGTTTACTTTTTAATACCCCTATTTGTACCGCCTGGGTACAAATGAAGACATCCCTCTCACATAAGGATTTATACTATTTATTCCTATCTGTATTCCCTGGGTAAAAATGTAGACAGTCAATGAATCGCTGTAATCTGTAATCAAATACTTTTACAAATGTTCTAATCTCTATGTGCCATCCACTGTGATGGGTAAGGTGTTATTAAAGTATCGATTACAGGTAGTGGGACATATGATCATCATAATGATGGCCTTTTGTGATAATGATGAATGCTAGGGAGGAGGACAATCAAGAAAGCACATATTGACCTACAACCGATGCAGCTGCTTCTTATACAGTGGGCTACACCAGGACCTGGTACATGACACATGAGCCACACTAAAGGTGTAACATGGTTATGGTACTCCTTCCGACCATTTCACTATCAGTAAAACAAGCCTGATTCTTACCAACATCTGGAGAAAAGTTTTAAAAAATTTTATGACATGGAGGAAACATCTGCACAGTAGGCCTAATTCTATTTGGTTTGCTTCGCCTTATCCATCCCTGACAACATTTCGTCACAAACCAGGAAAACTGTGTCAAAATCACTACATTTCAGCAGAAGCCAAAAAAAAAAAATAGGTTTTTACTTGCTACGTGTGCCGAAAAGAAAAATTATTATTCAAGACTCATTCCTAAAAGTAATTAAGAAGCTATCAGTATCTTCTTGTAACTCAGTTAATCACATAATTAGATTTTCAATTTCATTTTGGAAAATTTGACATCCGACAGTTTTCCTGGACAGTGATGATTTACAAACAATCCACATGTATACATGTAATGAAATTACCTCATCAAATCCATATTGCATAAGCTTTTGCACTTTGCTGAAGTTACTCTCCACATCACTTGTTGCATAGGAGCTGGTACTACTTGCTGTACTGCTATTGTCACTGCCACCACCACCAGCACCATTAGTTGGCCCATTGCTTGCATTCTGATAGGGCCTCAAACTATCTCTAATTTCTGCAAGGGCCTTATGGTGCTGGTTATCGCGCCGGGTCATCTTGCCAGCGGATTTTTCCAAAAGATTTGGTGTGCTTTGCGATAACTCAGGCTTGAGGTTAGACAAATCATGGTATCCCTCGAGATCATTCTTACGTAGGTGACTGAGGCTATCACGAATTTCATTCAACATCTGCCGGTTGTTACCGACAAACGTCAAAAGCAGAGGTCTTCTTCCACCCGCACTCGGTCTATCGGGTTCCTTTCGGATCATAAGTGCCAATGGTATTTGCACTTCGAAACACACTGTATGGGGGAAGAAAAACTTGAAATTGGAACCTCTTTGAAAGATGCATGAAGAGCCTCATTTAACAATTTTTTTTTTTTTTTTCAAAAAAGGAACTTTCTTGGTTGTGGTTTACCATCAGCTTTAGATGGTATGATTAATTTCACATATTTCCACTTCCTAATAAAACCACCACTTTGGAATTGGGGAGTCCTGAAAATAACACATTCCACTCTCGAAATAAAACATATCCAGATTTTTATCCAATCAATGAATTGTAAGTACTCCAGTGAAGGCAGCTTCTTACTCCATAGGTGTAATAATCCACAGAGCCTGCAGATGAAAGCAACATTAGGGTTTATTGCCTTGACAAACTTAACATGGGGATAAGAAGCATATGTTGGACTTCATAATAATCTACATCAGTTCTTTCATATGCTACACACCCAAGTCACCTTTACAAAAGAAATATTAATTTGCCAGTTCCAAAAAAATGTAGGAAATTCAACCTAATGTATGTCACGTTTTTATGAAAACTAAAGAACATTTTCCATTCTCGTTCAGTGCTCAATATGCAATTACAAGACATATTAATTATCCCATTTTATTACCATGTAAGGTTCTCTCTATCATACTAGAGAAATTTAAAAACAAATCATAAGTAAGTTCTGTTTTTTAAATGAAATCTGGCTTTTACACTATCAATATCATTTTCATCAATCCCTGGGAAAATGTGAAGCATGGAAAAGGCATTCTCTCTTCCTGTCTGGAAAGTCTGAAACAATTCTCACAGTCACACATGACAACAATGATTTGTATGAAACACAAAATTATTGACCAGTATGGCCAAAACATGAATCTGGATGTTTCAATGGTTGTTCTCTGACTGTAGATTTAGGATCGATCTACCTAGACTGGCACTAGCCTAGGCCTGTTCTGAAAAAAATGCCCGTGACCATGCCTTTGGGCTTTAGATTTTTCTCATTCCAACTTATACATAGATGTTCCTCTCTTTGAGATTCTCTTTCTTTTTCATGAAATCTTTGTGTAAGATGCTGCTAATTCGAAAATGACACACTACATCGTTGACAAACACAGGATCTAGATCGAGTGCAGATCTACAGGCCTAATGTGTGTAATAAGGTGAGGCTCAGTCTGCTCACCAGTTCAGGGGACAAAAATATAGAAACGTAAGCGACTACCCAAGAGTTAGGGACAATGGCTGTTAAGTAGGGAAGACCATAAGACAAATAGCCACTTTCAGCCACTGTAATGCACCAGCAGCCTCCCCCCATAAGCACACAGGTAGCGCATACCTTCGGGTAGGGAGGGCTACAGTGATACTCCTAGCCTGGGCTTTGTGACCTCTTGTGGACCTATTTTCCGACGACCTGCCTAATATCCAATTAAACATAAGCTAAAATACCTAACAGATACGCTAACACTTGAATTTTCAGCACTGCCAAATGAATGAAGACCTACCACTTTAAATGCCACCATAACATGAAGTCAAAGACATCCGTAATCGGCGTGGAAGGTATGCGACCTTCGATAAATAAATGTAAGCACTCGACACAGCTCCGCCATGTTGTTTCACACAACAGCCAGCTCGTCAGTATTTTCAAGGTTTTACGTGACATAGCGGAGACAAACAGTTGTTAGTACGAACATACAAGCAGAAAACAACAAAATATGACTATACCAATAAATACAAACAAATTAGATGGTGAAACTTACTCAAAATTCAATCCAAATTCGCGTCACTCGGACTCCCTTATTCCAACGCCGCGGAGGAAACTTTACCTGTGAGAGGGGTGAAAGGGTCCCATACAAGACGTGTCCCAACTGAAACTTCCCAATAAAAAGAAAGCTGCAAGTTAAAAAGAAGCAGAATTTGATACCTTTAGTAACTGGATTAATTTTACAAGCAATAGCAGCTTTAGATATCCAGAGTTGCAGAACAACAAAATGGGACATGGATACTAACCTGCCACCCCTCCTGAACAACGCGGCCAATGGTTCTAGCTACGCATTCCAAGTTTTAGCGTGATTGACGTAGCCCCGCCCCTGTGACATTGTTGACATTCCACAGTGTTTTATCTATTTCCCTGGCACAGGGTCGCGTGGACAAGCGCTCGGTCTGTGTGTTGTGTGTCTGGGTCTAGTTTTTGTTCTGTTGGACGGAAGTTATAGGAGTAATAGAAGTTGGTAGGCCCACTACCAAATGGGTAAAAACATTAGGAAAGGCGTGGATGAGAGTAACGGATTGACCCACAATGTCTGTCGCTCACTATTTTTCTCACTACTTTCTCACAGGTACATTAACTTATTTTCTCTTCCGGTTATGAGCACAGGTAGAGCGAACAATATGTAACAATCCAATCAATTTCCGTCGTTTGGCGATCTTTGGCCTCGTCATTTTGTTAAGTGAAGTTTAAGTTCCGTTAAAATTAATCTGAAAGGAACACTCAGTGTTAACAGGGATGGCAGTGGGCGAATCAGTAGGCCTACGAGGAACGAGTAGGCTACAAATACTACAATGTAATGCATAGGTTTTGAATGTATTCAGTACCCTACTTCTGTCAAGATTTATACAAAAGGGCGAAGGTTCTTGTGGCTGTAGTGAGCAGCTGCGGAATTAATGAAATCGTGGAAGACCAGACGTGCGGATGAGGTGGGGTGGATCAGTTGAAAAGAAGAGAGAATGTTTGGGGGGGGGGGGGGGGAGACAATATGAATCAGCCAGTTTGTAATTAATTTGATCTTACCCAACCATTGCTTACTTTTGTTTGTCAGTGTGTTCTCCTTTTCCTCTCCATCTTCTTCTTCACCCCCTCCCCCCCCCCTTTCTTTTCAAGGATGAGGCAACTGTACATTCGCCAGTGGTTAATCTGGGTAGGAGCGGCGCAATAGACTGCCGAAAATTTCATGACACACAGGAATCTCCCACAATGTCAGAAATAGATGACTGGTGGAATAAAACGGTTGGATGGAGTGGAACTACCTTGGCGAAAGGGAAATATGGGGTATGGTGGGGTTTTACTAAGAAAAAAAAGTACAATAGACATAAATGACAATTTCCCCCGTTTAATTTTCTTTTACAGCATTTAACCCCCGTCCCCACACCCCCTTTTCCAAACAATTGTTTTTCTGTTAGGTGGTCCAGCTCTTTAATCTTTTCAAAGCCAGCGATTTGTATGGAATGACCTTTGTCAGTGGGCTGAGTTGAGCAATGTTATCATATGCCGGGAAACTCTCGAAGCCATGAGGTCATAATGCGTCTAGAGCAGAACATACCCATTGCCAAGAATGAATACAAAACAAGTGACACTCAAATGTGACCGTACCCTGCTGATAGTGATAACTTGTCTGCGATGGGGTCAGAGAAAAAGTCTTTTTTTTTTTTTTGGTGTGCGTAGGCCAATCAGTCAGTGGCGTATCCATGGTAGGGCGTGCATGGCACATGCCTTTGACGCCTCTTGGAAATGAGAAAGGGGGAGGTCCGAGGGGGCAGTGGGGTAATGTGGGTTGCCTGCACCTGGGGCAAGGCAAGTCTTGAGCCCCCTGATCTGTAGGCTGTTTTCACAATCATGGCAATGTTTACTTGTCTCGTCATGTTGAAAAAAAAAACCCCACTGCAGAATGATCGAATATTGGGAGATTCTCTGTGTGAGGAGAGGGCAGGCAAATTTATTTTTTCTATAAATTTTGCTCCCTCAGAATTTGAGCCCGGGGCAACCGCCCCTGTCGCACCCCCTACCCCCCCTCCCCAACGCTACGCGACTGGGGAGGGGGGCGAAACAGTGAACTAATTCTGGTAAAGTCAGACAGGCCCTCTTCGGATAGTGAAAAATTGAATATCCTTGCACCGTGAGGAAGGTGCAGACATAATTCTGATGCATTGCCATAATTAGTTGATTAAATAAAAGATTAAAAAGCATGCCTTGTATTTCTTTAGCTGATATTATGACCAAGTTACCTCGAAGATGGGTCCCATATAATGTGGGCAGAGGCGCGAAATGAGCTATTTTCCGTAGGTAGGCCTCTGGTGTCGGTTACTTCATTCCGGTAAAAGTTTATTTCACCTTTCACATTTCATTTTTCACCTAGGCATTGTCTGTCCACTGCAGGATGTAGGCTTCCGACAATGACTTTCATTCCTTTCTGTCTGATGTCTTCCTCATCCATGTTGTTCCCCATCTCTTTTTAATATCATCCTGCCATCTTCTTCCTGGTCGTCCTCGTGTTCTTTTTAATGTCCATTCAGTGCAGCGTTTTGTCCGTCTATTGTCATTCATCCTTCCCACATAATAAATCCAGCCCAATTATTTTGTTGTAGCATGAATTTTACTATATCTGTTAGCTTTGTTTGTTTGCGTATCTCAGCGTGGGGAAGTAGTCTGATGTCAAGCATTCTTCTTTCCATTGCCCTACTTACATGTAATTGGTTCGTAAGTTGTTTTGTCATCGATCATGTTTGGCAAAAAACATTATTATCCAGACTATAGTCCCTGTTTGCATGAATGTATTTGACGAGATAGCTGACCGCAGTATCCTGTCCCTCCATGACACAGTGAGTACCTAAAGAGATGACGTACGTCTCAGGACATCTGTGGTTCACACTAATCACAGTTAACGAGGTCATTGATGATGTAACAGGAGTCGTGTCTCTTCATTGTTACACCGAAAGTCTTTACAATCTCCAATTAATTATGTTTCATCAGACAGCCCGTTTGACCCGGTTACTAGTGTGACAGCGGAGCGGCTGCAATATCCACGTGCTTAGCTGTTGGTGGGAGGAACCCCAAATAAGGAAGGATTCTAACTACCGATACAGTCTGAATTGGGGAGGGTCCATCCAGTCAACCAGTTTTGTACACAGTACTCTAAAACTACCCGAAATCATAATTAATGCATGTAAATCGTATCGTAAAGTGTCTGGTATTTCAATTTTTTTCCGTCTCCTGGAGAGAGATTTAGATCTTTATTTACAGTGGATGCCTCTACAGTTATATCCCTAAGATATAAGTATGGTTCACCACTTTCAAGAAAAACTGTGGTTTAACCAATGGCGTAAGGTGGGTTACCAGCGCCCATGGCCGGGGATTTGTGTATGTTATGCGTATGTGTGTGCGTGCGTATGTATTTGGGCGCATGCAGATGACAAAAACGGGAGAGGGACGAGTTCATATTGCACTGCTTTACATGAATATTACTTTATCTAAATTTGTTGAAATTATATGTATTAAGCTAACAGAGCAGCGTTGCCGGTCCTTAGGATTTTCCCCAAGATCTTGATACGGGGGGGGGGGGGGAGGGGGGGGGGGGACCTTGGGATCTTGGCATTTTACTCAGGATCTTGGGATTTTTCGTGCTGTTGCGTATTTCTTACTATTTCTTTGTTGAAAAAGTCACAAAATTGCCTATCCTCACACAATGCCGTTTGCGACTGAAATGTGAATAAAGCCTAATGGGCTAAGAGGCAGTTTGAGTTTGCTTGTTTATGAGGATTTTTTGTGTCATCCACGGGCTAATCACTGCCATTGTTTAGTTTAAACTTACAATTTTATGAAATTGTTAATTTCAAAGGTATTTTTTGGGTTGAAAACTCAACATTTTGTACCTCATCTTGGATTTTTTTAACCAGTTTCTTGGGATTTTTGAAAATCTTCACTGGTAACGCTGTATCTGAGCGTCATATCTATCACGCACATGTATATTATGGACACTACTTCGAACACAAACAAACAATCAAAATACTGTTACTCACGGGGTTCAAAACCCACCTCCATCAATACCACTGTAAACTGGTTCTCTGAGATAAAAAGCTCACCCTCCCCCCCCCCCTCCTGCCCCTTAGAAAAATCTTCCCAGACACTATAGTAATGTAAGACTGTTAATGTCACGTAGGCTACTCAATTAAAAACCTTCATACGAATCTGCAGATTTAGATTGGTGAACGAAAGAAGAAGAGGAAGAAGATGAAGAAGAAAACCTTCAGTGAGCATCACCTGCTGGTTTTCTTTCTATCTTTCTTTTTTTTTTTTTTTTTTATCCTTCACCTGTCTATTCATCCTCCTTCCTTCGTTTCTTTCCTCCCTCATTCTGCGTTCCACTGTTACCGGTACCATACTTAGCGTGGACTCTCTGCCATCACTAACGATATCAGTTAAACAGTGTGCACATTCACATCAACTTTTATTTCATTAACAAATAAAACAAAAACCACATGCCCATCTTTCTCAAGGCAAGTCCAGGCAAGCAGTAAGCCATAACATAGGCATGAATGATAACTGTCACACTGTTTGACCCCAAACAAAACTACATTAATATAGATCTAGCTGACGCCATCAACCCGAGGAAAGTGCTCTTTGTAACTACAGCACAGGACTCGACTTTCTTTGTCTCTGAGATTCCTTGACATAATCGTTGTATCAATGCGTAGTTTTAGCAAAGTTAAGTACACAACCCCGCTTGAGAGTGAGTGATTTCTACTTGAGTACGTTTATATTTGGATCACCCAATGTATACAATAATTACCTGACACATTTAAGAGTAGTTGTAGTAATGAGGAGTAAATAAAATGAAAGTAAATACAGCACATAATTGAATAAAACATCAAGAATTTATTAGAGAAGTTTTTATAGACATGGTGCAGCTGTGTTTTACTGACGTTGCTTGTACTTTAAAGTGGCTTGAAAATAAAAGCTGCAGAAACGGGGGGAAAACGAGGGAAGAAGAGAAACTATAATTATTTTGTCTTATTAATTTGGAATGGAGGTGAAGGAACAACAACCAAAAAAAAAAATGAATGAAAAAAAATTCGCCCAACGTGGGGCTCGAACCCACGACCCTGAGATTAAGAGTCTCATGCTCTACCGACTGAGCTAGCCGGGCTGCTGAGGTGCATTGCCAGCTATAATATATATTTCTTTTTTGTATTTGATCTGCGTAATACTAGACACAAACTTATAATATTACTTAGTTTATCAATATAATTGCACAATAACATCCAACGGGAAAACATTATGTCTGCCAATACTTTTCATCAATATTGTTCATTCTTTGAAAAGTCAAATTGTGCCGCGGAAAATGAGCCAAGGGAAATGATGCATATATTAAAACGATACAACACCAGAGAAAAGCCATGCAGCAGTAGTCGCCATTTTCATGCTGCCCAGCACAGTGTGCTAGGACGGCTAGGACCCAGGACTTGGTGGAAACGCCACTTCACAAATCTGAGGTTGAGTACAAGTATTTGCATCCAAAAACAGACTAGAATTTAAAATACATACATTTGCACTATTTCATGAACTTGTCGTGTGTGTCTTTAAAGCCTCGAGAAACCTATCTGATTTTGCCATATGACAGTATCAACATTCGCCCCCACTCCACCCCCTTTTTTGTGTGAATGACTGGGGTTAGCGATTTTAGCCAGTTGTCATCTTATTAAAAGTTACTGAATTACTAACACAGTAATTAAGGGGGCGGGGTGGGAGGGGGGTATCTAAGTGATGTATAAGTGACGCTTGGCGGAATTTGAAATTGGAGTCACAGCCACCCCATAAAGATCAAAACTTGGACACGTGCTCCTGCTGAACAGTGAAAACACGCCCCAGACTCTGTCACCCTCAGTCAGATACATAATTATACAATGCAACTGGTTTGTTTGCCGAGCGTGCACGATCCAACAGATTTTAGTGACCTCAGACTATTTCGTGGTACCGTATTAACTCTAGATATTTTTCAACTGCCAATTTCTTCCCATTTTTCTGGATTCTAAAAACAACAACGACAAAAAAAGCTAAGGATGCGACTGGGTATAATGATTATCGACAACAAACTGGTAGAAAAGGTTGTGGAAATGTTCTATAGTCGAATATTTTCTTGTCATTATTGACAGCTTGCCATCTGTCCAGACAAAACGCCAGAAAGTTTATCGAATGCTGAGTTCGGATTCTCAATTCATCGGTTGCTGCCGTTTATACATGAAGTGATTGTAAGGGGTCATCAAATCTGATGAAATCATATACGGAAGATCTGGAAGAAAGTCTTAGTGCAGTTTGCTGAAGTGCTTAAAATATTGCGTATAAATCATATTGGCGCCAAAACCAGCCTGCAGAGTTACAGTTCTGCTATTTGATAACTGACAATTTCTTTAAGTCTTGTTTTCCAAAGTAGAAATTGAACTGCAAAGTGAGCCCTTGGCAGATAGGGACAAAAATACAAAACACATTGACTGAAGTTCAGTAGTCTGGCAGTGAGAGAGATCAAGGCTCTGTAGGTAGGTGGAAAATTCTCTGTAGTATCCCCCTAAGTACCCCGTGCACATGGTTACTTTGCTAAATGTTAAATCCAGAGCTGACTGATATGTGGCTATGACGTTCGGGGAAGGAGGGTGAGGGGTGGGGGAAGAGGAGAGGAACAAAGCTGAACTGTTAAACGTTATGTATATACATGTGCATGTATTACGTTATTTCACGACTTATGAATCAGGGATATTGCTGGGACACATGGACACAATCGTTCCTGATATAACCTTTCTAGCTGTTCCAGCGAGCAAATGGGTGAACTGTTAAATTGTACCACGCTTAGCGTAAATACTGCTGGCACTTTCCATGTCTTGAATGCGTCACTTCTCTCTCACACGCGACACCAATTTCTAGTTCAACAAGATTATGTGACTTCATTTCTAATTATCGGAATGACAATATACTGAGCGGAAAAACACAACATGCAGCCAGCGAGGCCGTCAACAGGTTACATCCTGTCCGTACCCCCATTAGCCTCCACTCACCCCCCCCCCCCAAAAAATCTGTCTATTCCTTGGTCTACACCCCCCCCCCCCCCCTCCATTACATATCACAATCTTCATGCAAAAAAACCTTCGGGCGTTCGACGTCTGATTGAGCTGCACAACCAAGTTTATTTATTTATTTTCAATTGAACGTTGTATAGTTATACACACCGGTAGCATATTATTACAGCCTACATTATTAACATGGAAAGACACACACGCACGTAAGAGCCTCTTTCCACGGTCCGCAGTTTGATGCGTTTTACGTCCGTATTCGCATATTACGGGCCAAGATTTTAAGTGCAGAAAACATGTTTAGTATTATGTATGCACCTTTCTCATCAGAGAGTATGTGTGTACAGGTGTGAGAGGTTTCACCCCCCCCCTCTCCCCCCAGGACCACAGTGACACTGACACAGAACAGAAACAATGAAATGAGCAAACAGGAAATCTAGAACACAGCAGTTATTGTCCTTTATTCTCATTTCTATAAAAGAAATAATTCTCTCAACAAGATTTTGATAGATAAAATATACATAAAAGTTTTGTGTACATCAGTGTGTGTGTGAGAAAAAGTGTCACTTCTGGCCTGTCAAAGCTCTTCATTGTTCGCTGGCCCTTAGAAATTTAACAGCTCTCATTTCATCAGGAAACTGATAAAAGCAACAAAAAAAACAAAAAAACTTCATTGAAATAAAAGGCTCGGTTAAAACAGACTCAATGGTCTTTTAAAAAGTGTGAAACTGCATGTTCTGTACGAAACAAGCTTTAACGAAATGACCTGAATTAATATTAAATAGATCAGAAGACATTCCTCACCTTACATTCTTTTCCCTCTGCAGCATTTCATTATTTGTATGTCTATAATGGAAAGTCTTAAGAGAATGGGCACCAGAGTTAAAAAGTCTCCATTTGCATAAGTTTTTTTTTTTTAGTAATAGCAGCATTTTTTAAAGTTTCTCTGTCTGAATTTTGCAAGAAGTGAAGTGGCAATTCAATCAAGTTTTATCATAGGGCCTGCAACAAGTAAAGTGTTTACAGTATGAAAAAATTTGTACATTATGAGACCAAAATGAAAAATAAAATTAAAAAACAGAAAAAGAGAGAAAGTAATAAGTGGGTGGGGAAAAATATATCATAATCCATGAAACTGCATGTACATATTT
Source organism: Onchidella celtica (assembly GCA_963931925.1). Taxonomy (NCBI): domain Eukaryota; kingdom Metazoa; phylum Mollusca; class Gastropoda; order Systellommatophora; family Onchidiidae; genus Onchidella; species Onchidella celtica. The sequence continues at coordinate 11,885,970 of OZ007570.1, forward strand.
ATAGAATACGCTCATTCTCAATTCATTCTTTTCCACTCTTCTGTATCATATGTATGTACCTGTAGCTAAGAAAACCAGGTATTAAAAAAAAAGTGGATTCATTTGCCACAAACCCATTTACTGGGGTGAGATGGGGTGGGGGGTGGGGTGGGAGGGAGTGACTAATCAGTGACAAGCCCCGTATGCAAAATAACCATTCAGTGATGGGACCAGTATACAATGTAACCAATCAGTGATAGGACCAGTATACAATATAACCAATCAGTAATAGGACCAGTATAGATACAACCAATCAGTGATAGGGCCTGTGTACAATATAACCAGTCAGTGACAGGACCAGTATACTATATAACCAATGAGTGACAAAACCCATCTATACACTGGAACCAATCAGTGATAGGACCAGAAACAATGTAACCATTCAGTGACCGGCCCAATATCTAATCAGTGATAGGCTCAGTATACAATGTAACCAATCAGTGATACGCTCAGACTACAATATAACCAATCAGTGACAGGCCCAATGTACAATGTTACCAATCAGTGTGAGGCCTAGACTATGATGCATGTATATAGAATCTGTATGACTGATTGCAAGGGTACAAGTTTTAGCTCTAAAAGCTCAGTGGGGAAAACTTGACTCCATCATCATGCCTACAGCAATGCCAGTAGTCTGCAGAAAACTATTCACGACCAAATCAAAACAGAAGGCAACAAAGAAAGAGATGGTGGTGGAGTTTAAGAAACTTAAAGATAAATGCAGTGTGACCAAATTATCAATGATCGTCCGGAGAAAACCCAATAACTAGGGGTTGGGATTGGAGCACTAATCACATTTGCATAGTTGTTGAAATAACTGAATGCGAAAAAACAAAACCACTACTTCCCGAGCACATCAATGCCTTGCACTGACAGTCCCAACAGAATCAAGTCTTGGACACAAACCAATCATCCCTGAAATTTTGCAATTTTGTTCCTTTATTGGTGGAAATTGAAAACAATCTCACCTTATATCAGGTTTAAAAATAAACAAAAGACTATAGAATACTTTAGGTTAAAAAAAAAAAAAACAATGAAAAGAAAAGCCTCAGAGATCCTGCGTCCTTTTGAGAGTGTTTTTCTACCCATGGGATACCTGGAACTCCAGGGCTATGCACGGTTTTAGGTTTGCTGCCCTTGGCAATGACAGAAATGGCAAAAAAACCCATGGTATTACTGTAAAACTTTGTATTCTATAGAAGATTGGTAGCTCTGCAAAGGTTTATAAGAATGTTCATTGTGACATTAAGAGCGTTGTTTTGAATCTTATGGGTGCAGCCATACTGGAAAACTGTACTATTTTGAATCCTTTGGGGTTCCCCACATTGAAAAACTGGCAGGCACCTCGCAAGGCTGCCTTGCATACTGGCGGTTCGCACTGAACGGTGCACCTGCCAAGTGACAGAAGGCGCCCGTACAACTCAACGCCCCTCCGTTTATGCCCAAGACCATCACTATGTGTTCTGGAAGGTTCTCTCTCTGTTGCCCTATTTTGTTTGTGGTCAAATGAGAAACTACAGTTGGCTGTGGTAAATGAGGAGACCCTGCTGTAAGCAGTGGTTAAACGGCTGGCTACGCCTGGCTAGAACCAAAGAAACTATTACAATGAGATGGGACAGCTGAACTGAGCGCTTTGCATTCTAAATTTGACACCGCCACCTAACGGAAAATGCATGGAGGGACATAACAACGGTGTATTTTACAAAGCCAAAAGAGAAAATACTGAGTGGTGTTCACTTTTCAGCTTCTACTTTAGAGTAGGCCTTGACTAAAGTGGCTTATTTTGTTATGATAACTTCACTCACTGTAGGAAAACCTTGGCCATTCTTTTTTATCTTGGTTGTGGAAGCAATGTAACAATATCCCATTATTAACCCTTTGTGTACCACCCACCTGACCATGTTGGCATTTCAAAATTACCCCTCCCCCTGAGAAAATGTTCCAAATATTAAGTGTGTTCACAAAAAAAATTACATAAAATAAGTTTCTTGAAATAAACCACACAAAGTACATGTATATATTTTCATGGAGGAAAATGAACACAGAAACTGTTAATGTAACAAAACTGGTGACATGTATCATTCTGAAATTTATCTGATTTTTATTCTTGTTTATTCTTGTAGTAGTTCAGAGCATTATACCCAGGCTGTTCATTGCTCTAAACGACAAAATAAATTCAGAAAAAATACTTTCTGATCTAGGAGAGCTCCATATCCAGGCTTTTCATTAAGGGAAATCACTCTATTATTGTTAGAAACGGAAGTAAACACGAGAAGTTCCTGTCGCTTGCGCTACGAAAAATAAAAACACCGGGGGTCACTGCAGGCCGCTATAGCGGCCTGTTGTGAATCCCAGCAGCTCAATTTGTAGGCCGCTATAGCGGTTGGTGGTACACAAAGGGTTAACTTACCTTTATACAAAATATTCTTTCATGCAATGCGTCATAGGCCCTGCACACAACCAGCATGCCTACTGCGTGCACACTACATGTATTTTGAGAGGTGTCAAAAAGACACTGTCCCACCTTATTTTACTGTGTATGGCAAACCTCCAGTACTGTAAGGTGCATGGTTTAAGCATGTATCTGAACACCCAGATAGTCTACAGATCATCAGGTAAAACAAAACAAAAAGAAAAACAAAACTGTCCATGTATTGAAAATCACAAGTTTCAAAATCTGCTACTAACTACAGACTGGAAGCACAAATAAACAAACAGTAAAATAGCACAGCAAAAGCAAAAGCTGTGAGGAGGAGAAAGGGTGGAGGGGTGGATTATAATGATAATGAAATAATGAAAATATTAAAAATGTACAAAATGGCCTTCAAAATCAGCCAGAATAAAATGTCAACAATAAATGATCAGGAGATGCTCGAAATGGCATATGTACAAAATGAATTTCTAGACAAACACCAAATGTTCAAGAGACATACGTGTTGGAAACACAGAGTTAAAAAAAATGCAGGTTTTTTTTTTCTTCTTTAGTTATATTGCATTTCACTGGAAACACTTTCAATATCACGTTTCTGCACAACTCTAAAATCTTCAGCATCACAAAAATAATTAAACCAACTTGCCCACAATATCAGTTTGAAGAATTACTGCCTACAGATTCAACAAAATCATAAATGGAGAGAATCTGACAGAAATTTATATGGTTTCATGCAAAACAAAACAAAACAATACCCAAAAAAAACAACAACCGAATGACTTAAAACTTCCCGGCTATTGACATCCAAAATAATTCCACATTTCAGCTGGTTTTCCAGTACACCAAGAAAATTGATCAACAACATCAGCTTTTTACAAAATACAGAAATGTTTCCAGTTTCAAATCATTTCATGTACTTGGATATCAGTACGGTGAATTTGTCACTTTCCCCAAGACCCTTAGTTGAAGAGAATCTGAACCTTCACTTTCTACTTGATAAAATGTCATATCTTTTTGAAACACTGAACTCCTTACATTTTTGTACATAAACTGTTAAAACTTCACAACAACCATGGGGTATTTCTGATTTAAGATCATAAGCATCAAAGGTATTGGGCAATAAAAGCATGACCTACCAACATTACTGGTACTGTAAACATTTGCAAAAGAAGAACCAATGACTTGCCATGAACAACAAGGAATTAGCCGAAATTTAAAAAAAAAAGTCGTTTTATTTTTTCAAAAAGCTGAAACATGAAAAAAAACACCAAAGAAAACTCTTACACCCTAAATTCAAGCAAGATTATTTCATCTTCCTTGGTAGGAAAAGGTAAAAAAAAAAAAAAAAGGCTCTGAAAGAAATAAAAATAGAAAATGCACATGTTCACAACCATTATAACTCAACTAACTGCACTTTTTAGAATGGACGGCGGATTTCAAGGTTATAAACCAAGCTCAGAAGTAGATCTATCTTTCTAAAAACTGGTAGGAATTTTAACACAACAATTTATCATCACTAACCCACAGTATATAAGGCCTTGCTTGCTCAGCATTAGTAGTAAAATGGTTTGCACAGCAGTCAAATGTATAGTTGCAAAAATCAAACAACCGTAAAACCTCAAGGCTATTCAATGTACATTAATGAAACCAATGATTTTACATTCAGCAGCGGAACACACATGTTGTCATACATTATCAACATACCAGAGAACGCAGAGACATGTAAATTGGTTAGGAAATGGAACTTGACATGAACCAAACTGGAGAAAACATGAAAACTCGAATAATTTCACAAAAGTGACCAAACTGAATGAGAGCAAGTTTGATACTTTCTGCAGCTATGTAAAAACCCATGTCAATTAGTACAAAATGCTTTATATAGAGGGGTATTGGCCATACTGTTGCATGAGACATGTTGCCAATTTGGAGGTTTTGTCATGAAAATGGTTCTCTGACTCCTAATTTCACAATGTGTAAGTGTCATTCCCATTGGTTTTCCTATACTGTCCGAAGGACTTTATTGTGCCATTTTTCTCGCAAAAGTGTTCAGACTAAAAAAAAAAAAAGATTTAATTTACTATGTGGAGCTTGCACAGAACTAGAAATCCCATCGACTTTTACATTAATTTCTGGAATCCCAACATCATGGGTTCGGACAGCAATTTTGAGCAATTTGTTGCTTTACTCGCCAGTAATAGGGTTAAGAAATTTTCAAGATATGTGTATATGTGATGTGATGTTTTCTGTGTTCAGCCCTTTTGCCGACCAAACTTCATTCTTCATTTTCCAGCAAGGCAAAAATGCACATACAACAATATGATAAATACCCGACGATATCCAGCCTTACAAAGAGTTTGTAAATCTTGTAACATGAACAATGACGACTGAAGGAGATGAAGTATGAAACAGTTTGATGGTGAAGAACCAGCTGCTTGACATGAATCAAAACTCCACAACAATAGCTCAGGTAAAATGTGTTAGAAGGTTCAACCATGCATACAAAGTAATGCCATTATCATGAGTTCAATGCTTTGTTTGTTACACACAACACAAATACAAAAACCAACAAGATTATCAGTTTGTCAGGAACAAGCACACAACTCAGTGGACATTTGCATGAGGTGTGTTGTTTCTAAGGGCAAAACAATAGGGTAAATATTCTGCAGTTTTGCATCCGCAAACCCTTTAAAAAAAAAAAAAAAGACCCAAAATTCAAAAAGAGGTTGCATCGACTAAAGGTAACGTAGTGAGGGGCAAATGTGAAAGGACAGGTTGAGGTCTATCCCAAATCAGATTATATGATCCACCAGGAACCTTACCATTTATAAATACTACAGAGTTGCAAAAACTGTTAGCTACACTTACAAGAAAATGACTTAAAATAGCTAGATTGCTCCTGCCACGCACAATTACGAATTTGCACACAAGAAATATTAAGGTCCGATAGTATCCATGTAAATGTAGAACATGATTATACAAAAGTTATGGATTCAGATTGCAGGGAAACAGCATCTCCTCAGAAAATATTCAGTGGTTTGGGAGAACCCCGCAGTTGGTATTGTGTGATACAATGTTTCATGACGTACTGCCAAATGATGAGTAAATGTTTTTTAGTTTTGGACTCTTGTAAAACTTTTACTTACATGGACACTATCAGATACCAAAATTGTACTTAACAAACATTGTCATAACTTGGGGAATAAAACAACCCAGAAACTGTAGGTACAGTAGGTATAAACAAACAAGGTCCCACATTTAAATTTGCAATTTTAACATTTGAACTGATAATTCAGAAAGATAAAAACAGAAATGTATTGCTTGAAACAGCGTAGTGGTGTTTAAGAATGAACTGCAAAGGCAATTTGAGTTTCCAGTTCATGAGGGTTTCAAGTGTATAAATATATAAGATGTTTTCTGCATACATTGGAAGAACAACACCTGAACAGGGGTATGAACAAATAACACAATTGCACAAGTGCATGCACAGATATACAATCAAATTTGACTGTCAAGTTTGCATAAAATGACCATGCATAAGACTTTATCATATAAAAATATATTACTATCAACTGCTGTCTGAAACACTGTTATATGTACAAATGGATCTGCTTTTATTTATCTTAGATACAGCAGTGTTTTCTCAACACAAGGCACCAAGTTTGGAAAAATCTTTCACCTTTAGAGATGATTACAATATTATTCATTTCCTCCAAAAGTTTCTCATTAACATGATGCTGTCAATTATAATATAAATTATAGTCATATTATTGCCGCTTAATTAAAGATCCGAGCTTCACATTGTAATTTCCAGAAATAATGAGATATAGAAGCTAAAAATGAAATGTTTCAGTGAAACAATGAAAATTCTCCTCTAATTCCCCCCCAAAACAATTTAAAAATGAGAAAACAATCCATTAAACTTAACATAAAAAATTTCTTCATCTTTGCTACAACCTGTGATCCATTTCCACAACAAATTTCTCACAGTAAAAGATAGCACAACATGTAACAAATTTTATCTTTTTGTAAGCTCATTTTTACTACTGGCCACAAGATTACAATAGAAATTTGTTCACCAGTGATGGCTACATCTGACCTAGACAATATCTATGTCAATCAAAGTTCTCCGCCTGGTTGAAAATCCATAAACATTGCAGCTGTCACACAAGTTTAAATGTTCTAAAAAGATTCATTTTCTATGACAAACTCGAATCTTATCCTTTGCCAAAATTAGATATGTGCTCTAAGCAGGATTCATAGCAGACTTTCATTTGTAAATTCAAGAATTTTTTTCAACGCCTTTCAAGGTTACAATACACCATCAAAATGTCAAAGTAATATGGTAAATAACTGCAATAATATTGGAGATGGTGAGATGGTAGGGTTATTTTCATTCCTGTTTGATCTTTTAATGTGACTTAGCATTTCTTTCATTTTCCCCCTTTTTTTTTGGGGTGGGGTTTTCCATCTTGCCTGTCTTTAGAGGAAGTTGTGCTTTTTACATTTTTTCAACACTTTGAGGAACACTTGTTTTTCATCAAAATCTGCAATAATGTGAATTTACATAAATCTTTGACCATCAGTGTCTCTACATTTCACTCATAGTTCTCTTTCAAGGTTGAGGATTTTTATAACTAATAGAACCAATCAGTACCAACACAGACAGTGGACATTGCAAGACCTGGCACAATAGCGAACAAACAAAAAAATCTAAGGCGGCACTTGACAAGTAATGCTTTATATGGCTATACATTTGTCTCACATATGTACACATATAGAAAAATAGTTGTTTCTATCAAAGTTCGATAAAGTCAACACCTCTGTTTGAAGCAAGGATATACTATTTGCATGTAATACTTCACAACATTTTATTATACAAACATATATTTTACAATAATCCTTCCTGCAACCTTCGAGCTTTTTATATTAATTTTCCAAATCCAAAATACAATGGTGAAAATTTCCAGTGAAACAAGTCCATATAGTTCTGATTTCAATTCTCAACATTCTGACACAATAACTACATCGTTGAAAATATTAACTTCCCATCAACTCAAACATCTTCAAGATTTTGTCTTGCTTAAGTTTCATTCAGTGCTAGGCTTTTTCTTTGAGTGAAAAGCAGAAAAATCACATCAGCTCTTGAGAAGCCTGCCTCTCCCGTGTACTGGCATAAGTTCTAGAGGCCACTCTTGTGGTCATTTCAATTCACTGATCATCCAAAATCACAGCTAGCATGACAGTAAAATAGTATATAAAGACACACACACCAAAAAAAAACAGCTTAACTTCACCAACAATACACTTGATGTTGTTTGCACATTTGTTTGCATTAGCTACCTTGTATAAAAAATCTAACAGCTGATACATAACTGGATATCAGTAACATTTGCTTTATCATATAAACAATATTGAAGATAACAATAGCAACAGTACTTTTATCTAACAACAAATAACATGACTTGTTTTTTCTCCTCTCCTGCCAGTAGTCTGTCTGTGTCACCTCAGTCTTTGACCAGCTTGTATATGTGATGCTGAGCTCCATGTTCACTGGTCGACACCTCAAATACAAATGCGATGCATAGTAAAGTCTCTTGTGTATCACGATTTGTCACCACCTGCAATAAATTTTAAAAAAAATTAAAAAAATCATCTCCATGAAAAACAGAAATGAGATGGAACCAGGACAGGTAAACACTGTCTGAAACTTCTTGTGGTGATCAGAATAAAGATTGGGGACCCAAGGACAGTGTCCTGGCGGGGGAGCAGAAAATGGATTGATGCATTTCAAAAGCTCAATCCAGCCATTTCAACCAGTCTTGTACTAAATTTGAAACATTACAAAAAATGAAGGCTTGAGCTTGTATATTTAAGAATAACCAAACGTTTGGTATATAACATGGGAAGGAGAAGAGTAAAGTAGGGAAGAGTTGTGGTCATTTTAAATATACCCCCCCCCCCCCCCCCAATCACAAAAGCCAATGAAAAATGGGCAAACAATAAAGCGGAGCACAGAACTAAATGTTTTTTCTGGCTCTCTTGTAAAAATTTTGCTTTCAGCTTTCTAGTCTTTTTCCACCATGCAGCAGAGTGCAGTTTAAATCTAACTAGGCACATATTTATACCTGTAAAATGGTGAAATTCTCTAGCACGCTGTTCATCATGTATTTTTCTGGCAAGTGTTTCAGTTTGTGAATAAAATTAATCATGTATTCACACATGGGCGACCGATGAATGCGGTAGATGTAACGACCATTTTCCACCCGGGCATACTCCGTCTAGAAGAAAAATCAAACAAATAATGAAACATTCACTTTGTGAGAAAACACTTTACTCAAAAGTTTCAGAGAATTTAAAGTAAGAGATTTCAAATGATGGATATAATTATGTTTCACTAGACTGTGTACACAAGCATCTGTGCCATATCGTCACGGCCATTCCACCATTGTCCAGGCCATGTTTTTGGTGCTATGAGACGAAATGCTCCCATTAATCAGACAATCACATTGCACCGTTCAACAGTTACATTGTTCTGTTTCATTGACTTATGAGTGTTTAAGTAGGTACCACAAACTAAAAATGAGATTTGAATAAATGGGTGATATTTGTGTTTATTTTCATTGTACTTTTGAAACCATGAACAATGCAACAAATTTCATCAAAATCCGTCAACAAATAAAAAAGTTATGGTTACATCAATTTTTTCGGACTTAGAAAATTTATGGACATTTTGTAAAAAATGGTATTTTAGGGTTTTTGAACATTACAACAAAATTTCTAGTACTCCATTAACACAAACTAATATAAATAATCAAATTAATGTCATATAGACAGTGGTAAACACAGAAAACATTCTGGATAACATCAAATTTTTGGATCTCATGGGGGCTCAAACACAGGCGAAAAGTTTAATTTCACATCAAAAATATAGCAAATCGTCCAATATGCCAAGTTTGATGCCTTGTATTAAGAAAATTTGATCCATAATTAAGCTAGAACTTTAATAATACAATCTGATACTGCCAAATTATAAGCTCAATTTTTCTTAGCTCAAATGAATGAAAAATGGCAACTTTATGTTCCAGTCTATATGCTTCAATGTGCAAAAACGGCAAAATGTAGAAAACCGGATTCAGTGTTGACGGGAGCTAGTCCCAGCGGTTCCGCCATTAGTCTTTGTCTTGCCTCTGGGCAAGTGAAAGGTGTTGACACACGTTGACTTTGACGCTCGATACTTTCGTCCAGGAACCACGCAGGATTGTAAAATTATCACAAACACATGGAGAATTCCATAACGCATATTCTGATACCCGTCACGTCGAAAAAAGTAGTCAAATCATAGCGAATTTCTTGATCCAAAGACTTCACTTTAACTTTCGATGCCTTTCTTCCAACAACATCCGGATGTGCTTGGTATCCATGGAAAGCTACGCATGCCCTGGTTTCGTATGATGTGCGAAACTACACATTACGATTGTCTGGGCCAAAGTACAGCGCGATTTATGAAGCGTATCAAAAATTTTGCTTGCCCGGGGCCGAGCGGGCAGCCTGTAATTGCGTGATGGGGACCTTTTCTCGGCTAAAATTACGGCAATTTGTTTATTTTGCACTGCACAAAATTATACACCGATGGAAAGAAGAAAGATCAAGCTAAACAGTGGTACCATTTTTATTATTGATTCTCAAAACGATTTTGAGTACGAGCGATGTGAAATTGACGAAAATCGGCCACCGTAAGCACTACGGGATATTTTCTGCCATCCGCGGCGTGCAGTCTGGGGTACCTAGTTTAAGGGAAAACCCACATCCACCTAAATCATCATTTTAGACAGCTGTTAGGGGAGTGCAGTCTAATGACAAAGCCAAATAGAGAAAACATTGAGTTGTGTTCACTGTCCAGCTAGAGCTTGCTATGTAAAATACCGCACTCCCCTAACAACAGCTACCACTATATTCGAAGTGAGCAGTTTTGATTTTCAAAAACACCAGACATGACTTAGGTAATTGTGGAATGATCTTGACGATATGTCAATTAAAAAACTCTTTTCCAAAATGAAACTTTTAATTCCCCTGCACATGTCCAAAAGAAAAGATGTAGTGACATTGAAGCTTAAAATTTTATCTTCTCAAAACAAGTTACACTTCAAAAAAAAAAAAAAAAAGGGTACAATATGAAACTTTATTCATGGACTGAAAAAGAGCATGAGAGCCACAAAATAATTAACTACATCTAAATAATTTTCATGCTGAAAATAGAGTCAATCTGTTGTTTCATAACCCAATTCTAATTACACAAATAAATGTGAATTGACTATCAAAGCTATGGACATCCCGATTCAATCCTGAGTGTGCCTGGTGACAGAGAAAGGTCTGCAGACTTCTCTCTCCAGTGTCCCAGATTTAAAATACATGTACATCACCTGGCATCCATGCTCTTTTTTCCAATTTTTAAAATTTTTTATTTAAACTTGTCAACAAATAATTGTACAAATAATAAAATTATTGATTTTTTAAATCAAATATCTGACCATTTTAAAGCTGTTTAACTCTTTCTCTATGGTACAACGCACACTACGGCGCAAGCTTCCCTAGCGGCAGACATACAACGCAGGCGTTGTAAAGGTATTCCTTGACCACTGTATTGGAAATTAACATCCTGTAATGTTGAACTTTAAAAATAGAATTCTTGGTAAAGCTTTCTGTATCCGATAGTGTCCAGCGATACCACCTGCGTGATAAGTGTATGGTTTGGAGAGCTGTTGTGTAGAAAGGCGATCTTTGTTTACAAATGTGCACTATAATATGGCGTATAACCCCAGGAGGTGCACCATCTAGACGTGGAATGCTGGCCTGTAGGGAAAGAGTTAACGTTCCTGAAGTTTCAGGTCTGGGCACTAGAGGGCTATTTAAGTCAACATTCCCAGAGCCTGCTGGCGATGACATCTGACTCACCTCAACCTTCTCCACCACTTGTTTTCCAAAAGAACACACCTTCGTTGATACTTGGATGGTTAAATTTTCATTATTTTCATACCTGGAAAGAGAAATAATTTTAAAGGTCACTAACGCAGAGTAAAACTTTCCAATGAGACAGAACAAAGTTGGGACAGCACGAATTCTGATCTCCTGAAACAACCTCGTCAACACCAATGTCTTCACATTACCCAAGAGTATGTATAGTATACATGTAAAATGAAAATAATCACTTCTGCCAGAATTGAGAAAGTAGGCCACTGCAGTGACTAAAATTGGAAGGGTGCGTCTGCACCACAGAAAGTATGCCGCTCTGAATACTGTGGACTGTTAATATATATTGGGTTGATTGAAAACTGTTTAGAGCCAACCGTAAGCTCTTTCTCCCTGTTGAAACATACAAATTGACTTTGTTTACTGCTGAGACTTAACTTTTTGCCCCCAAGATAACAGCCGTTTCATGGTGTCTCCCAAATATCTCAGTGCAAATCAACCAGTGGAGATTCCTCTCACTACATACATACTCTGGGCCACTACTCTGCCTAAATATCTTATTTGAGCATTGTGAAATGCAGTTTGGTTGAGCTACATTTAAGGCATGACTGGTGTAAGAAATCTGGTATTAGTAAAAATCCAGTGAAGCTTGTGCATCATGGCAAATGCTTGAGCCCTAACCTGCCTTGAGAGAAACTATTACACTGTCAACTGATGAACAGAAATGGCAATGTTCAAAATCTTACCTCTGAGATAATGTACTTGTATGAACAAAAATGACAGTACTTTTCACATGAGAATGATACTCTGTAATAGGGCCATTTGTGCAGATAAAACTTGCAGATTTTTTGAAGTCCTTGTAATTTGAAACAGTTCATAAAAAATGTTGATCAGTCCTGGCAATTTTACAATGGCCATAGATTAACCCTTGAGGCAGTGAATGATTTAAATTCAATGCTCTGATAATTGGGTGGTATAAGATCACATGGTCAGTGCCACTTAATGAGTGATTGGATCTTTTATACAACTCAATGACTCGATTGGGGGGGGGGGGGGTAGTGGTCAGAAACTTGATGGTTATTCAGTAATGGAAGTCATTTTTTTCTTTTTTGAGTAGGTTCAAAGTACAGTTAATTTTTAAGTAAGGGTGAGAAGCAATTATTTGCAGAATTTCAGCTGTCTGAAGTTGTTCTTGGTTGTATAAACCTGACATTCACATTGGGGAACCATTTAGAAAAAAAAAAAATTCCAACCAGAAACAAACCAAATCATCACCATTTGGTGTCGCTTGATGTCACAGAGACCATTCTTAAGATATAACACAACCTACACAGAGATGAAGATGTTAGAGAAGTAACTTACTGGCTGGTCACACCATAGAAAGCACTACCTTCATCTTGCAAGTTTGTGTTGATGTCAGCCTGAGGAAGGGAAAAAAGCCATAGATTTCACTTCTTCTTATACGTGTATTCTTCCGGGATTTAGTTTTATTTATAATTGTGAGCTGCTATCTAAGTTACACCCGAGACGAACCATTCCTTCTTCCACTGTATGTCCACAAACTGCTCATGTATAAATACGGTGAAAACTACCCTTTTTTCGTTCAATTTTGAAAGGGTGTGGTGCAAACTGTTGCATTGTTGACATCAATGATACGCACGCAAGTCGACGGACAGAGTATGATGAACTGATTCATCTCCGTATCTTGTGTCTCAGGTTACAACATGCACTTCAGTTACATGAAGATTTTACTGTTTTTCACCGTCCTGTCAAACTGATGCCCTTTCACACACCTCACAACATGTAACAGACTGGAATCAGTCAGAAAGATGTACAACTTGTGTTGTATTAATGGCCTGACATTCCAGTGTTATAATGCTTCCACATTTGTATTTACCTGAAGCATCCTATGTGTTTTGTAGCTATTTTCATTATGTGACATGTGCAGATACTGGCATAAAACCATACCCTTTCAATGCTTAAAAACAAAAACTCTTTGAATGCATTTTTTTAATAATTAAAACTCTAGTTCCACCCTCAAACCCTTCTGCAGTTCTAATACAAACCTGACAGGCATGCTAAGCTGACTGTTATCATTAGACATTTGCGCCCCAGGTAAACATTATCACATTTATGTACTTAATAAAGAATGGACACATTTAAACAAATATCTTGTAAGAGATTTACCCAAATTGACACAAAATAAATCCATTTCTAAGATGAGCTGGTTGTTCTATGGCTGTCTAGAGTCTAGAACATTTCAAACCTCTGAAGTCCATCTCAGAGTAAACTGTCCATGCTTACCCAAAACTTGACCAGAAAAAACGCAGATGAAGGACCTTTATCATACAATTCCTTCAGGCCACCTTTCTTCTCTGGAAATTTATCGTAGATCTGTCGGATGTCTATGGCCTGACAACAAATACAATGAAGTCATTTAGCATTGTGTAATAAATAACTATGTCAAGGTAAAATTAGCATGACATTCATATTGACGACATTTGCATTTGACATTTTGCCATGACTGTGTCCCGTTATAAAGAGTTTGACTATTCACAGTTTTGCCTCCAAGTTCAATCCCCAAAACATTTGCTTAAATGCAGGTGCTTTTCTTCAAGTTTGTGCATTTTTAGATATGTTGACTGATTCAAAGACTGTTGCCCTGTAATGCATTGTTCCAGCTAATTTGAGAGTATAAACAGAAAAACAGAATAGCAACTTTGGTAGTATATAGATAGATTATGACACTGACTCAGGTAAGGATTATGATTCAACGAGCCCCTATGAAAGTCTTGACTTACTTCTAGCAATGGATCGTTGTAGGTGGCTGTAGAACCTATGTGTACAAATAAATGCTTGTGGTACTGTGGGAGAGACAAACATTGAAAAAACTCATCAAGTTATCTCAAATTGTCTTGGTATCTCTACACATCATCCCCTCAGAATGGCAAGGTACTATCTCCACTTTTTGGCTGAACGGTATTACACACTACTTCTACAGGGCTTTTCCATTACGTGTCAACCTATCAAATGGATTTGGTGTGTAATTTGTAAGTATTACTACAAAGAAAAAAAAGTCGTATCTCTAAAAGCTATGAGCACATAAAACTTCAATCATCAATTTCTCAGAAGTTGAAGGAAGGGACTAAGAATATTGGCATTCTAGGAGATGACATGATATCATTACACCAGAACCATCTAAATTCACAACACAAGCTTTGAACTTCCCACTGTCACCCAGAGTATCTAAACCCACCTAACAAAACTAACATATGCAATAATTATCTCTGCTTTCAGACTGAGATTGATTACTGCAATAAATAAAACTCATGAACGTATCTTATCAATAGTCGCCCATCTGCCATACTGGTGCACTGATAATTTTGGCAGTTTTGAGTTATCACCTTATCACTGCTGGTGCTGAAATCTACATTCTAAAAAAGTGACATATTCCCCTGGTTTTGAAATTATAAGCACTAACAAACATTTGTTTTGCCACATCCAAGAATATCAAAAGGGACCAAACTTTGAAACGTTCCCCTGTAAAATGAGAAAATTGTTGATCTACATGATATGATAATGATATGATCAGAAATGTTATTCTAGGAGCCAGAATTGAATATAATGCTAGGAGCTCATATTACAAAACACTTATGTATGAAAATTCACAAAAAAAACCCCAAAAAAAAACCAATAACCCAGAAAAGTAATTTGACTACTGGGACTCACTGAGTCAGGATCTCGCTGTTGTTCTAGGAAGGCAGAGAATTCCACCAGCCGGAGCTTGGGTCCGGCTATTGAGCGGCCTTGCCATGGAGGTGGGGCCATTTCTCCCGGGATGGACGGAAGTTTTGAGTCAAACCCATAGCCTGGTGCAAATGGTTTCACACTTTGGAGGAGAGAATTGGTAAACAAACTTTATTTTCAATATCACCCAGGCAATAGTGATTATACCAGTAGTAACACACTGAGTAACCTTCAGATATGACAAAGGTAACTTAAATCATTTACCTGGATGCTTAACTGTTTTGGTGTCACAACCATGGGACATAGTGGCCAATTAATATTACCCAAAAATCACTCCTGAAACTCGTGGAAAAGAAATTATTACATCCTCGTTCGTATCGCTTAATACTTTATCATAGATCCAACCTGCCCCCGATCAACCTCTATGGCGGTCTTGGCCCACATATGCAGGAAAATGTTGCTGAGTGCTATGGAGGTCTGTGACACTGAAACGGTTAAAGCAGGAAGTTTGGAAGTGAAGGTTTTTCTACAAATGGTTGCCGACCATGAAAACTTGCCATGTCAAAATCACTACTTTTCAACAGAAACAAAAAAAAAAAAAACACGTTTTATTCTTGTTGCCTGTGTCGTACAGGAAAACCTATTGCAAACTGATTCCATAAAAGAGAAAACAGCTATTGTCTTGTAACCCAGCTAGATAGATCAGCAAGGTCAAAAACTATAACCTATCAGATTTCCAATTTTTGGAAAATTTGACAAATGCCAGGTTTCCTGTACAGCAATGAAATCCAATTGCTGTAGTTGGAGTTGCAGAGAATAAACAAACTAAGTCAACAATATTTTTCTGTTGCAAATTACACACTGCCATCAGCAACATGATCTTTAGACATAAAAAATTATCTCTCAAAGAGAAAACTATAAATTTGTTTGGGATGAATGACCACACTTTGCTGTCACTTAGGTTTATCCAGCCTGAAAGGTCTTTTCAAACTGTATACTCTCTGAATTGTTATGGTGATCTGTATGATTCTCAATTTGACAAAATCGCTGAAGTAACATTATGTTAAATGGCAGTAGATGGTGAGGAAAACAAAAAGAGAGTGAAAGAGCGACAGAAGAAAGGAAAAAATGAGGGACATAATATAAAGAGGGAGGGGGCAGAAAAGAGAGAATGGTATTATTGTATCTAGCCACACTGTTTCATGTACTTACTCTCCTTGTGAAAGACCAGGCTGCCAGATCTGGGTGGAAGAAAAAAAGGAATAAAAATCTGCCCATAAACAAAAGCATTAAGGGGACAAGTGGGTCCTGTCGAATACTAAATTTTGACAAAAATATCAATTTAGAGGTTTTTGCATAATCGGAATGATGAAAGCCTTTACTGTAAAAAAACAGTTCAGTCGGCACTGAGAATGGACATTTAATGCCCACAATGGCCTCTTGATACCCACGAGACCCCTTTGTTGTGTGCACAGAATGTAGCTGATCGCTCTGTTTGTAAAGTACCGGTACTAGATTTCTAGACATCTGGATCCACCGCAGAAACAAAAAGATGCCCAAAAAGTCCCGAAGAGTGTAACATTCTCAAAGAGCCTCCCGATCAAGATAGCAAATGCATGAAAGCATGTTTTTCTGAATTTTTAGCATTCGAAACTTTGAACGCGTTTTTCTCTGTTCGCAATTTTTCTCACATATTTGCTTTCCACTCCTTCATTTTTCAACATTTTTGCATGCTTTTTTGCATGTGCATGCATCATTACTAACCAAACAAAAGTATGCATTTGTATTTCAGGTTTGTCTTACGAATTTTGTACTAGAGGGTGTCTCAAAAATTGAAAATTGGGTCATTTCGGAGGTGCCGTAATTGATAAACTTTGAGAATCGATGAAAACAAATCTAATTCAGATATGACAAAAAGAAATGCATACTTCTAAAGAAGGTCCAAAACACTTTTAGTATACATGTACTTATTTTCATGTTGATTAATCTATTTTTGGCGAAGCCTTTGCATTTTGAAATTGTTAGCTCTCCGCGATGTCAAATTTCAAGATGGCGGAGTTGCCATGGTTAGAAAAAAATGAAATTTATTATTTTCATCATTCCCCCTCTACTTTTGGACATATAAAACCTATAATAGTCAGTTAAAACCAGTAATTCCTTAGAATTTTAATTTTAG
Organism: Onchidella celtica; assembly: GCA_963931925.1. Lineage (NCBI taxonomy): Eukaryota > Metazoa > Mollusca > Gastropoda > Systellommatophora > Onchidiidae > Onchidella > Onchidella celtica. The sequence continues at coordinate 11,903,330 of OZ007570.1, forward strand.
CCTTCAGGCCCGCTTAACCCCTTAATTCAAGTTTCACTTTCCAACTCAACGCTGGTGCTAGAAAATCCATCATAAACCACACTTGTAATTTTCAAATCCTAAAGTATGCTGTCTTCAATTTCAAGGAACAAAAATACATCGTTATTAGAATGACGTATTGTAACTGATACGTAGGTAGCTTTTCCTAGCTTTAAAAAATAATTTTTTTTTTAAGGATGAAAATGAGAAGATGATTTAGGTCAAAAATCAGAAGTGGCACGCGGAAGCCGGAAATAGAAGCAAAGTATGTTATCTGTGCCATTCTGAATGAAATACCCATTGAATACGAGACAAACAAACGAGAATCCATCTTTTTGTGTACAGAATCCATTTCTGAATGGCTGCTACACTGCTTTATTTTCTGTATTATTACTTTGTTTCACATTTCCTGGACTCAATGAATACACAATGATCTCAACTGAATTTTTGACCAAGTGAAGGAGCCAAAATCTCACTTCTGCCCAAACCCTCTAAAATGCTGCCAATTTTCATCTAATTTTTCTCTTGACAGGAGAGCAGCAAGAAGACACTTACCGACGGAGCACCGGGGTAAGGTGGTCTGACAGTGCCACCTGGCATGCTGGGTGGAAGCCCACCTAAACTGCCTGCTAAAGCTTTGTTATGGATGGCCGAAGCTGATACAATCTGGGCTGAGGACATGGAGGCCATTTGTTGTAGGGCCTTGTCTCGGGCTGCTTGGTCCTGCAGGTTAGTCTGTGGACACAGGAAACAAATTAGACAACACTGTCATGGTCACTGGTCAATGGACACAAGAACGACACCTTCAGACAACTGTTCTCGACACTCACATGTACTTGGTATAGCTTTCCCATATGTCCATAGAACGACAAAAAGACAAAATGACTGTTCAAGCTTCCCATCATCTCCACTCATTTTCTAATGATTAAGTACAGTGGAATGGTGAATGTCCAGAAATGATACATACAGTGCGTGTTATCACTGACATCCCCTCTGGATATATCCTACACTTTTCTGAGTTATATATCCATCTAAGAAGTGGGTGGTTGGTGGGCATTCCTGATAAGGTCTCCGGCTGTCCCACTGCTGTGTCATATTTTGTCTATCGTCTTGCTTTTTTCAATATGATTGTTAGTGGCTGTGTCGATGTGCTTTCACCAAGCTCCAACTCCAACTAAGGTCAGCATGCCAGGGAGGAACATAAAGTCATCCATCTCCGGAGCTGGGGTATCAACAATCTTCTCATTTTCAAGAGGGACATTTCAAAGTTTTTGGTTACTTTTGTTATTCCCAGATGCCGCAAAAACATTTCTGCTCATAACTTCAAAACTATTCAAGACATCTGTACTTCAGATTGTGAGAATACTGATCTCACTATGAGCAATGACCAGATAGCCATCACTCAAAACTACCAAAAAAGCATTGATATGCCAATTTCTCTATACTGGCATTTTTCATATCTTCTCCTACTAAAAGGGGAAAGCTCCAAAAGAAAGCTCAGGGCGGAGAATTCCAGAGCTTATCTCCTATTTCCAAACTTTTTATGGGATTTTTCTCAAGTTTCTAAATTCCAAGGCTTTTCCAGGGCTGCGAAGGAACCCTAGTGAGGTCCTATCCACTTGAAAACAAAAGCTACTCCCAAAATTCCACCACAATTTTCACTATCGTCTTTTTTTTAGTACAACCATTGACCATCAGACTGTGCTTTGGTTTTCGACACAGAAAAATGAAAAGGGGGATCACTCACACTTACGGTGACCTTGAGCTGCGCCTGGATCTCTTTGGCTTTCCTGCGGGCCAGGACTTGGATGTGACTGGACACTTGCTTGCGTGTCCGTGTCTTGCCTGTCCGCAGCTTGATGTACCGAGCTATCAACTCATTGCGACCTGGAAAGCAAAGAATCATACTGTTTAACTTTTGAGTTTGGAGAAAGCTTGTGGACAATGTAATAGTCACATTGTGCTTGGAAAAAAAGATGACAACCGACAGAATATAACCGAACGATCGCACAGACCCTACCGGAAGCTCCCACCAACCATCTGCCTTTTACCTGACAAACTGCAGAAAACAGAATGAAATATGGAAAATTTTCTTGTATAAAAGAAAAAGACAGCAGAGCGAATTATTCCCAGACATTCCAAAACTAACAGAATTACAGCTGTGCCCAGGCATATACCCATGTACTCATATTGTCAACCACCCAATTTCATGCCCATAAAGACAGATAAAAATTCCCCAGCAATTAACTGTACAGGAGAATAAAGACATGGGTGGGGTGGGGGGGGGGGGAGGAGAGGAGGAGGAGGAGGAGAGGGTTTGACTGGACCAGGAGTGACATGAAGAGAAAGAGAGACAGTGAATGAGTGACACAGATTTAGCCTTCACCACAAAGAAATGCATGATATTACAATCACAACAATGAGTTTTCATGACATATGCCATGGTGTTATTACACATCTAACATTTTGAAATCACTGGGGGTTCATTATCTTTTTTTTTCTTTTTTCTATTTGGTCCTGTCAGCCTGTAATTGTTTAGTTTGGATAGGAATACTTATAAAAGCTTAAGTCATGTTAACCATCCAGACTTCAGCCTTCTGACTTTGCCAGCTGAATATCAAAGACACCATGACAGTGATGGTATACTTCACAATACTGGTGTACTTCAACAGCTGGACAATCCTAACCAGCCTCCTCCAACAATTGTCATGAGAGTGACGGTACTTTGGAATAGCAGTGATCTCACTAAAACAAATCTCTGCTTAGATTTTCAGCTTCTCAAATGTTGCTTAGTGTAGAAAGGCTTATTGCAGAAAGCAGCTATTCCAAGGTTCCATACAAAATAATGTTCACCATGACAATTGTTTTTGGTTTTAATTTTCCCAATCCCAAGATCCATATTTGATTAAATCATCCAACAGCTGGGTAGAATTTGAAATTTTAATCATATCTCATTTGCTTTCTTGATAACAACCCCATCACAGAATCCAGTCTGACATAGATGATAAACTGTCTGTTCTATGACTCATGGTATCATTACATCTTTAGCCTGTCTCCCCCACTGCCTCAAGCCCATCTCTCCTCTCCAATATTCCCCTTCTTCACTTGACGATTAGCCCTACTCATCACTTGATTCAGCACCTCCCAGAATTGTCCTGGGTGCCATGCAAAGTTTTGTATATTGTCTGCCCCGAAAACACCACCCACAGATCTCACGAAAATGATTGCTCTTGTATTTAACAGTATGTTATGACATGGTAGCATCTGATCTACCATGACCAACTTGAGGTCTGAATGATTCGGATCCACTGATTGAAAGAAAGTTTTCCTCCCACTCTTTTCTTTAATGGGTGCAATTATCCTCCTCTCCACCCATCATTCCTCCCCCAGATCAAATCTTTTCTTCTATCCTACTTTATGAACCCAGAAGAATATCACTGCCCTCATTTGAGAAGACTTTTCCAATAGTTATTTAGCTACATCTTTCCAAGGACTTTTTATTTTTTGGGGGCCCCCTCCATTATTCGTTCTTTCTTCCATTTCCTCCTCTCACCCCTCCTCCATCAAAGTGCACCAATGTCTCACCTGCAGGGCTTCACCCTTCACCCAAACAAACTCTTTCACACAGGTAGGTTGTAGCCAAACTTTTAACTACTTTTTTCTTCTTCTTTCCTCCACCCCCCTCCCCCCTCCTCCTTATCTCCCAATCAGGGTAAGGACAACCTAAGTGCACAGATATCTAGACATGTAAAATGTTTGCTCTGCACAGGTGAATGTCCCCCAAGCTGATCAAATGAAGTCTACGAGTTGCCAGAAGTGGTTCCGATTCTCTTCATTTCTTTAAATCTTTCAGTTGTGCCAGTGTTGCTTTCTAATTTCTCCGTTTTTGTTTTTTTCTCTGCCTCTTCACCATTACTTCACCCCTTCTCTCCTTCATCATGTAAATCTTCATCCTCAAGCCGCGTTCATTCAGACCTCCTCCTCTCATGTTTTACTGTAAGTCTCAGACACTGTTATCCTGCTGCCGTATCCCGGAAAAAGCCCATATTTCGCCCCCTGCCCCTAAGAATGACAAGGTTCTATCTCCACTTTTTGACTGAACTAAGTTCCACATTACACAGCAATGGCAAAGAGTCAAATGAAATTGGTGTGTAATTAATAAAAAAAAATTTGTAAGTAATACCGAAAAGATTTTTTTAAAAAAGAAAAAAAAGACGTGAGCACATGAAACTTCAGTCATCAATCTCTCAAAAATTGAGGGAAAGGCATTAGAACATTGTCATTCCAGTGGGATGACCAGTCAACCTAAGTCAAATTCACTATTTAACATCATTCCCCAGAACAAAATCTTACTGCTCTTACTTCCTGTCTGGGTTACCATTTTACATAACCACGGTTTCATCACAAAATGCCGTTTGACCAACAACAAGTGAAACACCAAGGATTTGTTTTCTGCGTGTTCCCTAAAATTCTGTTGTTGACGTATACAGTGTTTTCCCATAACACGACGCCCAGAACTGTACATAACTGTCTTTCATCTAGGTTTACCTGCATTGAGACAATATTTACACGCGCACGCATAGATATAATTTTACAGATTACACCTGTGTGTAAATCATTACTCATTACACTTGTATATTAAAGCAGGTCGACACCGTAACTGGTGTCAGGAGCAAATTAACCGTTGATTATGGCTGATGTAGCGTCACCCCCCCCCCCCAAACATGTTCTGTACGTTTTTGTCTCTAAACTGAATGTGCAGATTTCATTATCTCTACACTTGTCCCCTCTCCTCTTTCCCATCTTTGCGTCATCTTCATATCCTTCTTTCTACACGCCTTTCCACCTTATCCTCTCAACGGGCTCACCCCACCCCCCCCCCCCCATCCCCGAAAATACTTTGTTTCTTCGGCCTTCACTTCATCACATCTTCCCTCCGTCGCCTTTCCCCCCCCCCCCCCTTTCCTCACTGGATACTCGAAATTTCTTTCCCTCTCTGGATAGTTTGCACCTCAACTCCTCTCTTCGTCCTGTCTCGCTTCCCTCTTATGCTCTCTGTCAATCAATGTCCACCTCCCGTCTCCAACTAAAAAGTGCAGTAACTGATGTCTCTTTATCTCCGATTTCTCCCCTCTTCGACCCTCCCCCCGAGCTGAACCAAGCAAGTCAAACCTGTATGTTTGCACCTGTATATTCCCCCCTGACCTTTCACCTTTGCCCAAGGCCGCCCCCCCCCCTAATCCTGTGAAGTGGCGGCAAGGTAGATTTACTCAAGCTTATGACTCACTACAGATCTGCTTATGTCACTTCCGGTCTCCATGCCCTCCCCTCTTTTCTCGTCTTTTCGGGGGGCAAAACCCGTTTTTTTTCCCTACCTGCGTCACTTCTGTTTTAAAACTCTGCGCCAAGACTGAACTTTCCTGTACATTAAAGTTGGCTTCAATGCTGATCCCTTCGGAAACCGGGGCGCTACACACCAGACAAGTGGCACACGTAAACTATGACCAGATGTGTTTACTCCATCACGTATGACCAAGTGTGTTCATTTCCTAATACATGTCCTGTTCATGGTACAAGACGCCGCCCACCTCATGTCCCGCTATAATTTTTCCAATTTACAAGAAGGCCTTTCAATGTATTGGCGAGAGTGTGCTTATGTATTGGCAAGAACTGGCAAACAAGTTTTGATACATAATTTTAAAACTACTAAAGACAACGATACGTCACTTTCAGAGAACACATCTCATAATGAAAGTCCGAACCCAAAACCACGACATGCATCGGTACGCCAGTCCGTGAGATGGACAACGACATTAAATACGTAATCATTTAAGCCTTTGCTGACCATGACATGATTTCTACTTCAATAGAGGAGTGGAAAAGTCTGAATCACGGAGAATGCTGTTGGTGTGTGCGGTACTGTTGACAAATTTCTACAAGAAAACATCATAAAACGGTACAAAGTCAATCTTATACCGAAGAGCTTAAGGACAGGAGAACTTGACGAATTCCTCTGATTAGCAAAATAAATAGTTAGCATGACCATAACAATCCTACCAAGAACCGATCATCTTCCTATTTCTTTCACATCCGTAGCAACATTTAAGATAAATGATCAGTGTCTTTCAATAATCTATGTCGGTTTTGGACACACAGAATAATAAATATATGAATGAGAGTTTCAGTGATAAGTTCGTTAAAATAACAGCTGCTGATGACAACTGAGTTACGGTGTTTTGACGGTAATCTTATCCATCAGTCACACTCTTCACTCACGTTTCAAGTAAACACACACACACACACCATACCATCTCTTCCACCATATCACCGCATTATATCTCCCCCCCCCCCCCTTCATGATGCCACCAAGGCAAACAAATACACATACACACACGCAACCACAAAATGCAAACAAACAGCGGATCACACAAGGCAAGAATAGATCTTACCTCAGCAACCCTCTCCCCCTCCCCCTTTCCACCTCCAAGTCAATCCCCTGTCCTGTTGGTCGGGGGGGGGGGGATTCTAGTGCAGATCTGAGAAGAGTAAAGGGGAGAGAGAGATTACAAGGGTCACCAGGCACAGCGGGGACTCCCCACTGTCACGGCTCCGGTAAGATGGGGGAAAAACGGGGACGCGCACAAGTGATCTACAGGACACGTACTATCTTTCGTCCGTGTGTCCTGGAGGATGTCGACATTCACAAGTAATCGTTTTACAACTTAGGTTTTCCACATTTTTCAACCTATTAATCTCCATAGGTTCTACTTTTGCACAATTTGCCCTTTTCAAATTAAAACAAAACAACAACATTAATTTCTTTAGGTTCGATCCCGTTTAACCTATCCCAAACAATTGTACGATTTCCAGTCAAAGAACCTGCAACATCAACTTTATCCTGACTTGAATCAACCGAAAACATACGACACTTGCCGATATATACATAACTTGAAGGCAGTTTTACTTCACCAAATATGGTTTTATAACCTGAATAAATAACGACAAGCATTGTCGCAGACACAGGTGAAGTGCCAGTTCAGTTCACTACCTTGCAGTAGGCTGACGTTTTTGCCAGGTTTAGCCCGTGGGGTTTCCCAATTGGATCAGTGTTGTCCTCTTGCGGTTTGGAGTCTCCTCCAGTTACAAGTTCAGAACAAACCGGACACGTCCAGTGCCCGCCGCCGGGAGACTTCAACCTTGTCAAACCATGCATAAACTCACAGTAGCATCTCTGATCACTTCTGTACTATCACACGCGTAACTGCCTCCACAGCCCCTCTCTTTAAATCAGACGGATCTTAAAAGTGGAAGACAGAAGTGATAATGTGCTCACCAAAAAAACAGTGATAATCTTATGACCCATGTCAAGACGACACTTTTGAAGGTACAACACACCGAAGTATTTTTTATTCTTCACCATTTCCGGAAATTAAATTTACGCAGACCAGATATATCGTCGACTTTGTATTAAACTGTCCTCTCAAAACGCAGAAAAGTGAACTTACGACAAAATAATACTGAGGCGACGATATTTGGAACGGCCTGGCATAGCCTACAAACTGTGACATTTCTTCCCTCACACGTCCTACAACATGAAGATTAGCAGTTCTCCCCCAATGTGTAATGCAATAAAAAAAAAAAAAAAAATGCACCGGTGATATCAACACCTAGATTTAACTGCCCGAGTTCCGCCTCTTTATTCTCCTTCCCTTGCTCGTGGAAAAGATTAACTTCGAGTTAATACTTTTTCAGAGATAAAAATCTGCAATTTAAATGCACGCGAATATTTTGTTTCGTATCTCAAGATCTCATCTCTGCCCGCCAGAAAATGAAGATAAAATTTTTATAGGGTATTATTTTCTTTTGTGACTATCTGGTGTATCGGCTATTCTTCCTCGGGCCGTCCTTGGACATCGCGCCTCCAATCCATGACCAACAAGGCTCCACTCTGAATATGCAATATTTGAGCAAGTCATTGCCAAGTTCAACCCCCCCCCCCCAAAAAAAACCCACAACAACAACAACCAAAAACAAAACAAAAAAAGAATACTTAATACTTAATTGATGATTGGCTCTTTACGTCTTGACAGACGGTCCTGGCAGCTTGACCTAGACGTTCTTCTTTCTGCAGCTCCGCCCATGGCTAACTAATCCTGCAGAATGAAAAGTCACACTGTCCATCAAGTGTGTCTTCACCGCAGCGGTTACTGATATCACGTAGGAAGTGGGCGGATGGCCACTACCGCACTGCTACAAAGACAAAACATCGCCCAGCTCTGTTCAGTCTATCTCCACTTTTCGCAATAAAATTGAGATAAAGCCATGGGATGGCATCACAGACTATATTCCATCATTACTGCCAAAATCGCCAAGGTTTCTCACCTCTGGGAATTGATTTTAAAGTGTTTAAAAAGTTGTTTTCACAACTAGTAAAACTAAACATGTCAGCGCTAAAGGACATGGTAAAATTCATGCTACATCAAAAGTGGAACTGGGCTCGGCATGGGAAGGATGAATGACAATAGGTGGACAAAACGCTGCACTGAATGGCAACCACAGACAGGAAGAAGAGCAAGAGGACGACCAGGAAGAAGATGGCAAGACGACATAAAATAGAAAGGAGGAAAATCAAACAGAGAAGCATGAGAGTCATTATCGGAGGGCTACATCCTGCAATGGATGAACAATGCCTAGGTGGAAGATGAAATGTGTAACTACGGAATTTTACTGGTGATTATCACAAAAAGCACTGATGTGGAGATAGAACAAATCAGTACTGGAGCCATGAAATTTTGAAAGATAAGAGAGCAAAAACAAACTGATCATCACTTCTATCCTCCGAGTATGGAGTGCTGTCACAGAAAAATGTGGTCTCATATGTGGCAGCCATCATCATTATCACCACCGTCATTTCCAGAGCGATACGGTAAACTATCTTAACACGACTTTTAAAAAAAATTGAGATAGCTGGCATGCTTGCAGCCCTCGTCAGTCCGAAGATTATATTGTAAATTGGAGGTTAAATTCTGAAAAGTGAGGGTTATTATAGGAAAGAAATTATTATGTATATAATGTAACTATCAAGCCTGATAAAGGAAGTCATTCAGTTGTTTTTTTCCTTCTCCTGAAAAGTTTGTAATAGCCAAGATACGACAGTTTACTACGATTTCATCAACGACAACAACAACAACAACAGAAGCAGTGAGAATGCCACCCTTCCCCACACACTCACAACATCATTTTGACGGCTGATGGCGACAGACATGTAACAGAACTGTCAACATGCCCAAATCAGCCACAGGGTAGAAAAAGACCGCACAAGCCAAAAGTTTCACAGGAAACAACAACAACAAAACAAAAAAAATCCGTCTTTACTTTGGTCTTTGTTCAATTCCCATGCTGTGATGACCGAAATCAACTACTGATGGTACAGATTCATAACCCAGACAGAACGACAGAGAGCAGTTCTTTCTATAAAACTGATGATGTCTTTGTACAGAGGACAACACCATCAAAATCACCATACATCCTCCACACACACACACACACATGAGCGACCGTGTTGGTGACCCATTCTTCTCCATGACCGCCTGTATTGCATCAATGTATCAAGTAACAAGTAAACATCACATATTCAAACAGATTTACACTAATCCGCTAAAAAAAAAATTATTACCCCACTCTCTCTCTCTCACACAAACATACACACAACCACTCGGAAAAGGCAAGGGGGAAGAAGGGGAGGCAGGAGTTGAGACTGTCGGGGGCCACTCCCCTGTGAAATCAAACCAGGTCACACTGCGCGTCTCAGTGCCCGGTGACAAAAGTCTGCAGCAGCAACAACAATAGCGAAACTACAGAAGCAAGATGACGAAAAAAAAAAAAACCACCCACCACCACCTCACCCTCCCCTCTCTCATACAAACAATGTACAATGTGAAGAGCCTTGATACAATGGGCCTTTCACGTGCACACCAGGCGGAAGTCGTATGGAAGGGAAAACTGAAAAAAAAAGGTGCGCTACACGTGTGTGGTTTCCCCGGGACAAAACGTTTGTGAGACGACAAAACATGTTTAAATAGGAAATAACATAAAAACTTGTTCAATCTCATTCATAAGTTTGGCTGATAAACCGGGTTGCAAACAAATATAGCAGACAGGGTGTTATAGCCGGATGTCTGAGTACGTTAGGAGATAAACTAGATAGACTGAATTCAGTGGAGGTGTGACAGCTTGAGGGGAGCCACGAAACCACATGAAAATGTTCAGGATGAAAAAAAAAAAGGCACGGGGAAATGGGGATGTTCCGGACGAGGTGAAAGACAGTAGACAACGACAACAACAAAAACAAAAAAGCAAGACGTGTAAAGAAACACGACGTAAACATCTGAAGTGCAGCAGAATAGAAGAATCTGAAATTGACGAGAAAGGCGAAAGACAACAGAAATGAATGCCAAAGATCCAAGAAACGGTTTGTGGCCGGTAAAATATAAATTCCACCCTTGCCAGAAGACACTGAGACATCGTTAGCCAAAGTTCAGTTTACGAGCCCACACTGGCGAATTGGACCAATCCAAACTTCCATTTCAAAGGCGACTCGAACTACGACTATCTAAGATTACCTTTACGCTGACGCTTTTCCATCTCGTTAAAAGTTTCCAAAATTCTTCAAGCTCCCCATGCCTGACTTTAAACTGAAGATAGCCATAAGCTTTTTAGGAGCACCGGGTACCTGCATTCAATATCAAACCAATCTGCCCATTGTTTAAGGCCCCGGGGGTCACCATCTCAGTCTATCATCTTGATTGTGTTGTGTCTACCTGCATGTTATAGACAGCGCAGACACGTCGCCGGGGAAACTCACAGCACGCTAAGGAAAGACATAGTGTTCTCTTTTGAGAAACTTTATTGGCCACATGGTAGCTTTTCAAACTACATGTATTATCCTTCATACTTGGCCACAAGGCTCCATGCACCCCCCCCCCCCGCCCTTTCCTGCTGTTGCGTGAAGGCACCACTGAACAAGTTGGCTTTAACCCCGGGGTAACCACAGGAACTTCGCCTTCACTGAGTTTTTTATGATGTACATGTACATGTAAAGGGTCCTTCGGTAAAATGTAAGAAAATCCCTAACAGAAACTACCCGTACGCGTAACTGTGTGTTGTGCACCACGGCTGCAATGAACCAGATCAACTGATAAAGACAAAGATAATGGAATACAATGGCCAAACAAAAAATGCTAAAAAAAAAATTTAAAAAAAAGAAAAGCTAACGAAATTCAAAATTCAAAACTGATCTAAAGACACGTCTTTTCCAAATATTTCCAGTCGCAGTCACATTCCGTATCCATGTAGGCTACATGTATTTTCTCAATTCATTTTATTTTTACGGTTTCACTGTTTAATTTCTGCTTGATGTGATTGTTATGTGTTTGTGTAAGTATGTCTGGCATAAGAGTGTATGCAATAGATTGTGCGAGACAGAGAGAGAGAGAGAGAAAGAGAGAGAAAGACAGAGTGTGAGAGAAAGAGGGTGAGTTGCAGATGGAGAGAACAAGATTTTCTGTAAAGCGCCTGGAGCAATTTTTTTTTGGATTGGGCGCTATATAACAATCATCATGATTAAATCAGCAGACTGTAGACATGTTTCAGCTGCGGCGTATACGCCATATTTTTCACTATCATCCATTCCTTTCCTATCATTGCTTGCAAAAAATGCGCAGCGTAAATTATATATGTTTCTCGATCAGCAAAGAGTTAACTCTTTGTCTCCGTCTTTCTATCCCTCGATAACATCTACCATTGTTTGCCAGCCAGTCTACTTAGCCAACAACAGTATCACTACGCATTTCAGAACCACCATGATAATTATAATATGACTGCAGTCTTTAAGCAATACAAACCTTCTCTCACCACTCCCGCCCTACTCCTGGGCATGACTGAAACACACACACACACACACACACACACACAAGCCACCCGAGCAGCTCACTGCAGCAAGGCCAATAATCCCTCCCTCCCCCTTCCAAAAGGTTAACAATCCCCTCACCTACCACGTTACGAATCTACATAATATACAATTCTCATCCAGCCAAGCAGAAACAATACCCTATGTCGCTGTAAAACCTTTATGTAGTTTAAAACGCCAATAATCCAGCTGTGCAGAAATTGTCTAACACTTGGGACAATGGAAGAGACAGAAAATTTATTCATTATTTCCCCCAAAACAAAGGCATTAATTTATTCAAATTTCCCCTCTAACGCTCCCATCCCTCTACTAAACAACCGTAGACAGCACTGAAAGCAAGTGCATTCTCCTTTGTGATGTGTCAATGATGGCAGTAACATTGAAAGGTTTCACAGTGTTAAATCCACCGATGCTGAAACCTGACTACAGCGACCAACATTCAAATTATTTTTCAAGTCATTTTGTAAGCTCTTTTTATGTTCTTTAGTACTAAAAGTCAGTCTTTTTTATATCCTCTGCAGCTGCCTAAAGACAGACTGAATGATGTGAGTAATTCAGATGGCCTGGAGAAAGTAAATCCCGCCTGCACCCCCCCCCCTGCTTGGGTGGGTGGGTGGGGAGGGGGGGGGGCGCTGCCCTGAACTTCTGTAATCTGCAGCATGACATTAGGTCTCAGTTTGACCACTATGAATGATGTTTCCATTGGGTCCGATCTTTTCTCTACGTGAAACAATGGTCTTGTCCACAGTATCGGCTCTGCTCCGCCTCATCTCCCCCCCCCCCCCCCAGAAAATGACGTATGAAAAAGTAAAACACTCTTTGCCTCTGTATACTTGTCCATAGCATCCGCTCCGCTCCGCGAGCCCCTCACCACTTTAGAGACAAAAACAGTTTTTCATACGACATTTTCCGTAAAAATGGTGGAGCGGATGCTGTGGACAAGACTAACTCTACGCAAAAAAAAACAACAAAAATTAATACCCCCACCACATATAAAGACTCGAGGTATATATAATATAGCCCCCCCCCCCTCCATGGGGAGCCCAAGGACTCCAGCAACAACTACCAACATTTGTCATAAGTACCGAGGGAAGCACCTGATGAGAGCTCAAGACAGAGCAAAATCAACACGGATCCAACGACAAAGTCAACACAAGGGCGGCCTGAGTCTATTGGCTCTGGGGCTGACACTGATCTCCTACAGCCCCCCCCCCCCTTTTCAGCAACTTACTGGACAGAGCGCCTGCTCACGGCTAGGACAAGGCTTATCACCTCCCTGTGACGGTAAAGTTTACCTAAGGATTAGCTTCACTGATGGACAATGCTCTCTTTCCGGCCGCCACAACAAACCGCGCCTCTAAACAATCTCTCCCATTTCCTGAGCTTGGGGGCTGTAAAGTGGCTTACAGACTTTGCCAGAGGTAGGGGGGGGGGGTGTGATCACCACCAAAACCGCCCGTTTAAACTACGACTTGAAGAGGCTCATCATTTGCACTGCCCACAGACTTAACCTGGACAATCGTTAGACCAACTGACTTCTTCAACCTGGGCTCTTAAGTCACCCGCCTAGAACATGGTCGTTTGGTCGCTCCGCGATGAAACCTGAAAACTTGTCTTGTTCACGATGAAAAGTATTCATATTAACCTCGACTGTTGAACTTTTAAGACAGTGGTGGAGTTCATGCTGAGCAATACTTTTAGTCTACGCCTTGACGTGGAAATAATAACAACAATAATAATAAGAAGAAGAACTAATATGTTTTAGCAAAGATTTTTTGATGATTATCTACTATCTACAGTCTTCGGCTTAAGCTGGGTTGTTGGAGGAGGGACAGGGCCATCCGCTGGTGACGTCCGTCGGGAATTGCTAACTAAAACGGACTGGGGATAAAAGACACACTGTAAAGGGGCCATCTAATACGTAATAACATGATACGACATATCCTTGCTTTATGTACGTGATAAGTTTCATTTTTTTTATACCTAACAATTCTCTTCTCTCAACCTGGAAACAAACAGGGAAAACAATGGTGCTTTGTGCCAATCTCTCCCCCTCGTGGGAAGTCGCTCGTGCACCTCCTGTGGTCAACAAACCAGGAAAGACGTGGGAGAAAAAAATGGCGGGGGGGGGGGTACTGGGGAGGGATTAAAGATACGGTTAACTTTGTTGAAAATATCTTTCTTACGCAGCGCGAGTTGCTCAGCTGTTTGTTCTTGGTACTGATACGCATTGGAGGTGTGGAGGAAACGTTGGTAGGACCAGGGGAACAACAAACAAAAAAACAAACCCGGGGGTAGAGAGGGTCCAAGACTGTAGGGTTCTGAGACAAAACGCTTGCAGAAAAGCGCTGCAGCCAGCAGTAGGGCGTGTATCGGCAACACTGGTGAGATTGGACGAATTGACAGCAACCGGCCAGCTATAGGTAAACCTGCTGTATAAGACAACCACAGGGTGAGCGCTGCCAGCAAAAGCTGCTGTTGTTAGGGGAACATTGTGTTTTACATAGACAGCTCTAGCTTAACAGTGAGCACAACTTAATATTTTCTATATCTGGCTCTGTAATTAGTCTACGTGCCCCTAACAATATCCGCCGACAAAACAAACGGCACGGAACGCTGAATTTAAGAAGAAGTTTTCATCCTTCAGCTTTTAGCGGGTTACGAGTCACTTACGCTAAGGTGAACTGGTAAATTACACCACCTTCCTGGGGCACAGAACTGCCTTTCTTCTCTCTTCACGATCCATTAAATATTTCCTTTCTCATGACGCTCTCTTGCAAACTTCTATTCATAGAACAATCGCAAGTCGTTCACTGAGCCATGAATGTTTGAGTGAAGCTGGGACGGAAGAAAGGTGGAAAAGATGAAGCTGATTGATAAACAGACACTGATAAAGACATGCAAAGGAACTAAATGGTCACGGGGGATGACAGAGCAGGAACAAATGCTCAAATGTGAAGAAAAAAAAAATCGGTCACAATGCTTCGAATAGATGAAAGAGCAGGAGAGGGAGCATACTGAAAGACTGACACACAACGTAATGGTTATTAAGACAGAAGCAGTTTATGCGTGTAGAAAAGTAAACAAATACAACACAAATGACCCCCCCCCCCTTTTTCCCCAACCAAAAAAAAAAAGATGGCTGTTGTTAGGGGCGCCCAGCACATGTATTTCACATAATAAATCATTGCTGTACAATGGACACAACTCAGCATTTTCTTTATTTGGCTTTGTAATTAGACTACACTACAAACAACATTCAAAAAAAAAAAGGAATAAGACAGTAGTGATAAATGTTTGCGTTTCTGTTTCTGACTACCGACCAACCCAACACTTCGCAAGTGAGGTATACTCTTCATGATTCAAGTCAAGGCAACCGATAAATCAACTTCGCTAATGATACAAATTCACTTGCGCCACAGCCAATGCAGTCAAATTGTACACATAATATTTAGATCTACAAGGTGTATAGGTTGAACATCTAACCCAGTCAAACCAACACTCTTTTCAAATCAAATCCGTGAAGATTATTATGTGAATCAAGGTCCCCGTATGTTGATAGGTCACATCTTCAGCATTAATTTTTCTCCCTCCTTTTGCTATCAAGATTCGAAACGCCAAGTACAATGTGCTTGGCTAATGCAAGAGAACCCCCAGTAAAACTTTTTTTTTGCTCAATGGCTTGCTCTGATTGGAACTGCCCACACTGAGCTTTCTACTGCCTAATAGAGCAAGAGGGTGCCATGACACACTGATCTCTCTAACGCCTCGGTACCCATATCTCCAAATGACCTACTTTGGCTCTAATCCACTCAAGCGTCGCTGACAATAAAAGGGTCAGCCAGTACCGCGATTATCATCAAGGTGGTCTAGAGGCAAGGTGCTCGCCTCTCATGCCAAGGGTCCCGGGTTCTAAACCCGGGCAGTGCAGGCATGTTGGAAAGTGGATTTTTCTCATATTTTCAAGTCCCTGGTCCTATTGGGGCTAGGATCGAGTAGTTCTTGGAAATTGGATTTTTCTCATATTTTCAAGTCCCTGGTCCTATTGGGGGGTAGGATCGAGTACCTAGTCTTCTCGGATAAGGGCGAAAAAATTCGGAGGGCCCGTGTGCACGTTGCGCACGTTAAAGATACCTTGGCAGTTGGAAATCGTAAAGAGCAGACCGAAAGGCCGCTGCCCGGACAAAATTGAAATTAATAGATTAAAATTTATCTATATCATTCCCCCCCCCCCCCCCAAGAACAAGAAATAATAAAACAAGTAAAGTGAGGTGTAAATGCCAAGGGCAGCGAACCTCCTAAAATAAAGACCTCAAATCAGCGATTATCATCAATGGCCTTGAAAAACACCTGTCCGAGTTGACACCCGACATTTGCACTGGCTACACGGACGCCGTTACTAATCTGATTTGTCCTTCCTCGTACAATGAGGTCAGTGAAGAAAGCTGACCACACCTTAATCCAAGACTGTGTATTTCCTGATCTGTGTCAACACACGTCTAAGTCTGGCTGTATGTTTCCTGATCCACGTCAACACGCCTCTATCTGTGGATTTCACGAACTATCTGTCTGCCGTTCATGAAACCCAGGATCTTCTTGCACTGGATCTCTTTATCTGCTCTCCCACACTTCTCCACTGGCTCATCTACAGTACAAGCACCAGCATGAATGAATCTCTTTCTCTCTATCTAGCTTTCCAAAGTTCAATGTTACCGAAGGGGATACCACTCCAAAGACTGGAATATCATTATTATATTCATGGTGTAATAGCAGATTCGGTGTGCAACTTGTAAGTATTACTAAAAGGAAAAAAAATATTCTTTGCTGTAAAAGTTATGATCACATGAAACTTCAATTTCTCAAAAGCTGACGGAAGGGAGTCAGAACCTTGTCATTTTAAGGGGTCGAGCTGTTTGACCGTGCATTGAGCACATGATGGATGAAAAGCTGACGAGACCTACAGAACTGATCAACTGTATGCCTGGACACACCTGCCAACTACAGGACCACCCCAGTAAGGGATATTACCTCAAAGGGCACATGAACCCATGCCATATTATGTAAAGGCAAACTGAAAACTGTCAATTTGTGATGATTCCCATAGAAAAGTGAATACACAAACAAAACACTGCCACATACCTCGCAAAATCATATAAGAGTATACTGGCAGAATATGTGAGGAAGTAACTTGCAAAACCTGCTAAGTCATATTTTAAAAAAAAATTGAGTTGCGGTCCTTAACATAAAACCAACCGTAAAACCTGTCTACAGCTAAAACATTATAGCATTCAAAATGTGCAAAGACAATGTGTTTTTCATTCAAAATATAAGTACCCTCTCAGAGTCAGTATCGTGTTATGTCAAAAGTAGCGCGTTTTCTCAAAATCAATATAAAGCCACTTACTGACTTAGCAGGTTTTGAAAGTTTTAAGATGCCAATCTAGGTCAAATTCGCTTTCTGCATACCATTATTTTCATAGAACGAAATATGTGTCCTACCTCCAACTCCCTCCTTCTCACAAACACCCTCTCACTGGCTCTATGATTGTTTCTCACACCCCTCCCCCCCCCCCCTTCCTCTTTCTTGAACAGTTTCCTTTGATCACCACAAAATAGAACGGGACTCAATGAGATATTATTTATTATCGTTTGTTGTTGTAAAATGCGGGTTTGGCTTATACTGCCCTTTCCCCATAAAACTTCTGTTAACTGTCATGACTGTCTTGCATTTTAGTAGACTGGCCTTTCTCAAACCTGGTAGGAGTTTGTTGTTGGTTTTTTGTTTTGTAAAACAACAACAACAACAAAAAATTCCCCAACACCCTAAACACGACATTCCTGGGAAATAAGGGACAGTTGGCAGGTCCGACGTCACTCACCCATGCATGTGACACACGCAGTGGATATAACCCCGTAATCCTCCCGTCTCTCTTTCTTTAAATCAACTGCCTTTTGGCTTCGTCTCTTCGCCTTCATCTGGGCAGGACATAACATCACAAGAGGAGGACCTAACTGTCAGCTGATGAGTTAAGACAAGCTAGAAGTGATTTGATGCTGGTTCACAATCACAACACACGAGCAGGACAGTAAAAAAAACTGGTCTAACAAGCCACGGTGACAATGACGAGATGAACTGTTTCTGGGCATGGCGACAGTCAAACCTGACAAACCGTAAAACACCAGCGAAAAACAGTGGAATATTTGGATGAGTAGGTTCTGTTACAACAAATGCCGCTTGCAATCTGTTAATATAGATTTGTTTCTCTAGTTAATGTGTTTCTATGACGTGAAGGAAAAACCCACTTTACTGAGCTAGAAACGAGAACAACACATAAAAATGTTATGAACAGAAACACAAATTACACTTTAAATTTAGTTAAATAAATACCAGACCCATTTCCCATTATTCAACTTCCATTACCTGTGAAATTACATGCACTTGATATTGTAGAGGGGATAGGAAATTAGAATAGAGGGTGTGTGGGGAATCATTCACCAGCCATGCTGCAATGTGCCCCAGGATCCAGAGTCTGGAATCCGTGAGGTTCACAGATGCTATGTGTAACTTCCATAATTGTCACATACCACAAAGCGATGAAAAAGGAAAACAAAGGAGGGAGGGAGAGAGAGAACAGAAAGAAAGAGAGAGAACTGCATCCCCAGCCCCGTGTCCCCCCCCCTCCCCCCACTGTGTAGGTTTTGGCGTGCCACAGGTATGCTGACATCACCTGGTGGGGGACCGCTGCTGTTGATGGATGGATATCGGTAGTTCAATTACACGGTCGACACAAGACTGGGCAAGGGGACGGGTTGAGAGCTGTGTCGTGCACATGTCAAACCATGACATATATACATGTATATCTCAATGTGCTTGTCAGTGGAAGTGAGTTTACTCTGGACTTCTCATCAGCTGACACATAACATACAACACGCTGGTTCTGAACACATGACATACACACTGATTCTGAACACATGACATACACACTGATTCTGAACACATGACACACTCACTAATTCTGAACACATGGCATAACATACAGATTCTGAAGACATGACATACACACTGATTCTAAACATAACTTGTGAAATCCGACTGCATTGTCTCACTGATTAGCAGCATAACATGGAAATGCTTTGAATCTGACATGGACAGAAGGGCGCCAGGACAACGTGGGTAATGGTGATTCCTGGCACAGTTTCCATTTTATGAGGCCAAAAAGGAACTACACGGACATGTATCACAGTCGTACACAACTGTAACCCAGACAGAAAAACAGGATATAAAATTTATTTTCATTTTAAAGAACTAAAGAGTGGTCTAAAACTATTTTTAAAAAAGGGTGGATCCCACCGACACAAAGCAAACTGAAAAAAAACAAAAAAAAAAAACCTCCATCATTTCAAGTCTCCTAATCTAATCCTTCTGCAGATGGAAAGGAAGACACCTTCGAGTTTTCGCCACATTTGAACTGTGTCAGCGGGAGACCATGTTAAAAATCGCCCCCGTTTGTGTTAACAAATGATGTTAAAAATTGAAGTTGACCTATTATCGGCGTATACAGCTTTTCCCCGTGGTATGACAGAAGAGGAGACTACATTTAAACGCAAACAAGACATTTATTTATAATAATAATGTGTCTCCCAATGGGAACTGCCCCCCCCCCCTCCCAAGATGGTTTTTAAATGTGTTTCGACCTTCGAATTGATCGACAAATGTTAAAACATCTACAGAAGACGGATGGTCTGCCGATACTGAAAACAGCCACCAGAAGATAAAAAAAAAAAAGCCAAAAAACACATGAGGTGTGTGTGTGTGTGTGTGTGAGAGAGAGAGAGAGAGAGAGAGAGAAAAGAGCTCTTGAACACCAGAACGGAAACACCACACGGTGACACCCCCTCGCCAAAATCTCCAACTGCGTCGGATTTCTTACAGGCGGGGAAGACTGACATTAATGTCATGTATGAGATAAGCAAACCAACAACAAATCTATGACTATAATTAGGACAAAGATGATTGACACAACAAAATGCCGCGTCTCTATCCCCCCCCCCCCCCCATTTTTTTTTCTTCCCGCGCAAAACAACAACAACAACCGTTAATTTGGCGTCTTTGACAGGTCTGTCTCTATACCATGCCTTAAACTCCACATTCGAGATGGACACTGTCAGTTAGCTTCCTTTGTCAGTGACCCACGGATCCCGTCAAACAGGCCAACTGCTGATCTACCGTGTTATGGACAAATACCCCATAACGTCCAATCGTAAGTCAAATTCACTTACGAACAGTATTGCCTGTTCTTGGGATTTTTGGGAGCTTGAGATTTAAATTTTTTTTATTTTTTTTTACAGATCTTGGGATTTTTCATTCTACTGTAGACTATTTCGCTACTAGTATTATTTCTTTGTGAAAGAGAAGAAAGACCCAAAGGGTATAGAGCCAAATGGTCTTAAGGGCACTTTGAGATTGCCTATGTGAGGGGATCTTTTGCATAGTCTGCGAGCTGATCACTGCATTGCTTAGTTCAAATTCAGCATATAATAACGAAATTGTGAAGTTTTAATATATATGGGGGGGGGGGGGGGGGGGTTAGAAAGAAAAATCTTGGGATTTATTCAAAAGTTTCACCGGCAATGCTGCTTACGAGCATCACTTTTAAAAGAATGGAAGTTACATACTTTTGTAGAATTTAATAATTAGCAGTTTCTTTTGGTCATGACGAAATATGGAAATTGGAAAAGGTGCAACATCAAAATGTCTTCAGCACCTCCTGTCAAGGGGAGGGGGGGGGGATATTGGGTCTCCATGGCATGGCAGTGGTGCTGACGAGATATGGCCATGTATGGCCGGCCAACCAGTTGTCTGGCTGACAGATGGCGCTTAGGACAGCAACTGACAATGAAGTTATGGGGTAAATCCTATCTGATTGGCGGACCACTGCTTGTCTTGGCCTGCCTTCTACACTGCCTCATACGCTCATGCTTCATCCTCTTTTCTCATTGGCCATACAAAGGATGGGGGAGAGAGAGAGAGAGAGAGAGAGAGAGAGAGAGAGAGAGAGAGAGAGAGAGAGAGAGAGAGAGAGAGAGAGAGAGAGAGAGAGAGAGAGAGAGAGAGAGAGAGAGAGCTAGTTAGCTCCCCATCATAATTTCTAACGTACTTTGCACCACCGATTCCCAGTGTCAATTCACAAGCTGAGTGGGAAACACTTGCCCAAAATCACATTCATGATCAAGATCTGTCACAATGTCCAAAATCACAATCACGACCAAGATCTCCTGTCACATATCATATTCTTGACCAAGATCTCCTGTCACAATCTGATAAATACAGAAGGTCGGCCCAATCTATGGAGAAAGACTACCATCTGCTCGAGTAGAAGAATACCGATGGAATTTGTCCCCGGGAGCCAATGTGAAATATAAAACACGTTTTCCGACATGCACGCGCCCCAGTCATTTACTACAGTATTTTGCTGTTGTTTTTCGATGAGCAATCAAACAACGCGCGTACAGCGTCCTCTGTGTTTTATCTCCACGCATCCATCTACTCACCCTCCCCGGCATTTACTGGAGTTGAGTATGGGGTTATGAACACTAAAAAGCTAAGTAAACACTCACAGAGAGAGAGAGAGAGAGAGAGAGAGAGAGAGAGAGAGAGAGAGAGAGAGAGAGAGAGAGAGAGAGAGAGTGTGTGTGTGTGTGTGCTCCAGTATGTTTCTGTGCTCACATCAGAACATGTCCCAGAAGGTCGGCCTAGTGTCTATTGAAGACAAGCTCGCTATCCTCACACCCAAAAAAAAACCACAAACCCGTGTTTTTTAAGCCGTTCGTTAATTAATACTTTTTTAACTTTTCTCCTGCTTCCTGTCGATGGGTTACGACAACCAAGTCAACGGATGACAAAAAAAAAAAAAACAACAACAACAAAACACCAGTTCCGGCTATTTGTTTAGTGTCTGTCAACTTCATTAACTTTTAAAGTGTACAATCCACACTGCTTGGCTAGTGTTAATGTTATTCTCAGCTGCTCCACGACGCTTTTTTCTGCACTTGTTCATCCTTCACTTCTATCACCTGACACTAAGGCGAAATGGAACGCTCGGAACATCACCGCCCCCCCCCCCCTCCCCCAGATAAAACGGCAACAAAAATAAAAAGGTTTATCTAATAAAGCCTCGCGCCAGAAACAAAGAAACCTTGCAATAAATCACGAAAGAATTAGAAAAATTAGAAACAAAACGCAAGCACCCGGCCATGGAAGACGGTACATTTCCCTCCGACTCCCTCCCCCAAAGGGATGTTTTGTTTTTGTTTAGTTCAATATTTTATCAGTGACCTCCCAAAAACAATAATAAAAGAAACCAGCAGTTCCATCAGGTGATGTCCTCAACAGTTTCAAGGTTGGATGGTGATGATGAAGTTCAAATTCATATTATCATCATGCAATACGACTCTTTCTTTATAATGCACAAGGCGCTGGAAAGAGTTCCGTCAGCTTCGACATCTTACAATTTTGGGTTACACGGACAAGGTTACAGATAGGTTTAGGGTTCCGAAAAGGCTGTGGTTAACCGATGAGGGGGAACCGTACTATTTTACATAGTAAGCTTTAGCTTTAGCCGGACAGTGAACACAACATACTATTTATTTGTTTTCAGCTTAGAAATTACTAAGAAAAAAGTTAAGGGTGTGGGGTGGGGATGGAATTAAGGATAAACATATCCACTCTTTTAGTGCCATACTTGGGACGTATGGAACTCTGCTCCGAGGCATTCTCTCATGGCTTACTAAGCAGAAGCTTTCACTGTCTCATGAAAACACTCTGGAAGATTTACCGAAGCGAATCTGGTTACCTCCAGAAAAAAACAGACTGAAGCCTTTTAGTTTTAACAGGGCAAGAGTGAGACAAGACATTACAAAAATGATCAAACCAAAGAAATATGATATTTTACCATAATTACCAACCCTATTCTCATCTCCAAACTTTCTATCAAACCTGCCCTAACCCTGAATCTTGTTAGTAAATGTACCCCTGAACTCAATTATAACCCGATATGGTAATTCTCCCAACATCCGCATATAGTTGCTCTATCAGGGACTGTCTCCCGGAGCAAGCAAGCTCTCTCCATAAATATTCCCATGTTTGTACAACACCACTGGTGTAATTAACGCTCTAGTTCAATGTTTTGTTGACATAATTGCCAGAGAGGACAACAGACCAACACTGGCTGTTTTGACTTTTAATTACGCTCAATCCACAGTTTGAACGAATGGACCAATCAATAACAGCTGACGGAGACTTGTCAAAACAAAGTCATCCACAAGCAGTTCACAGATTGGGTTCAATTTGCTTCACAATACAGCAAACTTTGTATACAAAATCCCAACCTGTTAAAGTTCAAAATATCGACAAACTCACATTAACCACCTGATAGGCACAAACCACAGACAAGCCTTGAAATTTGAGAGTGCTGCTGAAAATCTGACTGCCTAATGAACAGGCGCAGGGCACATTCCATCAAATTTCATAACTGAGATACAAAGTACAGAGGCGGATCAACTCGCCAAATTTCGTCCATCGGGTTAAACGCGTTTAAACAATGTCAACAACGTGCGCCTGATCCCTTCGTACAACAACAGGACAATAACCAGTGCTCACTATGACTCAACAACTTCAATGGGCGCAGTTTGCGGACATCTAGACTACTACGAGAAAGAAGAGTTCGTCTCTGTATCTCGGTTCTGGGTGGGTACACGCCACAACAATCTAATTTAATAAAAAGACAGCTGTTCTGGTGTCACTCATGGAGATCTCATTTCTGCACCGATTCACTTGAAAGTTTGAACAGTGTACTTTCAGATTGAATATTATTCCCTGAAAGTTTGGCAGCCCCATACTGTCTACGAAATTTTAGAAAAACGTATTTTTCCGATTATCTTGTTTTTTCAGTGGACTGTGTTTGAAAAAAAAAAAAAAGAGGGGGGGGGGGGGGGTTACTTGTAGTTCAAAAATAATAATAAAAAACCTTGCAAATTATTCATATTATGGAGATTTTAATTTGTCTTTAGGGCACAGAAGTGATTTTTGGATGGTATTTCATTGATTGGCAAACACTTTCATTTTGTTACTGAAGAATATTAGACCGTTCCTTCTATTTGTTATGACACCTCGAAAATGTTAAAACTGTTATGTCATCCCTATGATTAATAGATGAGGCAGAGCAAACCAGTGATGGAGAGAGCACTCTACCCGCCATTAGTGTCAGCACTGTTTGTTGACTCTCCTAATGCTCTCGCTGAGTGATGACACCCGTTTTTGCTTCAATAAATAATATAAATTGGGATTGCATGTTCTACAAGGAGCTGATACACAAATATTATCCATTTCTGAAGCTGATTTTGCTAGATATTACCCTTCTGTAGGAGAAACAACAAATATGAAGAACATTATCGAATTTTGCACTCTCATCTTTTTATACCCCATTTCCTTTTGTGTTTTTTAACTTGCACTACTTTTTTACTGTGACAAAACAATGGGACAAGCGCAGATTGTTCCTTCAGTGACAGTTTGTCTTGCAAAAGCAATCTCTTTTTCTTACTCTAAAAAATGACATAAGTTCGGGAACAGCTATCTTTTCGGTGCCATACTTGGAAATGAAAATGTTAACAGCAACACTACTAGTGAATGGATTAAGGTAAAGCAGAGGCTGTAAAGCCTGAGCCTGAACATGATCGCTGTTGCCTGAAGTCTTGCCACATAAGCTTATTGAATTCAACATAAAATACAAACAGGCTATCATTTTGTTATTATTTCTCAATAATTTATTCATGAGAAAAAGTGTTGTAAGCACTTTATTAACACTAGCAGGCCAGTGGTGCATGAAGAAATGATTGATTTTCTTCACAAAAATATATGGTATGGTTTGCAAATGATGAACCCTGTAAAAGGTACAAAAACTTCAAAGTGACAAATATTGATACTATAATCTGCAAAAACAGCCTGCTCTGGCGAGTTAATGCATGCCGTTATTTGTATCAATTTCTAAATTCTCGGAGTAACTGTACATAACATTATAGTTCCTTTTAATTATGTCTTTGATTTAACAAAACAAAGAAACTGTTTCCAAAATTAAAAGAACATTTATTTAAACATCCATTAGTGGCACATTCCCATTAATTAATTACTGCATTGAATTCAATAAGTTTAGGAGAGTGGTAGCCTAAATGCAGTCCCCACTAGTTAACTAAAACTGAAATGTTTTGTGTCCTAACATCTGAAAACACTTGCTACTAATATCATATTTCCTGTATGTGAACAGAGGTACAAGATAAGCTTAAAATGTATACAGGTAGTTCACTTGGCAATATCAACAGCAATCTAACTGCTAGCAATTTCATTTTTACTGTTCTTGTTATCTAAACTTGAACAACAAGTCTGAAGATAAATTAACATTTTTAAATGTAAAATGTCAGTCAACTGCAAGAGCACACTTTCAATTTTCCTAATCCTCATATATCAATTTACTTTGAAAATGATTCTGGGTCTCTACCAACTGTAACATTATGCTGACTAACTGCTGGCAGTGAGCTCCACCAGAGATACATTATCTCTTATGTTTAAATGGGCTGTAACATTATGCTGACTAACTGCTGGCAGTGAGCTCCACCAGAGATACATTATCTCTTATGTTTAAATGGGCTGTAACATTATGCTGACTAACTGCTGGCAGTGAGCTCCACCAGAGATACATTATCTCTTATGTTTAAATGGGCTGTAACATTATGCTGACTAACTGCTGGCAGTGAGCTCCACCAGAGATACATTATCTCTTATGTTTAAATGGGCTGTAATATTACAACTAGGGACAGAATAACAGAGTGAGAGTACAGAATTGGGGTCTGCTTTAAAATTAAACATGTGTCCATGCAAAATGTCACACAACTATTCTCAATTGTAAGAAATGTACACACTTGCTGTGATCCTGTAAAAGCAGACCCTACACCATTTCTGACAGACTTATATGAATATATGCTGGTTATTATGTATGGCTGCATCTGGCAAAGAACAGGTTAAATTCAAATGATATCATAATATTAATAATTATGCAAGCTGAGCACTATGGGGCCAGGGCTATCACAAACTCTGAATGTAAACATTTGGGGCCATCCATAAAGAATGCATGGTTGATTTTGGTGATTTATGATACTCCCCCTCGCACTTTTCATGGGCTTGGCATCATTCTCCCATGGCCATCAGATTCAGAATTATAATGGTGAATGTCCATGATACGGCCTTGATATAATCTTACATGTGGCATTCCACTTCCCCCTCTGTATGTTTTTCATACAAAAAAAAAAAAAAAATGGGGGGGGGGGGGGGGGGGCGCTGGTGGTGGTGTCGGTCGTGTTGTGTGTCCCCCCTCCCCCACTGTAAATTGGAAACAGTATAAAATGCTGTAAAACAAAAGTACCCACCATACATCTTGCCTTCATCCGACAGGATGATTTTCCTTCGACCACATGGAGGATATATAGCCAATGCTTCCTGGAAGCTCTGTTCGATATCTGGACTCCATACCCCTTCTGCATCTGACAATTCATCTCCAGAGTGGTTTCCTTTGCCTTCACTGCAGTTACTTAGTGTGTCGTGAGCACCAGGGTTAGGGTTCTCACCCGCTGTTGTACTCCATGCGGATGACATGCCTCACCGGCAACCTACAGAATTACAACATTACAGAATACACTTAACAATTTTAAAAAAAATTTTTTTTTAAAATACTGAGAAACAATAAGCAATACAGACTAGTTAGGCCAAAGATTTCAATGCTCTTTAAGTTTAAAGTCACTGGTTTACACTAAAACACTAATTTATCACTTACTTTTAAACAGAAAAATGAATGAAGATTGGGGAAAACTAGAATCATAAAAGTACTAAGTGCTCAAGCTGCAAGCAGTAACTCATTCACTATCGTATGCTGAAAATTTGCATCGCGGGTTTTCGCTACAGAAAGCCGAATATTTGGCTCTAGTGGACACCGATTTTCCAACATTAATATCTAAGCCAAATTCTCCATATACTGAACCCCATCCTGGTTCACCAATCACTGACTTTCCTTACTTTAATGTCTAATGCACTATGTCTTGTGCATAAATACTAGTCACTACTGAGTGAAAGACAAAACTAATATTACTTATTAGTAATAACTATAGTCTAAATTTCAAACCGGATTGTGTAGAGAGTTCCCATCCACACCCTCAAAAGTTACCACAAGGAATGAGTTAATGGGTTAATTTAATAAAAACAAAACAGAAAAATAAAAGGTAATTGATTCTTGAATGACTACATCCAGTGTTTCTGCCAATCTTTGATGTTCAAAGATCAGCGTATAATAAGTCAACAGGAAAAAATTCTAAAATGTTGCACAACTAAATTTCCTGAGCTTCTGACAGCATAAATTTAGTCTGCAGATAAATCTAAACATTTCATATACTATGCCCTTTTCCCTATGGCCTCAATCACGGGTCAAAAGAAGGCTTTCAAAAAGCTTGATCACGTCTGAAATGAATGGTGAATTATTTTGACTATAGTTTTTTTTGTTTGCTTGTCCACCAGCTTTCAACGTATCCAAAATAAAGTAATATAACAAAAATACACCAACAAATTCTATTGGGTGCAAAATGGTAACAGAAGGATAGCTTTTACGGTCTTAGGATAGGCCTACAGATTTCACGAACCGGAGAGTAAACCTAGCATAAATTGCTTATATATGGATAAATTTTCCTTGCCCAATATTAACCTCTGGATATCAGTTCACTTTACTTTAACTAGGCCCTATATAATAGTTTTGATAACATTTGTGAAATTAAATTATTAATAATATGTTCTCTTGACCCTGAATATCATTCCTTCCTTCTCCAGACTACTGGCATATTAACAGATTTTAGAAAGAAAAAAGAATAAATTTTCATCTCATTCCTGGTTCCACCAGCCACTAT
The DNA here is from genome assembly GCA_963931925.1 of Onchidella celtica. Taxonomy (NCBI): domain Eukaryota; kingdom Metazoa; phylum Mollusca; class Gastropoda; order Systellommatophora; family Onchidiidae; genus Onchidella; species Onchidella celtica. The sequence goes on from OZ007570.1 coordinate 11,931,312, forward strand.
TAATTGCAATGCAATTTTACACAACAAGTTCACAACAGATGCTCCCTTCCATTTCTTACACAAGTCTGTGCATTTAAATTAATTTTTAATTCTTGCAAAACGGTGTAAAATGTTCATTTTGGCAGCTGATCTGTGATGTCCAAAACAATTCAGATCCCCATATTCTTTCCCTGATTTACGCATTACTTTTATGCCGCTGCCCAAATGAAATTCTAAACTCTGAACCATGAATTTATTCTCATTACTGAATTGTATTCCTATCAGCTGATGCTAATTGAAAACGATGATGGCATGATTAACTGAAAGAGTGTATGAGAAAATTGACTATAAAAACAAATCATATTCTTACAAACTGCCAATCTACACTGAACAATAATTCTAATGTTTGGCCTTCTGAATCTGATGTGGCCAAATCAGTTTAAACTTTATTTAAAAAATCTTCAGTTTTACTATTAGGCCAGATAAACTGCAATTCACATCTTTCTATTTGAAAAATGCTTCATAGTGTTATATTTCGTCATTGCCTGAGCACAATACAACTGCACAGTTTGATGTAGAATTTAAGTAGAAATCAGCATACCAATCCAAGGTGGTAGATCTAGAGATCTACAAGACAATTTATATTATCAGCGTGCAGGAAACATGCATTGTAAGTAGAAAGTTCGTCTGCTGCACAAAACGATCAAAACGGTGATGAAAAGCGCTGCATAACTTGTCAAAGTTATTAAAGAACGATAAAAATACATACGCAATCATATGTTAGCTTATATTTCATCGTGGGGTGTCGTCGAACTAGGCCGTGATGCTAGCAAAGATTTTTCATGGTTTCGCAGATGCTGAACACCTTCCACTTGGATAACCGGAACACAAACCTGGATGTAGCAGCCATATTCAGCACCATCACTTTCTGACAAACTGGGTCACACATCTTATCATGACTTTGAGTAGTTCTCTTGCCGTTAATCTATATAATATGTAAGTTGTGATGGTCCTATAGACCTTATCCACCGGTCCATAACACCTATGAAAAGCAAGGTGCGATATCCGGAAGTTCGATCTCCAAGAATGACAAGCATTTCAGAGATTCAAACCCCGCACGGGCATAGCTGTCATTCCCATGCACATATTCAAGGATTTACGCAAAATAAAGAGGAAATGAGACATGTCCACTTCAATACTAACCTTTCAAGACCTCCAGAATGTGTTTTTAGTGGTTTCACACTAGATTTAATAAAATTAAAGAGTACTGGAACTTCGTAACTGGTATGCTAGGTATGGCACAAAGAATCCAGACAACGCAGCTGCCTACTGCGCATCTTCTTTGCGCAACTGCTGGCCGGACGCGTGATGAGAAAGTTGCTATCGTTTGTAAACAAACGCTTGTTTTAAAAAATGAGGACTAAATTAAACTTCTATTAAGACTGTATAATTAAATTTTGTCATGGTTGTTCTGTTTTTTAACTATAAGCCCCTATTTGGGATTTTTGGCGGGCTGAAATTATTATTTTATTCATCACATGGTGGCTGTTATTTTTCCCTCCCACGGACAGGTTTATTTTTGGCAGTTCGGTGTTTCCAACAGGTCCGCTGATCCCGTGTGACTCATTATGTTTCTGCCCCCTCAACCCTTCCTACTGCACAACTCAACCCCCGAAGAAAGTTTGAAAACGAGATGTCAGAGTGAGGGATGAGGAAAACCAGCGGGCAAAAAGTTGACAAATGAGTGTGCCATAGAAATACGACTGGGGTTCATTATTGAGATGCAAACAACTACAATAATGCGTGTTTAAAATATTAGTTATGTACAGCTTGTGTTTTGTCTGAGTTTGACAAGCTGCTCACAATACCTTGTATGATTATAATCATTATATATTTTATAAATATGTAATGACAAACATTCATAAACAAAAGCTTCTCTCTTCACTTTCTAATTTCTTGGGCCAGTGGGGCCTTTACGCCTTTTCTTTCTCTTTCTTCTCTATATATTAAAGGACTCCATAGGCTAAAATCTACCTGTATAATAAAGAACATTAGGCATAACTGCTAATTTCTTGGGATTTTTTATTTTTTTTTACATCTTTGAATTTGCTCTTACCAAACAGGGTGTGTCACACAGAAGAGAGCAGTTAATTTGAAGTGAGGAACCTCCCATGAACCTTATGGAAATTCGACTCGTGAGATTGAGGTTAAGTTTGCTAATCGGAATAATCTCGTTCCTACGTAGATCCTCTGGTTACGACATTGCCCCGTTGTCGTTTCCTGTTGGGAATCCTACCCTACGGTAATCCTATGAACTCTAGTGAATCCTTTACGAATCTGCGTAGGGATGTTTGCAGAGGTAGTAAACTGGCTAAAAACAGGATAGATACATGTAGATAGATAGATAGATAGATAGATAGATAGATAGATAGATAGATAGATAGATAGATAGATAGATAGATAGATAGATAGATAGATAGAAAGATAGATAGACCACCCCCCCCCCTCGATCCCCCAAACAAAAAAAAACTCGACTACCGGTACCGTATTTAACATCTGAATATCATAAGATTGTAAATAAGTACCGTACAGATCTACAGTCAACCAAGCAGGTGGATAACCCGTCGAGTCAGACAAACTAGATTCAAGGACTTTATTCACATTACATATCATGAGTTCATGAAGATTCAAGGAGCAGTTACTGGCCATGGAGCTAAGCCTGAATCTGATTATATATGTACATGAACTGATATAATATAACCTTTTCTGCACAACTAACACTGCACAGTCTTACTCCAGACATCAAAGCTTTTGAGTTCTGTCCCCAAATGAGTACTCGTTTTTTCCACCTCTCGTTCTGATTTTTTTTTTCAATCTTATTTCTTTCTTACAGTCTTGAAGGATAAAATAACCACGTTACCAGCAGTTGTTCCAAGTGTGAGGTTGCAATAAATGCTTTGACATAATAATGTAAATCTCTCTCTTGGTCTTAAACCTAACATTGTCTGACACCTCTGCACGACCCGTACTCCGGAAAGAAGGCAAACAAACATGCACGCGATGTGACGGAGAGAGCGAGAGCCACAAATCAAAGTCAGTTGTCTAATATGCTAGACCCGCTCATGTAATTTACTGTCATGGTGCAGTCGTATGTAAGTTTCATATTCCCGTTAACTTTGACGTGAGCTCGCGTTTGTGGACATCTGATTACTTCGCCTTGATTGAAGACAAAATATACATATTATATGATGCGACAGCGACGCATGGCACAACTAAGTCGCAAATGCGCGCCTGGCTTTAAGCTGAAGAAAATTCCATATAATCTCTGGAAGCTGATCATCTCTAAATTTGAACTAAAACATAGCCTTTGTTCGCGTCTGGGCGGAACAAACGTGTTTCGTCTCGAATCAAATGAAAAATTGTGTTCTTCTAGCATGAGCCATGACCCAAGTGTCACATAACTTGGTGTTGAAAGATACCGTCATAAATTAAAAACAAAACAAAACAAAACGGAACAGTTTGGTAAAATGAATATGATGTCGAATGACCTGACGGTTGACAGATGCTAGTAGTCGTTTCGTCACCCACACAAACCTCGCATTATAATGACAAACGAAGGGATGTAAAACGCCATCGAAATTGAAGGGGCAGAAAATATTGTAGGCCTACTCGAACGGGAGATCTATTATAAAGCTTGCAGTAAAATAGTTGTGTATGATCAGACAAAAACTCCGCCATAAAATATGAGAAATATGAATTGTTTTCATAATTCATCATGTGGGTAGGTATCTATTGATCACCTGAGGTGACCCGTATAATATTTGAGTCACAGTTTTACGACCTTTTATTGAACGGCGTTCGGTTGTTGATTAGGTCTCTGACGGTGAAGTCACGGACCGTTAGCAGTACTGTATCCATTTATCCACCCATCCACTGGTCCATCCATCTATCCTCCCACCTATCCGTCAAGTCCATCCATCCATCCACCATAATAATCTTTTTATCAATTCTTTCTTTCCATTCCATTACATGTACATGTACAGCCATACTTATTACTGTAATATTATGTCGTAAAAGCCATTGGCCTTCAGTCAGTTTGGCTGTGTGCCCTGATGTACATTTTGATACGAATCAAACCAAGTATTTAAATTATCATTTTTGTCTTTTTTGAATAACTCCTACATTTATCACGTGACAGTACCATGACTCCGTAGACCGTCAGTTTTGTTGCAGATTCTCTGATACTGCATATTAATTTTGTGCTAAGCTCAGATTTTCGTCATCTACTGCAGGAAACAAGTCACAATGAACAATGTTCTGTGCATGTGGTATAAAAATCAAAACATGAACATTTTCGACAGTCTTTTTCAGTATTTTTATTACATGATCTATTAATGCAATACATTTATAAAACAAACACAGCCACCAACATGCTGCTAAACAAATCAGAAAACTTCACAAGTAATCAGAAAAAAATCATCTCATACTACAGTGTCTAACTGGGCTGTAATACTTTACGTGTTAAGCTGTGTTTTCAGGTAAACGGAAACGGATGCGTCAAAAAATCTAACAAGTAGTGAACCGAGTGTTTCATGTGAACGGGAACGACATGAAAATATTCCTTCTTTCTACACGAAGGATCTTTGACGTTTCCGTACACATGAAAATTCAGCCTTACCCATCACTTTCTCAAGTGTCACCTCTATGCTGCACCACCATGACGCTATCGTTGTCAATGGAGCAGTCTGAGTTAAAGAGTTTGGCGAGGTACTTCGAGGCATCACGCCGACACAATAACTGTCATATTGTGCTAGGAAGAAGCAAGAGATTGACAAACAAGCAGGACGATTTAGGAGAGAAGGGGACTCGACCAGAAACCTGAGAAAGGCCCACCAACTACCCACTGTCAATGTCAGTGGAGCAGGCCTTACTCTCAACAAACCCAAACGAATACCCAACTAGTTGATTGTAAAATTATCAGTGGTTGTGATTTCATTCAAAAAAAAAAAAAGTTGCGTGGTCTGTCTGTCGGGGCGGGCGGGAAGAGGATGGAGTTGATGCTGTCAGGTTGGGGGCATGGACAGGCTGGTAGACTAGATAGGGTCAGTACAACTGATGTGTCCTTGCGCCACACTGGCCCCTCAAACTAATTACTGTTCAGGTATATTATCTACAACTATGGCCTTTTGGAAGCTGCATCAATTGGCAATTGACATACACGTGATGTAATAATATTATAATACATACACATTATTAGCGTAAGCAACAGGCAAAGCAGTTACAGTAAAACCTCTGTTTGTGCCAGCACTAAAAGTCATAGTTTGACATGAATCGAGATATCAACCTTTCAAATTATGTAAAGTAGTGAAATTTTTGCTGAGATTTAGTGAGATTCCATTATACTGGTATTTGTTGTACATTAAACTATCACATGACTTGTACTTCAAGACTATTGGGAGACTGTACAGGCAAGCAACAAGTAAACTGAAATGTTTCTCCTCAATTACTTTGTGCTGTTTATTTGAGCTTCCCTGGATTCCATGCACAAAGAGAACAGATGTGGTTGAGAATAATGAAATGTGATAGCATGTTTACATAACTACCACAAATCCTGATAAACACACAAGTGCTCTCCATGTCTACTTAACTCTTCCAGACAATATCAACTACGATTAAAACAAAGCCAAACAAGTTGTGCGCAATCCAAAGGAAAAGAACAAACAGAAAGAGAGGGCGAGGGAAGGGTGTAGATTGTGTAAATTGGAAAGCTAAAATTTTTCCTCACAAACAAAACTTCAAAGCTGGTTAAAAAACAAATCCAGTGCTGTAATTAATATCACTTTCTTTCTCTACTGTCAATGGAACAAAGAATACATGCGTTCAAAATGAGAGAAATCAAGAAAACAACCCCCCTCCCCCCGACCACCACCTTTCCACTAGCCACACAAAAGAAAATAACAATCCCCCTTTCCCTTCCACTAGCCACACCTAAAGACATCTTAAAACCTGCAAATTGAAGAAAACAACAACAACAACAACAACAACAAAAGGAGGTGGGAGTGGGGTGAGCAAGAATGCCCAGATACAGCCAATGTCCCTGAGATAAAATCTAACCCATGACAAAACTATGACAAAAGCTTGGGTTGGCTGAGGGAAAAGCCAGGCTGGTATTTACTGCTGCCATTTGTCAACTCTGCCAGTTTGACAGAGAAAAGACAACTCACACTGCTGTACTCTCAAATATTTTCAAATTAAGTGAAAAGTGGCAGCTGTTATACTAAAGATTATGTTGTCTGCATGGGTTTTTACCTCTTTCGGGACCTATACCCGATTTATCACCGCCAGTGAAAAACGCATTCGAATGCATCGTCAATTTATATTCTATTCTACATTCAATTCTCTGTTATTTGATGTATAATATTTTGCTTTACTATCAATATTTTTTTTCTGTAGGAGTTTTTCTGAATCATGCTGTTTTTTCCCAAAGTGGGAAAAAAATTAATTACGTCCAGATAATTTTGCTTGCAGATTTAAAAAAAAAAAAAAATCCAATTCTGGGCATTGACCACAAAAAGATGAGGTAACTTGCCAAATTACATGTAATGTAATGCCTGGAATAGGATTCTTAAACTTCCTGCATCTCTTTGAGAATGGTTTTCCAGGGCTACAGTGTAAAATTCCAGTGCTACTTAGATGCAAGAAAAAGATAGAAAATTTGTTTATCCCCCCCCCCCCCCCCCCCTCCTGTTTTTTTAAGCTCACGGAGAATTCTACATTCTAGGCCTAATCCACAATTTTCAGGGCTTTTTCTTCAAATTTTTAAATTCCAAGGCCTTTCCAGAGATCCCTGGAGTACCAGGACTGCACAGGAACCTTGCTTGAAATATTGAACTGCTATAATATCATACCAAACTGTTTTTTCTGGAAATAAAACCCCAAATGTTTCTCTCAGTCTCAGCCATAAACAAAATAATACCAGAAAAAATGAGTTAAAAATCATACAACAGTCATTCAAAACAACTTTCACTTGCAGTCCGGCACTGCGATAATTCACACAAGCAAACAGCCACACAAAAAGAGTTAAAACAAAGTTTACATGTACACATTAAAGCATCCAATTCAAAAACATCACAGACACAGACAAAGGGAGTTGTTAACACTTATAGCACCATTATTGAAGTATTTGTTAAACACATTATATGTACATATGGACCTAAGAATACATGCATATTATGGACTGAAAAGATATACATATTGCTATGAGAATCAGTCACAAGAAGGCTTGACTTGCTTTGGAGCAAAAAATAGAATATGATCAGGATACAAAAAGCTAGGACAAGAATATGAAAGCAGTTGAAACTGCAGTGTAACAGAAAAAAGTTTTCTTTGTTTGACTAAACACATGCAGTTAGCCTTCAGTGACTCATAGAAAACTGATCCTTAGTGGTGGTATCTATTGACCAAGTTTTCAAGTAACTTGTACTGTTCAAGGGGCCCATTGTTAAGTGATGTCTGTGTGTGGGTGCAATGATAAAGTTCTTCTTCTCACTTAACACATAAACAAAGGTGTCCTATGGTCAAATTAGAGTGTCAAGAGTCACTTTTGAATACTGTAGTGGATTGTTCATTATCATGATGATCTCAGCATCTGAAAATAGTTTTAGGATTTTCCCAATGCTGACTTCATGAACGATTGTGAAGAAGGTAAAAAAACTGACCAGTCTTATCTAAGGATGTGTCAGAAGGTCGTGATTTTGGACGATAAGTTTTCCACACTAACTTCCGCGATAACACAGGAAATCAGAGATTCAAAGTTTGTTTAGAAATTATGTCTGGGAAGATAACTTGCTGATGTTACCTTATGAAATTTCCATTTGGAATCACATCTTTAAATGTGGTGAATGTGATGTTGGATAAAATTTTGCAGGAATGAGCTTTCTGTCCAAGTCTCATTGCAGTAAAGCCCGATACCAGGAAGAACTGAATAGAAAAGGCACATTATATAATGCACACCAAATATGAACTTATTAGTGCAGGGAACAACTGCCAGCAGCACACAGCTGTTGTTTCCTTATAGTTTTAATGGTAAACTCATTTTTTTGTTTGTTTTGGCCTGTGACCTCCAGATGCAGATCAAACCCACTGCATTATTACCCATAATATGACAACTGCCTTCTTCAAGGTGAATTATTGTTTATAACAGAACAGTTTCTTGCTAAATGACAGTGTACACTTTCATCTGTTACTGAATGAAAACACATAAAATATTTAATGACTATTTAATGACTCTTAATTATTGCTAAATATGACTATCAATTTCATAATTACATGATCATTACTATGCAGTGTTATTACCAATTACCTGCATTAATTTGTTTCATCACTGAACAATTTGCATATCAACAACCCGTTCTGACAAATGTGGAGCATTCACAGAGAAGTGTTTTATGACATCTCTTTCTAAAATGGTTACAGAAATATCAGACATCAAAGTACCATTTCTGTCTTCATTGTTTTGACATAAATGCTTGTCTAGTGTCTAAGGACAATTCCGTATATAGATGCGTTATGGGAAAAATACTGTACAATGTCAAAATTCAAAATTTCACACAAAACCCATTCATGTTTTGCTCAGCTTCCATTCTGTGATGACGAAAGGAAATTGTTAGTCCTATACTATTATAATCCAGACAGAAAAAGAGCGTATCATCACCATTCTCTAAGACTCTAGTAATCGCTTTTGGCCACTTTTGAGCAGAAGCAAAAAACTCCCCCACTCTCTCCCCTTGAGCTCATTATACTTTTTTTGTTTTTGTTTGGGTACCCCATTAGCGAGTGAGTTTAACTTGTTAAATATGGTTATGTTTAGACAACACTGTCAATACTGTGACATCCTGTCAGTTGTCTTTTTCGTATTTTGTGTTTTAATTGCTGTTTGAAAAACAGAAGAAATGAGATGTTACTGAAAATATCATACAGAACCCAGAGGTGAGCTCTTGGCAAAAAAACTTTTATTTTAGCTCTACTGGTCTAGTTATGATGAATTTTGGACAGTTTGCATTACTTTTCCATTACTTTTCTGCTTAAAAGTCTATGCGCTTAAAAGTCTATAACCAAGATCATTCGATGCAGCTTTGAATATAATTATGGTCTTAATATGTAATACACATGAAAATCGATTTTTCATATTAGGGAACAGTGACGATATTTCATTACATAGAAGGATGTTGTTCTAAGTGAATTTGACCTAGATTAGGGTACAGTCTTTTTTAACAACATTGCAAGATTGCAGAACTGTAAACTCTTCTCCTCGACTCTCTCTCTCATGGCCCAGAACTTGGTCATTACAGCAAAAGAAACCAACTGCTAGATGTTGAAGTGCATAGATTGTACGAATGTGGTAGATTTGCTGGAAGTTTCTACAGGCTGCCATTGTCTACTGCATAGGGAGGGTCTGACTTCCGTGGCTCGACTTGTAGCGGGTGAAGATATTGTACAAAACTCGTAGTGTCGACTTCAAGTCCTGGTTCACAATATCTGGAAAGACAACATGTTGACAAAATTATTGTTTTAGTCCTGGTTTACAATATCTGGACCGGAAAGACAACAAGTTGACAAACTATTGCATTAGTCCCAGTTCACAATACCTGGAAAGACAACAAGTTGACAAAATTATTGCATTAGTCCTGGTTCACAATATCTGGAAAGACAATAAGTTGTGACAACATCTATTACATACAGAACAAACAAAACATCCCTGGGCTTACAGAAATATGTTTTCCTTGGCATCTTGATTGGCATTATTTTATATCGAAACCACAGACAGGAAAGCGAGGAATGTTAAGACTATAAAACACAGCCTGGGAATGACAGAGTTGAACTTGGAAAATTGCCCTCGCTGACCATGGCATGATTATGTATCCACAATTTCATCTGTCCATCGCGGAACAGTATTTTTAAAATGAATTCAGGTGAAAGTCAAATATGACTTGGTTTTGTGGTTGTCTCCACAATTTCATCTGTCCATCGCGGAACAGTATTTTTAAAATGAATTCAGGTGAAAATCAAATATGTCTTGGTTTTGTGGTTGTCTCAGAGTTCTCAGCACAAAATTTGCAATTTGCTATTATGTAAATGTTACATGCATAAGCAGATCAACAATGTAATCATAGGAATTTTGACAATTTTAAAGAAACAAAGAAGTGTCTTGTGCTGATAAAAGTTATTGAACAAGAAATGGATGGGTGGAAGGATGGATGGGTGGATGGATGGATGGACGGAAGGAAGGACAAAGAGACGAACAGGAAAATGGACAGACAGACACATATAGATAGGTAGACAAACAAACTGACACATAGACAAGGAAGCACTGAAACAGACAGACATAAATAGCTAGACAGATAGCACTTGCTCTCCTTCTGAGCTACAGCCCCCTCAATTTAACCCCCCCCCCCCCCCCCAATCCAGGTTTCATCCACGGACTATATAAGAGCCACACTGAGCTAAAATACCCTGAACTTCATAATACCCAAGAGTTCTAATGATCAATTGATGACGTTGTAAGCATAACAAGAGCACCCCGCGGGGATGACTGAGCCCTCGGGCTGTGCTCCCGGGGCAGAAACCTGAAACAAAGACTTGCAACCAGACAACCTGACTGACGGACAGAAAGAGAGAACGGCAGTACAAACATCAAAAGGGACCAGCATACATGGAGACTCCATCACCTCCCCCGCCCGGTGAGTGGAAGAGATAATGAACAGGGCTGAGCTAACAAAGTCCTGAGAGCTGGGTCTCCAGCGGGAATGCCCTCGGCATCTGGGAACGTTCTCCCCGAGGGCCTTGCGGGAATGCCCGGAACTCCGGTGCGCATTCCGCAGCACTGGGGGAAAGACGAACTCGGCCCGATCCGGTTAGTGCTAATTCTCTATAATCGCAAACAGTGACAACATTCAAGCAAATCGCATTTTTCTACTATTATGGAGGACCAATTTGCTGAATTTACACAAAGAATTAAATTACAAGGAATCAATCGTAAACCCCCCCCCCCCCCCCCCACAAACACACACAGAACTTACGATAAGCAACTTTTCAACGTGATAAAAATATAAAAAAATTACAGATCGATGCTTAAAAAAAAACAAAAAAAAAAACAAACATCCGTCACAATGTGGAAATGGCAACATTATCACTTTTGCAAACTTTTGTGTAAATTTCTGTATGACTATTGCTTTTTTTTGATGGACTAACACTGAGCAAAGATTTTAAAGACTATCCGTAAGACAGGGCACGCCCCTCAGTTTTCCTTTAACATGGGAAAATCCCTGTCTTCAAGTATGCCACTGTGCACTAGAGCACTGGTGATCTCATTTTCCTTTGGTGCACTTTTAGACGGAGGGAGTGGGGGTGTCATTCTGAGATTCTGAACGTTTAACAGGTCGGGGCCGATTTCCCTCACTTTACAAGAAAGCATTTTGATCCGTACATGTATTTCACTTCTCAGCGTCATACTAAAATTACACTACTTTTAAATAAAAGCAAAACTTAAAGACATTACTATTCATGTTTGCAATTTTGGGGAGGGGTATGTGTGTGTGTGTGTGTGCGTGTGTGTGGGGGGGGGGGCGCAGGTGTGGCACATTTTGCAGTTAAAAAAGTTTCTTTACAAAGGATTTACGTTCTGTTTAACCGAAAGAGCTATTAGAAGGCGCTAACAGTCGCGGCTCACAAAGGGGAGTAACTCCTGTCTCAGGAGGAAGATGGAAAATTCCTGAAATTCGTAGTCCACATTCTTGCTGGCATTCCGCACGTGCATGCGCCGGGTACTCGCAGCCCTCAGTCAGCACGCAGATGCTCTGGCAACATCAAGTCTGGCCTCACTGGTAAACCTAGCTTGCGTTAAGTTTTAAGCCTTCCCCAGCACAAAAACATGTGTTGAAATCTGGCACTTGGCAAGTTCTGTTCACTTGCCGAGTTTCACAGCTCAGCTCCTTTGTTTACTGGCTTCTCTTTTGTTTCCAGTTTTTTTGGGGGGGGGGGGGGATTGTCAGTTGTCCTCCCCAAATCTCTTGAGTTGCCAGCTTGTTGGCCCTGTCTTGCTGTACACGTGTACGCAATTTTCTTTGCCGCCTTTTGGAACATACAGTCGTGCTCACACGTCTTAAATCTCCAGCCACGACATAAACCAACTTCAAGTCCACCCAACATGTTCTGTGGCGTATCGACCTGGTGAGCTACAATCCTACATTGGGGCCATCCATAAAATGCGTGCGCTCCGATGGAGAACGGGGTGGGGGGGGGGTGGAGAGAAAGGGAGAGGGGAAACGGGACTCCAAAGTACGAACTCCGTATGGGGGGGGGGGGGGGGCTCTTGGGAGAACTTTTCAGTTACGGTAATAAAATAAAAAGTTTGGTTTTATTCACAATTATTCAGCAAATTGAGAAGTAAGATTATATCGTAAGGTATTTGCAATCTTGTTGTATGCGCCATTTTGCGGATTTAGAGATTTTGCCATGAGAATGGTTCTCTCACTCCGAATTTCATTATGTGCAAGTGTCATTCTAATCGGCATCTAAACTTTTCGAGATATGTATCTGTGATGTAATGCTGTCCTCTGATTTTACATAACTCTTCAAAGTTTCGATCCCCATTTTCTGGAAAAGACAAAAATGCACACACGACAAAGCGGAATACGACAATATCCGACGATATATAAAAATCCTGTCTCGAATGTCCTTGCTAGAAGGCCATTAAAAGTTTCCAAACACCAAAGCCTTGTCATCGACATTCAACTTTCTAATGGCCATGCGCTCATACAGGACAAGATGCAGGGTTGTGGCAAAGCCAAGGCGCATGTAAAGCGTAAGGAGAGAGAAAGAGAATTTAAAAAAAAAAGCTAAAATCGAGCGTACAATACACATTGTACGGATACCCCATTCGAGAAACGCAGCACAGACTACACTGAACAGCTGAAATAAAGCTCGAAGAACTGCGTTATCGCAAAACCTCAAAATGGGTCGAATGAGTGGACAAGTGAGTCGTAACGATAACTCGACAAACCGGTGAGATATTCATGCCAGAAGTAAGTCCTGAAGCCCCCAAAGACGCTACATAACGCAAACTCTACGTCTTGCACTCCCCGCCGGATGCTGTCGATTATAAGTACACACGTGTCACACTCAGCTCTAGGTAATCACTAACAAAAGAATTGCTTTTCTTTCGTACTCGTGTACTATATACTCCCAAAGTTGAATCATTCCTTTCACGTCAATGAGATTTTCATTCAGCTTCAGGAGCCAAGCACTCAAAATAACTAAGTTTTTGGGATCTAAATTCGAACTTGATTAACCAAAGCTTTGATTTCAAGAAAACATGACTCTGCTGAGTTAATAATTCCAACAGTTTACCTTTTAATTTGCTTTTTCAGACAAAAGTTGTAACCCCCATCTTCATCGTAAATTTATTTTCTTTTCTTTCCACTGTCGTAAAGGTGTAAAGACGATTGTAATTTTCCGTTCTTTCCGAGTTGAACTTTAAATCCAGAGTCACCTGAAGTTTCTGATCTCCAGGTTATCCGTACATTTGGTGGAGGGGGCCAGGTCTGGTTGAATACCCATATCCGTTGCCGGTCATCCCGCTCTTTCCGCGCCCACTCTACACGGACGACTTGAAGGGATTGTGTGTGTGTGTGTGTGTGTGTGTGTATGGGGTGGTGGTGGTGGCGGGAAAGGAGAAGAGAAAGATATGGAGAGAATTTCAGAGATAGGAGAGAGAGAAAGAGAGAGAGAGATAGGAGAGAGAGAGAGAGAGAGAGAGAGAGAGAGAGAAAGAGACAAAGAAAGAGGAAAGAGAGAAATATACATTATAGATTGACATACATACATTGATAGATAGATAGATAGATAGATAGATAGATGGATGGATGGATGGATGGATGGATAGATAGATAGATAGAAAGGCAGACTGACAGACAGTCAGACAGATAGATAGATAGATAGATAGATAGATAGATAGATAGATAGATAGAGGGACGAGAGAGAGAGAGAGAGGGTGTGTGTGTGTGTGTGTTGTGTTTGAAAGTTAGCAGTTCGTCGGTAAGATAACGGCAAGACAACACTGTGAAATTTATAAGTGATTAAGTGACATTGATTAAAGTGAAACACCAGGATAGGCAAACACACAGACAGGGATACACAGACATAACATCAAGGAAATCTTCGCCCATGACGGCACACGATGAGCAAACGCCACAAGAAGTACAAGGAGCACAAGCTAGGACAGCGACAAATGGTCTGATGTCAGCAACAACCAGGACAATACGTCATCAGACAATCAGATTTCTGTCCCTCTCACAACCAAACACAGCACACAATCGCCGTGCCTGTCCAACATTAAGCCGGGTTTGGCTGACCCCAGGGGACTGTGTAATCCCATAGGTCTTACAAACCCCGGGCGCATTGTTTTTTTTGCTGGGAGTCACCCACAAAGTACATATCCTCTATGTTGGCGATTTTTGACTCCCCACCCTCCTTGTATGATCTTCATAGTCTTGGTTTCACCCCCCCCCCCCAAACCTCTTGTTATATGCATACGGCCACTAAAATGCTGAATGTCCATCAAAATTAATGATCTTGATATTCTGATACTGGTAAAGAAAGTTGATGGGGACCCTTTTAGTACTTTTAGCATACAATATTGTTCCGAAGCTTGGAATGGCATTTTGCCAGGATTATTTGGCTATTTCATTAGAAACTTAGCCCTATATTTGATTTTCATATTATATGATCTTGTCACCTATTTTGTTGAAAAAAAAAATTAAACATAAACAAACGTTTAATTCATTACCGTAACCAAAAAGCTGAACTATACATGTTTTATCGACACTCCCCCCCCCCCCCCCTCGCATGTACACTTTTCACAGGCTGGGGGCACATCCCCTCCCTCGTCCGAACATACGTATTTATGGATGTCTCTCCCCCCCCCCCCCCCCCCCGTGTATTTCAAATACTCTTTGTATTATAATGCACCACCCCCGTAACACGACCACCATTCAGTCATTTCCTACCGGTAACAACGACAAACGGACGGACATTAATTGTAGATCAGTGCGATGTACAAGACAGATGGCGCAGACCGAGACTGCTCTACACGAGCTGAGCGCGTGCCCCCCGTGCATGGGTGATGTCAAATCTCGTGCACTATTGTGGGGGAAGAACTGTTTTGTTATGGATAGAAGGTACACGCCATTAACGAAATGTTACAGTAGATGACAAAAGAAAAAAATTCGCGTTGCGCCCTTCTTTATTACACGCATCTCCTGTTCAATTCCCAATCTGTGATGACCAAAAGAAAGTCCATGTGTGTATTAGATTGTGAAATTAAATTGTAGGCTACCTCACGTACAAAGACAATACCATTATTTCATTCTTACAAAACTATGTTCAAAAGTGGATTTTGACCAAGATTGGCATACAGTGTTTTCCCGTACCATGACACAAGAGATTTTTTGTGACTGACAGCACGTACGTGCGTTCCTCTACTGTCATCCGTCTCCTCCAAAGTGTCTGCCCTTTGTCATATACAGGCGCACCATTGATTCTTTACGAGAATAAAATGAAGGAAGAAAGTAAGAACTACACATGGCCGGGATAAGAGGGGAGAGAATGAAAGTTTGATTTTTGGGTTTAACGGCGGGCCATCACAATAACGGCCACTTTGCACCTCTCACGGTTTACATCATCTCACTCTGGGCCATAGATATAATACACTACTGAACGCTCTGGGCTAGCCTTCAACTCTCAGATGCACAGAAGTAAGATCAAAATGAAAATAAAAATCTGACGGGAAAAGGCCCAAACTGTAAAGTATGTCTGTATGGAGAGAATGAAAGATGAAGGGTGGTCACGTTTTCACATAAACCGATGACGTCACTTTAACCCTCTCGAACCCGGAGTAGAAAAAAAAATTAGGCTGTTGGCTTACTGGGTCAGGTGCGGTTTTCTCTTGGTCTTAGTGTGAGATGTGGACTCTGGGGTTAAACGGTACCATACGAACTGCTGAGGCAGACACGAGTCTTCCTCACTAGTTCAGGCGAGTCAAAACTGTCTTTGAGTCAGCTGACGAAAAGAGAGACCTCCCGCGCGTACTGAGTTAAACCAGACCTGACCCACTGCGGTACAGGCCTAAGTGTTGTAAGAACGTCGTTAAGGACGCACGTCTCCCAAGGGTTTTGCACTTGGGGTACGTATTTTGAAGCCTTTTGTGACTCCAGAGCTAGAGAGCTCCTCCCCGAAATACTCCATAGCAACAGCCTTAAATCATTATTCTTTCAGATTTTCTTTCTTGTTTTCCTCCTGTTTTTTGGTTTTCTGAAGGGTCAGGGGGCAGGATTAGGGATTCGATAAGATTTAGGGTTGAGGATAAAGACGGGGTTAGGGATAGGTAACACGCCCTTTGAGCAAAACGTTTGGGGTGCGTACGTACTTATACCAAGAGCCATGTTGTAGTGTGTATGGAAGTCATTCATTCAATTTCAGCTCAACAGTGTTTCTGCACATACTTGGTTTCTCGTCGAAAATCACACGGACTTAAATGAAAAAATGTTATCCCATTTCTCGTACCCGCAATAAAGTGGCAGGTAGGCCGAACGTCAAACTTCCATGGTTGAACGCTGTTTCCTGTACGTGTCAGTTCCAGTTCCAGATGGTTAAGCTTTAAGTTCACAGGTCTAGCCCTTCAATCAGCGACGCCTACACAGAAACTAGTGACGTTATTTTCAGCTCAATGTTCGGATGTCCGTTCACGCAGCCGGTGACACCTACACAGAAATCCATGACGTCACCCCGAACACCAAACCCAATATGCCCGAAGCAGTATTTATAATTCTGACGTCTCAGATCTAAAACTCGCAGATCTCTCACAATATCCCCCACTGTCACAACATAAGGAAACTGACAGTCTTACGAAACCTTCTCACTGGATAATTGGTCACACGTCTTGAGAGCAGGACAGACAGGTGAACAACAATGCGTCGCCAGGCTGAGCGTCTTCTGATTTATGACGTCTTCTTCGCGTCACTCAAACTAAGTTGGTTATTTTCTATTCGGGGCACATCCATTAAGTACACACGCCCAACATTGGCCATTTTGACCCCACCCCCCCCCCCCCTTGCATGCTTTCCACCGTCTTGGCTTCAATACACCCCTCACCCTTTTACGAGCCCAAGACCAACAGAATAGTGAAATAAGGGGCATTCTGCAATGACTATTTGACGGTTTCATTACAAACGTAATGTGGGTGGATCTGACAAAGCCGGGCTAAAGGTGAACTCTTCATACCTCTTTGAAATCAAAATAAACTATTTCTAAGCCGATTTGAAGCAAAGATGGTCTTCACTGATACTGCATCAGGTCCATCTATGGTCTCTGAGATTTTTTATGTTAACCATATTTTCAATTTTAGTTCAGCGCCTTAGAACACACCATTTTCTTGTGTGTAGATCTGAGCGCTACACAAGACAATCATTACATTACATTACATTAGATCTTTCTCCCTTTTTCTGCACAAAAGAATGATCGGTCCATTAGCATACCTTGACACACACTCTGTCAATCTCCTTTTTCACACACCCTGATATCCCATCTATCCCCTTGTGTCATTCTGTTTCACGCTCCCATCCTTCAATCCACGTCACAATACCCACCCAAACCAGTAGACTCCCCAACAAGGAAATAAAAACAAGTTACCATAATTTTTGATAACTTGATGTTCAAAACAGGATTGGAAAGCCGGTTTGACGATAAAATAACGCTAATTTCAATCCAAACTCAAGAAATGTTCATGATTTACAGTGTAGTTGGTTTTTTCTTTTTCATGTCCCTGACCCCCCCCCCCCTTTTTTTTTGCTCGAGCAAGGCACCATAAAGATTCTATTTATTGTGTTTTATTTTGACTCCCCCCCCCCCCCGACACACACAGACAGAGGGAGAGAGCGAGAGAGGGGAAGAAACAGAGAGAGAGAGCGGGGAGGGGGGGTAGGGAAGAGAGAGACAGAGACACAGAGAGGGAGAGTGAGAGCGAGAGAGAGAGAGAGAGAGAGAGAGAGTGAGAGCGAGCGAGAGAGACAGAGAAATCCCCAGATTTTCTTACCCTCAGGCCTAGCTTTCGGTCTCTGCAGTCCCGCATCTTCCATCAGCTCAAAGGCAAACTTCACATTGTGGACCTGGGGAACACACAAACACAACACAAATCTACAGTCACAAATCAGTCAAGATTATCATCAACAACTGAAAGGGTTAGTTCTACATCAGGCTAAGGTCCAAGTGAACTCCAAAACAAGCTGCAGAGTTCTGCATAAAGTTCAGCGAAAATACTGTCTTCAGCGAAAAGCACACTGTACCCAGGACTGTGTCATCATTAGAAAAAGCCACGTGTTGAAAGAGCTGAAATGTTCAGTCCAAGCGTGCACAAAGTACAGATTCTGCTTATTGTCCCTAGCGTACTCAGACAAGTCTGTTGTGCTTAGGTTTTAGTGGGAGGTGTAGACTATGGAGTTAAACGTGACCACACGCACTTGTAAAACTGAAACACCTGTGTCTCGTTAGTTGATTCAAAGGAAGTTCAAGTCGTGAGTCAAAACCGATGCAGAATGAGACTCCAGTACCCAGAGGCTGGTATACCTGAGCTTTAGTTTTTTTTAGATTTGGAGACGATTTAAGATTATGCTCTTTTATTTTTTGGGTACAAAACGCTGGAAAATGTGGAATGTCAAAAAAAAAAAAAAAGAAAGGGAGGGGGGGGGGGGGGGGAGAGGTCGGAGGGAGCAGATCATTAGAAAATCCACAGAGAGATCATATTATAGAGTGATATCCTAGTTATTGTATAGGTAAAACTGGATCGGCGGAAGACAAACGGACGGATAAACGGACCGGATCAGTGGAAGACAAACTGACAGACAGAAGAACAGGACCAGTGGAAGACAAACTGACAGACAGAAGAACAGGACCAGTGGAAGACAAACGGACAGACAGAAGAACAAGACCAATGGAAGACAAACGGACAGACAGAAGAACAGGACCAGTGGAAGACAAACGGACAGACAGAAGAACAAGACCAATGGAAGACAAACGGACAGACAGAAGAACAAGACCAGTGGAAGACAAACGGGCAGACAGAAGAACAGAACCAGCGGAAGACAAACGGACAGACAGAAGAACAAGACCCGTGGAAGACAAACTGAGAGACAGAAGAACAGAACCAGTGGAAGACAAACGGACTGACCGACAGACAATTATTTTCACCCAGATTCCAGTCATCACATCACCATGAGGTGATTAAGTTGAACAACTAAAAATAGCTACATGAACCTGGACACAGAGTGTCATCTCTAATGTTGACATTACCCACACAGTCATTAACTGCTCTAATTGTTCATTCACTTTGTCAACAAACACACATTTTCCTTCTGTGTGTGTGTGCGTGTATGATTGTATGTGTGTGCATGCGTGCCTGTGTGCGTGTAGAAATTAGTCAACGACATATTAAATAACTATGAACGGGTCAATCCCCACTTTCCCTCATCCCAATCAATCCCCCCCCCCCCCAACTTCAAAAAACACCCCTTACACACACACATCCCTTCCCAGGGCATTTCAATGATCATCTACATGTGGGGACACGGTGGTCTAGAGGCAAGATGCTCGCCTCTCACGCCGAGGGTATCGGGTTCGATTCCCCGTCGGTGCAGGTATTTTGGCATTTTGGGATTTTTCTCATATTTTCCTGTCGCTGATCCTAAGGTAGGTAGGGTCGAGCACCTAGTCTTCTCGGATCGGACGAAAAACTCGGCGGGCCTGAGTGCACGTTGCCCACCTTAAAGATACCTTGGCAGTTGGAAATCGAGAAGAGGAGGCCGAACAGGCCGCTGCCCGGGGAAAAATTAAATAAAACTTATCCCTATCACCCCTTCCCTTCTATCTCCCCCCCCCCCCCCCCAAAACAATAATACAACAAGAACCGGCGCTGCACTGTGGCAACGACATGTCTGCTCTAGTTATAACTGAGCTGCAATGACACTAAGGCAAATTTCCCAAAATGGGATTAGAGATGCATATACGAATCCAAAACACAAGTGTACACGTATCACCCTGACTACTACTGCACAAACGTAAACAACTTTCAAAACAACCACATGCACATGGGCCAGACGGTACTCAAGTCCCAAGAGTTGACAGAAATGATGGGTTTTTAGCAGATGTTCTTCAATTTAAAAGTTGACAACAGCCCTGACTGTCTGACCTTTGAGGGTTGCAATTTTACATGTGCCTGACATTGAAACTTATTTTAACATCGCAAGTCACAGGTTAACCTATATCACCGACACGGTGGTTATGTTTTCATCCCCATTTGACTAGATTTCTGTTATAATATTTGAGAAAGACAAAAAATGATTGCATTGGTGCATTACTTATTCTTGCAATTTAAAAGGGAGGAAAAGGGTGGGGGGGGGGGGTGGGGTGGGGTGGGGAGATGTTGAGCGCTGTTCTTCTGGTACCTGATAATTCCTAAGTAAGGGAGGTACATGTATCACACTAAGCGCGGTCAGACACAGTCAGATGCTGCCAACAAAATGTATACCAAAGAAATAGCAGTAGATGCTGCCCATGTCTGACTGAGTGTTCCCGGATATACCAAGAAAATATAGGAAATTATGGTGTGCACTTTTTGTCTGCCAGCATCTGACCGTGTCTGCCCGGGCTTAGTATGATTGGTGTTCCCAGATTTACAAACAAAATATAGGAAATTATCGTCTGGCACTTCTTGTCTGCCAGCAGCTGACTGTATCTGAAAGGGCTTAGTATGATAACCCCCTAAAGGAAACTATTGTAAACAGGATTCTCGGAGTCACAGAGAGGATTGCATTGATCACCTGAGTGTCCGGTGTTGTCCGTCTGTTAGCGTTTACCATACTGGTCACACCCATTACCCGTTTGTGGAAATCTTCAAACATAATAAATTATTTATGAAATGAAGAAAAAAAAAATATGACTACAAAATCGATTTTCGGTATGTTGACATCAATCAGACAAACAATGTAAGTCTTGTACCGGCATTGAAAAAGGTTGGTAATCCACTGAGTAGGAAGTCTGAGGTAGCGTTTATAGAGACGGCGGGTTTCGGGAAATCGCACGCTTGATTCGACCCGAGAGAACTCGCGCGAGGAATGTTACTCAATATGCTTTGTAAGTGTACATAGACAACTCGTGTCTCTCGAGGCGGCAATTTTGCCGACCAGCGCGGGAAATTACCAGAACCAATTGTGTGTTCTTGTTCCGCGTGTGTCGCGCGGGAGTTGTGTTGGCTGTGTACTTTTCTTGGCTTCACGATGGATGTTGACCTCGTCTTTCCTTTTCCCGCCTTGCTATGAACACCAACCGCGCGAGTGATTAGGCGCGAGTTTTCTTGCGCGAGTAACCATCTCGCGGCAACCCGCCTACCCGCTTTCTCTATAAACACGGCCTGAGATACAGTCGCGGGAAGAGGCAACGACGGCATGTGGGACAGATCCAGGGTTATCGCGGATTTGGACGTGAGATAAACTGACACCCTTCTCTATGGACAGAGTCTCTTCTCGGCATATCTCCACTCTCCCTCCCCCCTTCCAAGTTCAGACCAGTCTAGTATTTCATCCCCTTATAATGACAAGGTTTTAACTCCCTTCCAACAACTTTTGAGAAATTGATGATTGAAGTTTCACGTGCTCACAGCTTTAAGAGGGACACGATTTTTTTCTTTTTAGTAATGCTTATTACACACCCAAATCCCCTTGATACTTTGACACACAATGGAGAAGGCCCGTAGATGTAGTGTGTAACCCAGTTCAGCCAAAAAGTGGAGACAGAACCTTGTCCTTCTAAGGAGACGATTTACCAAGAATAACACAAACTGTCCAAGTGGGAAGAAACTCCCCAGATGGAGCGAGACAAATGACGATCTTCAGAGGAAGAGTGGATTCTTTCATTAAATGTTTCGGCCTTTAATTTCCCCGATAATCACCTAGAACCCCGGCCACACCGAGTCCACCCATCTTTTCTTTGGGTTTGAACCGGTACCGCTGGTTTCTGTTTTTTTTGTGTGCAGGTGTCTCATCCATTTTGCCAATACTGCCGCTGATTAAAGAATCAAACTGCTTGTCCCCGACATGGCCATGAACAAGCCCTGGTGCCAGACTATCTTTTTTTTTCTTTTTTCCCTCGGCAATGCTAATTATTCAACCCTAATTTAACTCAAATGACATTTTATAGAAATCTGAACGACTAACCTCCCCCCCCCCCCTCCCCCCAAACAACAACAACCCACCACTGTCCACCAATGGGTCGAGAGACGACAGGCAGAGGAAACTACAGCCCGATGGCCAGTCCAGGTTATATCCCACCCCCCCCCCCCCGCCCCCAAAATCACACGTGCTGCTGAGGTCATCTGTTTGCCTGATGCGACGAGGACCGTACACGCTGAGGGGGGAAATCCACTCCTTCCTTGGGGCTCTCAATTACTCTCAGTCACACACACATGATGATATAAGCATGCTCTCGGGAATTAATAAAAAAAAACAGAAGGCAAATTACAAAAAAAAAGCCCCTAACTATTTTGTCCTTCAGGCCAGCAAACTATCGAATGGCTCTGAGACCCCCCCCCCCTGTTTTTTTCCTCCTTCAAATCTGGCCCGCTGGGGTGGAGGGACACAGTATGATAGATCAAACTTCACCATATAGCTTTCAAAGAAAAAAGTCCGCGCAATAATTGTCAGATATTTAGATGGTTTTAAATGTCTTTCGAAACAGTTAACGAACACCGCGTCAATTTAAACTTGCACCAGAGCATAACTGATGCGACAGGACTGCCATCGTATCAGCATAAACGCCGGCAACTTCAAAGCTGCACATCCGTGATAAAGCGCTGATGTATTCAAACATAATAGCCTCGAGATTATAGGTCTTTAGACTTGAATAAATTATCTCTATAGTGCGTTTTTACAGATTGCTTTTATCTTCTGTATCTTAGAAATGCTAAACTTCAATAATATTTTTTTTACCTCGTTTTGCATTTTATAGATGTTTTTATGGTCAATTTAAATGAAGTTATTATGAACATTTTAGACCCCACAGTCACAGCGACGCTATCGACAACCGGCATTGTTGAATATTAATTGATATTCATTGCATTTTGTCATTATAACCTCCCCCCCCCCCCCCAACCAGCAAAAGGGGCAGGCGAAGGGAGAGGAGGGAGTTGCTGAACGCACAGTATTGCTTTTACTGTTTCCTATTCCAGGGTCACATCGAACGTTAATGCCCCACGCCCCCCCCCCCAAATCTTTTCTCTCTCATCCCCCCCCCCCCCCTCCGGGGAAAAAAAAAAGGTACAAAACGACCATGTTCAGTGGCACCCAGCAAGGCTCCCCTCCATCTGATTCGATGCCCTCGTCAGGATGACGACAGGTCAGCCAGCTGACACCGATCGCCCCGGCGGGAGGCAAACAGAACAGCGGGGATATGATAATGAGGTGGGCTCGGACCAACTGTTGATTGGACGAATAAAGTTCTCTGCAAACTTACAACACAATGGACCTTCAGTGACACGTGCAAAGGTTTTTTTTTATTTTTTTATTACATTCTAATAATAGGGGCGGGTATATATAAATGCTTACAATAAGCAGCTCTGTGCCCCAACAGAAGAACCAAATAATACCCAAACAAAAAGAGGTTTGTCTTTATGTGAACTCGAGTGGCTTTACAGTATTATCAATTTGATTCATGGAATAAACCGAAGTGGTTGGGCGGGCAAGAATAATGAGATCATAATTTAAAAACAAAACAAAAAGTATTGATGAAATGAAGGAAGGCCACAATCAACAGGCACGGCGGACGCAAGTCTAGAAGGGGGTAGGGGTGGGGACAGGAGGAAGGGTTTACAGCCCCCCATCCATCCAGTCATCCGCCTCGATATAAACCTTTCCATGCCTTGTTTCAGTCCGACTGATAAACGGTTCGACTAATTTGACTGTTCATTCGCAATATACTTTTCATTTAATCCCAAAACTCAATTTTAAGAATACATATAAATAAAACTAAATTTTTAAAATTAATTCCCATAATTTAAAGGTGTATGTAGTGCGACCAAGAGACCCCCCCCTCCCCCCTCTCTAAATGTATGTTCATACATGAGGGGGCAGCCCCACTCCCCTCTTATTGTCATCTGTACTTTGTGGAAAGTCCCTATGCCAGTTGTTCTGACTACAGAATCCATCGTTATCAACTTGGGTAAGTGGGACTGAGGCCAGGGTCGTCTTAACATCATTATGGGCCCCTCGGCAAAGCAAGAGACTGTGGCAGGATTTTCTTCCATATTTCAAAAACCAATGTAAATTTGCGTACAAAGGGCCTCCTAAACCCTTGGGGCCTCTGGGCAACTGCCTGGTGTGTCCATGAGTTAAGACCGCACCGGCTGGGGAAGAAATGGTTTAACTTTCATTTTTACATACATGTATATCTGTTTTGCACTTTTTGTATTTGTGTTTTGTATTCTTCTTTCAGCCCATTTGGGAAATTTGCCTCAGTGTCATTGCAGCCCTGTTACAACTGGAGCAGGCATATCATTGCCACTGTGGTAGGGATTAGATTCTACCCCATCCAAATGTTCAGTGTGGTAAGACTGTAATGGATTAGTCTCTGACAGGCAGCCTGAATTAATAATACAATGAACTGCAGGGAAGAATTCCATATGTCCATCCCATGCAGTCAAGATACTCTAAACTTATCCCTAACCCAGTCCTTATTCTTAACCCTAAACCTATCCCTAGACCTAATCTTATCCCTTACCCAACACTTTACCCTTTCAGCCAGAAAACAAAGGTTTAGTGTTAAGACTTTTAAGGACAGGGCTAGGGATAGGTTTAAGGTATCTTGACTACGTGGTCAGGACAAATGGAACTCTTTCCAAACTGCCGGCATCAAGACAGTTTACAATGCCAAAGTCACGTCACGTGACGGCTCCATATCTACATACTGGCAAAACAAGCACACATAATCCAACCTGATTATCAAAAAAACACAGCAACTCTATGGAGTCACAGAATGGCTTTAAAAGGGGCAAAAAGAAAAATTTGTATGTAGCAAAGCCTTCATAATAAAACCTTGCAGGTAAATGTCTCGACAGGTGGATAAAATGCAGGTAACTCCATTCACAGACACACAAACTGTAATGAATTCATTGTGCATCTGATATACTGGCATAGCAGCAACTTTCCCATTGTACAGGAGATAGGCAAGTCACGAGTCAAAACCACCAACATCTACTATGCGCCTATATTGAGATGGACACCAAACTGAAAGTCTGATAAATAGATACATGTTTTCAGACAGCCAGACAGAAGTGGACAGAAATGAAAGAAGAGGCAGACAAAACAAAACAGAACATGGACATACAGACAAACAAACTGGAAAGAGAGAACGAGAGAGAAAGAGAAAGAGGGAGAGACAGAGAGAGAGAGAGAGAGAGAAAGAGAGAGAGAGATAGGGAGAGAGAGAAAGAGAGATAAAAAGGAGTGGCATTAAACAAAGACAGCAGCTGGTACCAGTGGCACTGAAGGCAATGGCTCTGATGATGTATTGTTTTTAGTAATAGGTACAGTCATCATTATTCCTGATTACAGACTATATGTTCATGAATTCAGCATTCTGCACCCCCAACAACATAGCACAACTCATCAGTTTTACCAACAAAAACTGGTGGCCTGTCGAATTTTTTCACTTGACCAACATTGGCCCCACAAATAATGTTAAAACTTACCCTGTGTTCAAAGGTGGTAGGGGTGACATGAAACTGGTACAGTGGTGTGAAATAACCCTCCAGCAAACCCATCAACATGATCAGGAAAACGCCATCATGAAACTGTGGACACACAAATTATAATTTGTCAGGAATTCCCTCCCTGCGGAAAATCCCAAGCACATAACATCACCACATAAAGATGTCTCATCAAGGGCCTGTTTTGCTACATGCTATGCTGGAACTCTCTCTACAAGGCATGGGTGTTCATATGGTAAGGGCCAGACTTGAAAAATGTAGGGGTACAGAGGGTCGGATATTCTCACTTCACATCCAAACTCTTCGGTAAATGACAAAATAAATGTATTATTTACTCAGATTTTTGAGAAAAATTTCTCGTTCGATTTGGGTTTTGTGGGGTTGGGGAGTTGGGAGGGTGTGTGACCAGTGTGTTAAGTAATTTTCAGTCAACCTCAAGGGTTGATCAAAATTGTTTGGCAGGTCAGATTTGTCCCGCATGCAGCAAGTTGCCCCTATCTGCTTGAAACCCCTTGCTGTATTCAGATTAGGATCTCATGTACATGTAATTTTCATGGATAAATTGAAATTTTCAGGGCTGTGAACTAAATGACCAAAAAAAAAAAAAATGTCCTGACTTTTGATTTAACCCTTTGTGTACCACCCACCTGACCATGTTGGCAGTTCAAAATACCCTTCCCCCTGAGAAAACGTTCCAAATATTAAGGGGGGGGGGGGGGGGGGGACGACGGGTCCTGAGAATGATATTCTAAACAACACAGAGTAGGCAATTTTAACTTCCATACTTGAATTCAGCATGTCCAAATTAGGGGAAAAAAGTATTAAAAAAATACTTGGACTGATTGGTTACCATGGCAACGCCGCCATCTTGAATTTCGCATCCATGTAAACAGCCATTTTTAAAACCTAAAGGCTCCGTCATTTTTCAACAATACATAATAAAGATATTTCAGTATTTTTATTTGGATATCTTTGATAGATGTTTTTCTAAGAAATTCTGAAAATTGTATATAGCGCGTATGCATTTTTCTTGATTTTTCACCACAAAAATGATAGATTTCTCGTAAACTCTAATAGATACTCAAACGTGGATATTAATTTTTTTAGTATACAATATAAAGATGCTAGAGTGCAATTTTCATCGAAATCCAACAAAATATAAAAAAGGAGTTAGGAAATTAACGTAAAAAAAGTAAGTTTTGAGAAAAATGCGTTTGAGAATTTGCTAAGGTTTTTTGGCTGAAAAAAGTGTCTGAATGTTTACCAAATGTCTCAATACATTCCTGGCCGTTCTGGATCATTCATACATGTGGGAGATTCCAATAGAAGGGTCCCTATACCACAAATCAGCCAGAAATGGTGTTTCATTGTGTCTTGAACTGGCAATTATAGCGTATTTTCTTCGATTGGAAGCGAATATTTTACTCGACCCTCTCCCATGAAAGTCTGTTTTTTTATGGAAAAACGCTTAGCTAGGTCAAATGAGTATCAAAAACGTAAATAGAAATGGTTGAACCTTCCGAAAATCGACAAAAGCAAGAATCGACATTTTGAGCCCAAAACTCGATTTCAGGACCCGTTAAGTGTGTTCACAAAAAAAATTACATAAAATAAGTTTCTTGAAATAAACCACACAAAGTTTATATTTTCATGGAGGAAAATGAACACAGTAACTGTTAATGTAACAAAATTGGAGACATGTATCATTCTGAAATTTATCTGATTTTTATTCTTGAAATAATTCAGAGCGTTAGACCCAGGCTGTTCATTGCTCTAAACGACAAAATAAATTCAGAAAAAATACTCTCTGATCTAGGAGAGCTCCATATCCGGGCTTTTCATTAAGGGAAATCACTTTATTATCATTAGAAATGGAAGTAAACATGATATGTTCCTGTCGCTTGCACTAAGAAAAATAAAAACACCGGGGGTCACTGCAGGCCGCTGTAGCTGCCTGTTGTGAATCCCGGCAGCTAAATTTGTAGGCCGCTATAGCGGTTGGTGGTACACAAAGGGTTAAGCATCTGGATTTGACATATGACAAACAAATTCTACATAAAAACAGAATGTCCACAAGAACCAGAGCAAAAACAGCAATAACAACAAACAAAAAAATGACAAAAAAAAAATGTCCAGAACTTTTGATTCAGCATTAGAATTTCACACCTGACAAATTCTACATAAAAACACAATGTCCACAACAACCATAGCAACCCCCCCATACACACACCAAAATAAGCCTGCTACAACAGAAGAAACTTCTCACCTGATTGTCTAAGTCGGTGACCTCTAAATTCAATCTCATCAGATGTTTGTTCACAAAGGTCAGCAAAGTCTGTGGTAATAGTAATAATAATAATATATTGCATTTATATAGCGCCCAACCCCGTCGATGACAAGCTCTGGGCGCTTTAACAAACTCTTACACACACACACGCATACACAAAAGAAATTCAAAAATATTTACTCTTGTTGCTGCCGAAAAACATCTAGCCTAGTTTGTCTGAAAGAAATGGGTCTTCAGATGGCGTTTGAAAGAACCAATGTCATTAATTTCCCTGGTTGTCTTTGGAAGAGTGTTCCAGATGGTAGGGCCAAGAAATGAAAAGGACTTTTCTCCTACAGTGGACAGAGTCATTTTAGGTACTTTCAATTTTGTAGTGTCAGATGATGATCTTAGTTGACGAGATGGAACATAGTAATCAGTTAAATCAACTAGGTAGAGAAATTCAGTAACTTCTGATCCCAACACACACAGCAAATAAGATTAGCAATAACAGAACTTTGGAGTGAGAACATTGACGATTAATCAAATAATTTTAAGATTATGTCGGATATAAACTTACAAAAAAAAACCAAACACAGGTCATACTAGGTCTTTCATAATGAAACTGATCTTTATCAAGAAAAAAGTTTTCTTTCTAACAAAAAGGTGGAGTTTTGTACAGTACAGTAGTAATGTAAATTTTTTTTTTTGTAAGCTGGTCCAAGCTGTGAATGAATGACACATAAACAATTTAAACAATATTTGGAAATACAAAATGTACATAAGTGGATCATGTTCAGGAAAGTATCTAGAAAGTGCCCAAAGCACTCTGTCTCTTGCAGGAAAAAAAGGTGTTCTGCACTGAACCAAACTCTTGGAATCCATGAGAACAGACTAAATGACATTCCTCCGCCCCTCAAATTAGTCAGTGTGGACCAAGTTTTAGCCTCTTCGTCAGTTATTTGGCTGTCTACAGGTAACAGAACAGACAAACATACAAGCAGACATCAACTTTTATTTATTAGAGATGTCTACAAAAATCAACATACCTTTTTCACAACGTTCAGTTTGTCGGGTGCATGATCAAACAAAGTGTCAAATGCATCTCTCTCTCCTCTGCCATCAATATCACTGCAAACAGGCAGAAAGCACATGCAAAAAATTACAAGTTGGAAATATGGGGGAAAATCTACATGGTTTACAGGGAAATAAAGTGATGATGGTGAAAAAAGATACAGAAACTCACTGGAAATGATAACACAAAATGTATGATTACATTCACAACTGAAATGATCACACGCAACTTATGAACTGA
This sequence comes from Onchidella celtica, assembly GCA_963931925.1. Taxonomy (NCBI): domain Eukaryota; kingdom Metazoa; phylum Mollusca; class Gastropoda; order Systellommatophora; family Onchidiidae; genus Onchidella; species Onchidella celtica. The sequence continues at coordinate 11,960,736 of OZ007570.1, forward strand.
TTTCTGCCTTGGTGTCCTCTTTCTTCTTTTTGTCTTGACAGAGTCCAGACTTTTTGCAACAAGCATGGGTGGGAATTAACATATCATCACTGCTCGACGCTAATGGCATAAGTCATTTCTGATACTTGTGAGACATTAAGAAAAAAACTATTTCTTTTCCTGTTATTTGGTGTCTTATTCCATTATGATTCTATTGGATTAGTAGCATTTTCCTATTGGTACATTTCTTTAACAATATTATCTGATAGCCCTCATGCTCAAGAATGAAATGAGCTGCCTTTTGGCATGAGTCTGACATACGCCATTATTGTAGAGCAGTGTTCAAATGGCTGAAAATGAACTGAAATCACCTGACAGGTCTGAACCTAGCGATGATCTGAACAGGCATATTTTGTATTTTCATGAAAGAATGATGATCTATGGAAATACACAGGCTGAGAAAAATCTCAGTAGGGCTGATATCAGAACTAAGGGGGACAATTCCAACTTATGAACTTCTTGCAATTCTATTTCAGTATTTGTGGCCTCTCAGTCTTTCTGGACAGTCAAAATTGATGATTTTTCTATTTTCAGCTGGAGGAAACCCGGAGACAGATTAAATATGTCAAGCGATCTGTTGTTTATGTCAGGGTAAGACAACAATGACCCCTTTCACCTCATTACTCAACCAAAGCTGGTTTGAACATTTTGAACACAATAGACCAGGAGCGCGGGGTCGGGCAGCCTGATTACTTTTTTTTTATACAAAAACATTTGTCGGCCTGAAGGGTAACACAGACACAATAACCTCACAACTGAAACACAGTTACAGTGTCAGGTGGAATATAAGTAAGAAACCTGTGTCCGCCTGGGTGGAATCACACAAGACACAATAACTTTACAACAGTAAAACAATTACAGTGACAGGTGGAATATAAGAAAGAAACCTGTCAGCCTGGGCGGAGTCACACAGACACAATGACTTTACAACAGTAAAACAATTACAGTGACAGGTGGAATATAAGAAAGAAACCTGTGTCTGCCTGGGTGGAGTCACACAGACACAATAACCACACAACTGAAACACAGTTACAGTGACAGGTGGAATATAAGTAAGAAACCTGAGTCAGCCTGGGTGGAGTCACACAGGCATAATAACTTCACTACTGAAACACAATTACAGTGATAGGTGGAATATAAGTAAGAAACCTGTGTCAGCCTGAGCAGGAACGCACAGGTACAATAACATTGTATTAAGTTACTAGATGAAGTTCCCAGCATTATCTGGCATAAACCAGTGAACCCACCGTTCTATCTCTCTCTCTTTTGGTCTACAAAGCTTCCCATATTCTACAGTCTTACTACAGATTTCATGTGCTCCTGAGCACTACGCACTCATTTCTGATAGGAAATTGTGCGCATGGAAGGGAACATGTACTAACATCGTTTCTGGTGCGATGGGCTTACTACAGGGAGCCAAAACAAAGTTCTAGATCACTGTATTTTACATTTTTACAACTTTTCATTTAAAAATACCTGAAACTTGAATCAACACAATCGGTCGATACAAAAGTGATTGAACTAGATAAGTTGACACTTAAGAAAATTAATTTTTTAAGTTTTGAAACTGCCATTTAGGTTGTAGCGCCAAGCAAAAAAACGGGCAAAATTGCACCACAATGAATTACTCCCGCCACTATATTTTTTTAATCATAAGATTGTATTATAACAATAATATACAATGCATGACAGGCACAAAGTAGGAAACCTGTGTCAGTCTGAAAGGAGCTGCACAAACCCATATCAGTCTGGACAGGTTTGCACAAACCCAAACCATACACTAACACAATTTAGGTCACAGGCTCAATGTATGATAGGAAATATTCTACGAAAAATAGGCTATAAATCCAAATGGGCTCCATGTTGGCAAAATAATAGGAAAACGGACAATAAAAAAAGCCATGGAATACCAACATATGAGGGTGAAAAATGTATTCATTTTACAATCATCTAAAGTAATAATAATAATAATAATATATTGCATTTATATAGCGCCCAACCCGAGGCGTTCTCACTACAGGCCGGTCAGCCGAATGTAGGTCAGACATGTAGTGGTCCGACCACTGGCTAGCCTCACCAGGCCTCACTCAGAAACAAAGGGCAGTTACTCCCCATGATTTTTTAGTGACAATATCGATACTCCAAATCGATACGACATGACAAATATGAAATAGAGAGTAAAGTGAGACTCGATACCATAAATGAAATAAGTACGGCATCGACCCGGTCTGTATTTCCCGAAATTCAAAGACAGTTTACATTACACATTCGCTACTCATGCTTCAACTTGTGAACTTGTGGATTATAAAGATTTTAAGATATCTAGACAGATCAGAATCTACATAGAAGTGACTCCTTCATTTATCCGTCTCTTGATTTCATTTCATCAAGTCAAGAAGAGAACGAAGGATTCTGTAAACTGTATTTTTTTGTTTTAGTTCATCACATCAACTGGGATTCTGTAACATCAGTGCATTGTAAATTGTGGTGTTTCGTGCTGTACGGTGGCTGTGAGTGAGCTGCATTACTGATTGTAGGAAACCGCCTTGACTGTAGATCTAGTCTAGATCTAGATCTAGATTCAACTTTTTACATGAACTGGACTAGGGGTTTACAAATATTCACTCAGAATGGGACGAAAGTGTTCTGTGTTTGGCTGCAAAACAGGTTATAAAACTGATGATTCCAAAGAGAAAATACCAATCTATGGATTTCCAAAGGACAAAACTAAGTGTCACGAGTGGGTTGCAAGCTTACCGAACAAACTGAATGTAGAAGATGTTACTGGAAACATGGGGATTTGCGCCCTGCATTGGCCAAAAGATGTTCCTACAACTAAGATCCCCTCTTCTCGGCATTATGTTCCAGCTGTGCCCCCATCTGTGTTTCCTAATGTTCCCTCATCTTGTGTTCCCACTTCTACCTCCATTACTCCACGCCGCACAAAAATGTCTACACAAGAGGCCCGCGCAGTGGATATCGATGAAATGAGTGAGTTTCTCGAACTTGACTCACTAAAATCTGAGAGCTTCCATGACCTGTTAAGTCGCAAACTAAAAGACATGGGCTTTTTGTCAACGAGTACTAAACAACCGAACAATTACATCTTCCTTAGCCATGAGAGAACCGGTCCAATACCAGAGTTTTCTGTTCATTTCAAAATTATAAGCAAAGTTGAGAGTGAGACGTTAATTTTAGACTATGAAGCATACTGCAGTGTGAAGAGGATTTTTCACCAGTTTATAAAGGAAATTAAGTCATGGAGTCAACTTGATGAAGTTCTTCGCTTTGTGATGGCTTATGCATTGGATCAGTATGATGACAAGAAGACTGCACTCATCAAAAGATCTGTAACACTAACAAATACCCCAAAGAACAGTCGCATCTACACGCACCAGGATCTCCTTCTTGCATTCACTTGGTTATCACAGTCAAGGTCATTATACATTCAGTTGAGAGACTATCTTCAACTCCCATCAGTCTCAACGTTGAAGAGAATTACAGCTGTTGCAAAGAACACAAGTGATGAAATGCTTTTCTCTTCAGTTTTTAGAGATGCACAGGAGCGGCACACATATTGTATTTTAATTGTTGATGAGGTATATATCAAAGCATCAATCTCCTACAGGGGTGGTGCCATCTTTGGCTATTCTGTTGACTGCCCCGGAAAGGTTGCGACAACACTCCTCTGTATGATGGTTAAATGTTTCTTTGGAGGTCAGACCTTTATTGTCAAAATTTTGCCCTGCCATGCTTTAACTGCTGCCTTTCAGTATCAACAAGTGACTGAAGTAATTGCCTCTCTAGAGAGCAGTGGTGCCACAGTTGTAGCAATAGTCAATGACAATAATCGGGTGAATCAGGCTTTTTTCTCAATGTTTGCAAAAGCTGATTCTAGATCTCCATGGAAGGCTGCCTCTCCAGTGGATCCTGCCAGGCCTCTTTTTCTTCTATATGATACAGTCCATCTCTTAAAGAACATCAGAAATAACTGGCAGTCTGAAAAGATGAAAACTGTGGAGCTGACGCCTCCAGGACAAGAGGAGCAACAACTGACAGCAAGATGGTCAGATCTTGAAGAGCTTCTTGAACAAGAAAGAACCACCATGGTGAAACTGTCAGATTTGACAAAAGCTTCTGTCTCTCCTACCAATATTGAGAAGCAGAAGGTCTCACTGGTATTAGATGTCTTTTCAGAGAAAACGAGCGCAGCGCTCAAGTCTTCTGCCTCGTCCAAGCCATCTTGGAAAGACACTGCACTCTTCATTGACCATGTCATTCGTCTCTGGAGAGTGTTTAACACCAAAACGCCGAATGACCACATCCGCTTTCGAGATCCTGCGAGAACTCCTATGGATCTTTCACCTGCAGGAACCAAACAAATGGAAGTTCTGGAGTTCTGGGCTGAATGTGCAAACCGCATGAAACCACATACCAGTCAAAGGATTAAATGTCTCACTAAAGATACAGCCAGTGCCCTCAACTGGACTTGCAGATGTCTTATAGACCTATGCAATCACCTGCTGACGACAGACTCGGCCCTGCGACATCAATATGTGGCTGTAGGCTTTTTTCAGCAGGATGACATCGAGCACCATTTTGCTCATTTTCGCATGTCAGCGGGGTGTAACTATTATATTACTGCCCAGGACGTTGCACACACCCATGCTCTGGACAGAGCAAAATTGATGCTGCAGAATGACCCTGAAAATGAAATAAATTATACAGCTGCTCACCATGCTTGTGATCTCTGCAGCAAACCTGTGACTGATGCAGAGCTCATCATCCTAGATGACCTGCCAGTCACGGCCAACCAATTGTCTCATGATGAGCGAATGGCCCTTTTTTTTATTGGAGGCTATATTGCTTCTAAGCATCCTGATTTGAAAGGAAACCCCTTATCAGTGCCTCAACAGGTCAGTGACTTCACAGACAGTCTCAACCGTGGTGGGTTAAGCATTCCGTCTCTGGCCCTTTTTGAACTGATCGTTTACGCTTACAAATATTTCACATCTTCAAAAGAACCAAGTTGTAGTAAACGACTCATGAAAATTATTCGTGACTTTCCAGCACTGTTCCATATAGATATTGAACTAAGTGATGCAGTTCTTAGACGGATTGTGAACATTCTTTTGAAGCGGTTCTGCCTCCAATTGCAAAGCGAAAACAGCAGCCAACATCCAAAGAGGAAGATTGATAAACTGACATCAAAGTCACAATAAATCCCTGGAGTAAATATTATAATATGCCTGCATCCACATGACAGACTATTGGTGAGTACAAAATAACATTTAGTGCATTGCTATTGTTGTCAGTGCTATTGATGTTGTACATGTTTGTCTTTTTTCTTTCTCCCATTCATGTTCATTTTTGTTTGGGATAGGGTGAAGGTGGTGGTAAAGGCATTATGACTGAATGAAGATAGGGAGTTATTTAAGTGTGTGTATGAAAGATCGCTATTAACTTCCCCTGGTATACACTGCATTATAATGACGGCTTTTATCTGGTGCCATTCTATGTAGGCTATCAGAATTAAACCATGAATACTGTTCAAATGAGGTTCTGTTTCTTAAACAACACAGAAATTTTCATTCACTCAAATTCCACATCACACTAGATCTAGAATGAAAAAATGAATCTACATCAGTACATGCACAGTTGTGTCATTGAACCATGCTTCATTGCTTGGTCAGTTTTCAGTTTTATTGTTTTATGAATCATATGATTTTATGTAATTTTTTTTAAAACTGAACCAAGCATCATTGGTCCTGCACGTAGTATTTGTTAATGAAGGTATTTTGTGTGTTTAATTTTTTCACTTATCATAATTTTTAAAACATTTTTGTGTGTTCTAAGTAATGCCGAAAACGCGATAGTTTGTTAGAACACATTTCTCATTGTTTGAGCTAGCCCATGTGGACCTCTGTTCTAGTAATACATGTAGTACTAAACGTATTATTTAATTAATGCTAGTCAGTCTCTCTGCGGCGAGACGGCCCACTACATGTCTGACCTACATTCGGCTGACCGGCCTGTAGTGAGAACGCCTCGGCCCAACCCCGTCGATGACAAGCTCTGGGCGCTTTAACAAACTCTTACACACACACACACACACACACACGCATACACAAAAGAAATTCAAAAATATTTACTATTGTTGCTGCCGAAAAACACCTAGCCTAGTTTGTCTGAAAGAAATGGGTCTTCAGATGGCGTTTGAAAGAACCAATGTCATTAATTTCCCTGGTTGTCTTTGGAAGAGTGTTCCAGATGGTAGGGCCAAGAAATGAAAAGGACTTTTCTCCTACAGTGGACAGATTCATTTTAGGTACTTTCAATTTTGTAGTGTCAGATGATGATCTTAGTTGACGAGATGGAACATAGTAATCAGTTAAATCAACTAGGTACGATGGAGCAGTATTATTGACACGTTTGTGACAAATGGATGACAATTTGTACATTATTCCTTTCTCGACTGGCAGCCAGTGCAAACTCTGCAGAAGTGGCAGTGCTGAATCTCTTTTCTTTTTCTTCAAAACAAGTCTCGCTGCATTGTTTTGAGCAATTTGGAGTTTTCTAATATTTTTTTGTGAAATTCCAGCCAAAAGGGAGTTGCAATAGTCAAGCTTTGAAAGTACAAAAGAATTTACTAAAACAGCCGCAGTTTCAGTTGAAATAAGATGTCTGATTTTACCAATTTTCCAGATTTCCATGTATAGAATACGAATGAGGTGACTAACCTGAGATGACATAGAAAGATTTGAATCAATGTAAACCCCTAGGTTGCCCAGGTAAGTAGTCTTGCTGAAACAGAAATGTTTGACTTCTACAGATTTACAGAAACATCACTTACTCGTAGCCGGTTGTAATTTCTTCTGGCACATATCTGGTTTGAAGCATTCCGTCCACTTTCTGTGGACGACATCACACAGACAAAAAAAAACAGGGTTAGATGTTGCTACGGCACAAGCTTTAGAGAGCGTCAGCTCATCTATGTCATTATTTGTGCTCGGGTGATAAAGAAGTGAAAAAAGCTAATATCGCATGATTTCACTGCCTTTTCTTCCTGTGGGTATAAATGTAGATCTAGGTGATATATTTGTGTATGATAAGGGTATGACAAATAAAGGTAGAGAAAAAAAAAACAGGGGGTTGGGTTAAAATGAAGAATGATACTGAATTTTTGTTGTATGTATTCAAATGTTAAAACAGTTATAGGCAGCAAGGAATAGACAAGATGGATGATCCTGTGAAATTTGTTCTCTCTGGTTTTTTTTTTTTAACAGATTTTTTTTTATCGGGATTTTTCTGGTGTATGTTTGGATTGGCTGTTAACGGGCCTTTACTAACTTTTTGTGTGCCATGAATTTTTCCACATTTGCTGAGACAAAGAAAATAGAGGGGGAGATGAATGAAGACTAACTACAGCAACAATTATGAGTAGAAAGACGACTTTCTTTCTTCCCGAAACAAAATAACCTAGCATTCTTGTGCACTGATACATCGGTGATTGGTACAAATGTGACCAGCGGAAGAACCGATTCATTGGCTATAGACACACAAAGAGTTAAAAAGCTGAACTTTAACCTATATACTACTTATATTTTAGGGTGAATGTGCCACAAAGCCTGTTGTGTGCTACTGGCAAATGGTACTGACATCTTCAATGATTGGAAACTGGAGATTACACACAGATTACAATGGTGTCGTTCACTTTCAACCACCCTCTCCAAAAATGAAATTTATTTCCACTAATGATATAAAAATTGAAAAAATGGACGATGTCTCTGCCCTAAGTTTTAAAAGACTTCAGCAAAAAAAAAAAGACCAGCTTACCTGAATCACCAACAGTGTGACAGTGATATTGTCTGGCATTCGGATGGGAGCATTAAAGTGTTTGGCCAAGGCCACCAGCAGATGAAGGATGGCTACCAGATTCTTGGAATGGACACCTGTGTTTAAAGGATAATAAACAATTGTCTTATAAGCAGTTTTCACTCTCTGAGCCATCTTTTTCCTGGAAATGATTCCCCACAATCAAGAAACAGAAACATGGTGACAGTTTTTCTTGGTGGGACATTCATGTTTTTCTTTCTGAGTCAAACGGCTGTAAACAGGCTGCACATGTGAGCACAAATAAAATTTCTATTGCTAGAAAATGAGAAATGATACAAATGAATGGGAACAGTTTACCAACAGGCCTGCACAGCTTCTGTCTAACATGTTTTTAAAACTATCCTCTACAGCTGTTTTATTTTATCTTTGTTTTGTTTTGCTTTTCACATTAGGCTCTAAACAACTGTACATCTGTTTTGAGTCAATATGATTCTTCTTGAATGGAGATACCCCAAATGTGACCTGTTAGATGCTTGGAAATTTTGCATAGATTTCATGATGTCCACAACTGCACCTCCTCTCAACCACATAAAATATGACTACTATAAATAGGATTAACCCTTTCCTTCCAAAAGCCACTCTATGAGACATTATAGATACCTTTCTAATAGGACTCAGTATGACATTACTGCCTCCTCCCCAATGTGAAACAATGTGCCTTCGACCAACATTTTGTTTAGATCCATCTAGGGCAATGAATTGCACATGCATAGTGATTTGAGATTTTCTCTCTCCCAAGACTTAACCCCCAGATGTCATGCGATGGAAGATAACTCTATTTCCAAACATACATGTTTTATTTTTTCACCTAAAACAGTCTCACCAGTTATGAAATAATGAAATTCTGATGTAAAATCTTGCACAACTTTGACTTTCATTATCTCATGAGCCACTTGGAATATTAACATCAAATTATCGCAGTATATTCAGATCCACTTCATCGCAAACAACAATCATGCCCAAATCATTTTGTGCACTCAGCTCTACTGGAAGTAGTTTCTTTTGATATAACACAGCAACTGTTAAAAAAAGATTTGACTTATTGATATGTTTCACACAAGATGATTTTTTAAAGCCCTCTGAAGTGAATGGTGGGTCAAGCACTCACTGTCCACACTCCATTTCTGTTGACTCCACACAGGGGGAACTCCCAGGATGTGGTTGATGTAGTCTATGACAACTCTGAGTTTCTGCTTCTGGCCAATCTCAGACTGGGTTACTTCCCTTGCCTCCACACGCACATTGCACAGTTTCTCTGATCAAAGACAAAACAATCCACAAGTGACAATTAGTGATATGAAATACATGGCATTCTCTCTGAACTGAAACTAAACAGAAGGAACTGAAAGAATGTAGTAGCAGGTTAGCAGACAAAACAATACTGACATATAGGGATTATGTAAGTTTGTAGGGCGGTGGTTACTTAAACATTAAGTGAATACAGTCACATACAGGAGGGGGGGGGGGGGTGAGAGAGAGAGAGAGAGAGAGAAAGCCAGTTAAAAAAAAAGAATTAAGAGCTGGGAAATAAAATATTTTCCATAGCTGCCAACTTTCAAAAACCTAAAAACAGACTCCTGATATCGGACCAGACACCGACACCCCCCCCCCCCCCAAACACTGAAAAATCATCATTTCCTCATTTTGTTACTAATGTTACATTATGGAATATTATTCTCTTTACATAGGCCCAATGTAATACAGTATAAGATTTTAAGAAGCAGAAAACAAATATTTTGCTTCAAATGCTCATACATGTGTTGTTATCACCACTGTTTGTTTCTCAAGAAAGAACTGACTATTATGTTATGAGCTGTCCTCAGAATTGTATAATTCTTTCATACTAACTTGTTCTGGCACTTGTGGCAGTATTGAACAATGTCAGACTTGCCTCCATGTGACGTGAAACTGGTGAAATTGGAAGTCACGATACGCGACTTGTGACTCACAATGCATTTATTGGACAAGTTTGATGTTGATGCAAAAGGAAATTCCTTTGAATATTTTGCACTAAATGTCGGCTCACGGCTTCATGACTCATGAGTTGGATAGAAAAGACTTCCGATTAAAAATAAAATAAATCCATCCATTATCGCAAATCATGTTAGGCATAAAAGATGACAGATGTAACTAATAGATCTAGAACTGAAGCCACTTCACAAGCCATGTTCCATATTGTTCTAGAACTTTTTCTATTGTTTTACCAGCTCACGTGCTCTCGATTTTGATTTCTTACGTCACTGACAGACCCGTACGCCTGAGCCTAGTTTATTGGTGATCGCCAATTACATTCAAGATTCTAAAAGACGGCCGACCTAGATCTACCTGGAGTTACCACCGCCAAAGATGATTGTAAGCTATGTAACACTGAAAAAAAAAAAGACGTAACGGCGAAATAAAACGAAGCCTCTTCACAAAATATTAATATGTCCACTGTTCTTACTCACTGACCGCCATCGTTTACGATATGAGTGACCTACACGACGTGCTTACGTACTCGAGCTCGATGAACGGCCGAAGCGCGTGGGCACGTGCGAAGGTGTATGCCGTGATAACTTATTATGCAACATTACTGTTGCTTGGTTGAGTGGGGCCGTGGCGGGGATACAAAAGTTATCGCGAGTTCGGGCATACGCAGTACGGCAGGACATGGTACGGTAGGGCTGTGTTTACGGTTGCGCCCATTGAATCGCTAGGTCCAGCACTAATATTAGCGGTAGGCCTAGCCTAGATACAAAAGTTACGGCTTTGTTTTCTCCTCTAGAGTTATATGTTTTCCCAGTATAAATGGGGAAATTCTTCAAAAACGTAATTTTCACCACAAAAACATATTAACGTACTGGAACCAAAAAAACGTAGTAAATATGTAAAATACGTACTGGTTGGCAGCTATGATTTTCTAATACAAAAACACCCAAAAAAGGTTGTAATGACAAGAGTACAGACTGACAAACCAAGTCCTGTCCATATAGACATGATGAAACAAGACAAAAAGAAAGACGTCTCTATTTCTGTTTTACCAAAACAAAAGGAGGCATGACAAAAAAAAAAAGAGGAATGGAATGATTATACAGTTGCCAGAAAAAAAAAATTTGTATTCCTATAAATGTTACAATACAAATGCAAACAAAACAATAAATTCTTATTAACGTTTGACAGGCAGAACCTAATCTCATAAATTTCTGTAACATTTGACAACTCTGCTAGAGAAAACCAACCTATAAGTTTCTGTAAGATTTGCCCATCAAACAAGTCCTCTTCAATATCTTTCACAATAATTCTGTGGTTAGCCAGTTCATCATTGATCCAATCCAGAAGAACCTGGGGACAAAATTTCGTCAAATATTATGGCTGGTCAATGTAAGTTCTCAACTCTCCCCCCTACCCAAGACTTTTGAAGATATTCATCCTTTTAGTGTCACAGACCTCCACAGCGGTCACTGCGCCGAGACTGCTATAGCCATCAATCGGCGGTTGGTTGGCTCTATGATAAAGTTTTATGCAAATATGAAAGAGGGTGTTATAATTTCTTTCCATGAGCTTATGGGGTGATTTTTGGGTAATATAATTTGCGACTATGTCCCAGGGCTGTGAAGCCGGAAGAGTTAAGCCATTTGTGGGGGACTCTTTCAAACTTGACTATCACGTTAATGTATTCTTTTGAAGTAAGACTTGTTATGCATGATTGAAGAGGGAACTGGGTCAGCTTTCAAGACTTGTAATCTTTATGTTTGAGTGTTGTGATATGTGATACTAGTGACCTATTTGTATAGGCCCCCTACATTCAGTTTTAACTGGTGAGACATCATGCCACCTTTCTGAGTACAAAAATACTTCTCAGCTTCTAAATCACGATCCCATCAAATATGAATATAATGATCTGTGAAGTTTTCAGGGACAAACCTGAATTCAGAAAATATGTAAATATCACAGCTTTTCACTACTCTAGTAATTGGCCAAACCAAAGTGTAATTTTACTGATTGGTGTTGTTTTCATGCGAGTGATGAGCTGCAGTTTTATGTTTCCTTTTGCAGTTTGACTATGCTGGAAACATCCATTCTAAGACACAAAATTTCAAATTCCATCATGATTAAAAGTGTCAGTTTTCTGGATATGTCACCCACCTGCTGGAGACAAAAACGTGCCTTCAAGCTGATTTATAAAATAGGCAGTTGTACATAAAATGAGCATCATGGAATGTGCTTACCGTTACCAACTCAACCAGCTTTGGATTGTCCCGAGATGAGGGCTCAATCATTGAACGCTCTTCATTATCAGCTGAAAAATATTAGACAGAAATGAATACAAATAAAAGAAATAAGCGTAATAAAAACACTAATATCAGACTTTCCTGCAGATCTTACACATTAGGACCCCAGTACAACCTTAGATTGTCTGCTGTTACATGTTCCAGTTTTACAGTTTTTCAATGTGCAGAGATGGGAATTACTGACATAAAAATTTCCTGAACTATTGATGTAACACCCCTCTCTCCCCCCTCCCAAACTGCAACACACAAAACAGTGCGTTTTAAACTTTACTAATGATGTAATTAATAGAAACAAAACATCCCCTTTTAAATAAGAATTAGAACAAGAAGAAAAAAGAAAGACAGGGATTCCACTCCTGAAGTGTGAGCAAATGTAGTTGGAACATGTTTTGATCAGCTTCTTTGTTTCTTCATGTTGTTTGGATTCAAGATGACCGAGTGGAGCTTTCTTTCTGGATCTCCCATAGTTTATTTCTTTTCCAGTGATTTTGTTGCATGTCAAGTGCAGTGCAAGTCCAGAAGTTCTAAGTTTCCGAATTACAGTAATTACAAAATCACGAACATTACCTTCACCTTCGATCCAAGACCAGTTCCACTTATTTAATAACGCCAGTAGATCTATCTATTTTTTTGATGTTCTCGCTTGTATCCGTAAATCTTGAAGGGGCATATGACAACATTTTGGTAAAAGATTAGGCCGTTATATCTAAAACAACTTGCTAACTACTAGAGAGAATGCATTCAGTACAACAATGCATATAACAAGTCGAACATTGCAGTTAGAAAATGTACATGTACATCTGGACTTACTCAAGATGGTGGCTTAAAATTATGCTTGCCAATCAACCAGAAAATAGCTTATAGTTATATTTTGCTCGTGGTAAAAAGCAGTGTTCGAGAATGCCTTTAGATATTTTTCTTTCTTCTGGTGGCAAATTTCCACTGCGGGAAAATTTTTTCAAATCCGCAATTCCAGAAATTTCCAGAGAATTCTCATCCCCAAATGTGAAAACCTCAACATGTTTTCTTGTTTCAACACAACTGGATAACTATGTCAATTATGATTCAGACTGGTTGAATAATGTATTCAAGGCTTACATAGATTGAATCAGGCCATGTCCCCTGTCTCTGCCCGACAGTGGGACAAGGGCCATAATTGAAAATCCTGTGAATGCTGACTAAGGTATAAGGTGAGAAAAACCAGTCTCCTGACAAAGCATTGTCTAGTTATGATTCTGTCCAGTCAATACCAGAAACAGATTATTTTTGTCAAATCTGATGAATGCTACAAATACAAGGTTATTTATGCAATAAACTTCAGTTTTTGGTGATTTTTATATTCACAATGCTTCAGCTGTTTCTTGTTCAATAATTAACAGTTTACTTTTGCTCTATGAAAACTGACAAGGCCGTAAGGTTATTTTAGCTACTTTTCAGATAGAAATCAAACGTAGGCAAGGAGCAGTTTATTTTTCAAGGAAGACGAATGTGTAATTTAAAGGGGCATGTAAGGATCAGATCTCGCATATACTTACCAAGTTGATATCCTTCCGGTCCAATGTCAGGAATTGTTGGGCTTGTGGGTGACTCAATGGCATTCTTTCCCTCTTCCTGAAGCTCAGACACTTGAAGAATATGAAAAGAAGAGAAACGATGAAACCAAGAGAAATTGTTGGTCAGCTGTTGGCAGTAGCACAATAAGCTGTAATAACTAATATGCATTTCTCATCTACAGTAATGTTGAGAATGTCACAAATTATGGTGCAACTGCAGTACACTTACTGATACCAGCTTCCACCTGGAATAAACTGTGTCTGCATTTTTTGTGACAAGTTCATGGAAGTTACCCGGGTGGGCCTATTCCATTACAATTACACACAACCACCAGACTGATTTTCAAAGCTGGCTTCCAACCTAGGATATGGACATGTACATTTTGAGTTTACTGAAGGTAGGTAAATGATGAAAGCAGTCTGTGACAGAGAAAACTTATTTCCTGTTAAAATAAAAATTACCCATAAATGTCCTGAATTCTCTGACCATGAGTCTTTCCGGTGGCAGATGCAAAAATTCTGATACTATCACTGTATCAGGATTCAGGTGGTGCAATTCATCATAATTTAATAACGATAATAATGTAGCTCTATGCACAGTGATATATCTGATGTGGATCTAAGGCACGCCTGTAAGTGTAATCTCTTCTTACCAGCTGATAAGGAGTTGCCCCAATGTTTGCTGATAATTATGATTCAATCATGATGGAAAGATTTTGACCGAAGTCGAGTTAAAGCGACAGAAATTTATACTAAATACGGAAGGTAAGGGACCATAACTTACCGTAAGGTAACCCCTTGTCCCATCATGACAGAAATAAGTAGAATCCATATAGGCCTAATATCTTGATATAATGTGAGCATACAGCTAAACTAGTCTGGTAGAATCTTGTCGAGATACTTGAGACTAGATAAACTAGATCTAGATCTAGATTAGATGTCTAGCTATCTAAAATCTAGACTCTAGATCTAGAATCTAGATCTAGGCTTTTAGTCTACATAGTCCATACATCTAGTCGAGCGTAGCCTTGTCGCAGTCATAAAAGAGCTAGCATATTAGTAGATCTAGTTATCACAAGGCTCCATGAAATTCCCAGGAAGGTTATCATTCCTACCTTCCTTGGCCTTCTTCTTTCGGCCCATGGTTCCAATTTTCTCGAGGAAGGACTCATCCTTCTTTTTGGTTGGGGACAGGGTTGAAGTAGTAGGAGAGGTCGCCATTTTGCTTTTCCTTCCTACTTCCTGAATATACCAGGTGCATGTAAATAATGATGTCAGTACATGAAAAATAAACCTAAAATTCAGTTGCTAAAACTCTTTCATCACAACCATGAAAAGAAAATATCACTGAAATGGTACATCTTCCTTGAAATGATTGACGGGAAGTGGTACAATAGTTTCTTAAGGGACAGAGTGCATTATAAAATGAAATTGTAATACAGCAACTCAATTGACACCAAACTGGCACTAATCTCCAAACTAGGTCAAAGGTCAAGGTGTATTCCGCTGCAGAAAATTTAGTCTCCGGCAAGCTTGACAACAGATATCTGAATTACTAACAAGGTAAGCTTCATGAAATTTGTATTCTGATATTTCTGTAATGGGGGTGATCAGGTTTCAGATTTTATCATCATTGTTCATTACTAACACTACCAAGCTCCTCATAATGCACCACGAAAACTTTGCTTTGCCCTTGTGATAAATTTGTCCGTCTCCTTGCGTGGTAACGGGATGCTAAATCATGCTACTCGTTACGAAACATTCATCAAGGGTAAAGTCATTGTCTCCGCATGTATGTTTTCATGTAGAGCACATTGGGTCTAGTCGTGTGAGACCAATAAGATTTAGCTAAGACTATCATTCTGGATACTTACTCTTCTTACTGATTTGTTTGCGCTCTCATATTTCGTCAAGAGCATCTGTTGCAATTTGGTATTGCGGTTTCAAAGATGCACTTTTGACCCCTGATCAGTGGACCAAATGCCGAAAACTTTATGTATCACTATTTTCCAAAGGCTGAAGAATTTGGATTGCCTAATCTCATTTTTGTGAGGGCGCCCAGTTTACCACTAACTGAATGCTCATAGACAATGGTAATGACATAGAAATGTTTATAAATTAAATACAAAAATGGGAAAAAAACCTGGGAGGAGTATCGTACTCGAGCGCCACTTGATAGATTGATAAGTAACGACGTGAGGGTCTAGTCAGTTTGTATCATCGAGGCCGTAGGCCGATGTTCGTCTGGGCAGTAGTCAGATTGACATATCAGGGAAAGCCCCCGGGGTAGCTATGTATCATCTCTTTTAGTTAGTTTCTGGCCTTTGGCGCTCGAGTACGGAACTCCTTCCAAAAACCTTATAGAATGATAGACTGGTACTTTTTCGCCATGTCAACAGACTGACTACTTTAAGAATCATCGCAGTGGAGGTCACGGTTTTTGTCACATTCAGTTTTGTTTTTTTCTAAAAGTAAGATTGTCTCTTTCTTCGGGTATTGGTCAACCAGTCAAAATGCCGTGGGCCACGGTTACATCACATCGAGCGAATAATCGGAAAGTTTTTTCCATGCATGTCCAACAAAACCGATATTAAGTCATATGCAGATGTTTACACAGGCAGTTTACAGTGCAATCATTGGCATCGTGGGTGCAGTCCGCAAGCGTTTTTAATATTTGAAAGACAATGTTGGAGAATTGAAGAGATTCGAATGTAAGGAATGGTTCAAATTGTGGGCAGAAACTAAATTATACCGAGACAAAGGTACATTTTTATGTGAACACATCACAGAAGTGACAAGACTAGTTGGGGGAAATTCGCCATGCCTGATCGGTACTTTTTCGCAGGGATGCGGAGTCGGTCTGAAAATTTTCCGACTCCGACTCCGACTCCAGCCTTTTGAAAATGACCGACTCCGACTCCGACTCCGTCTCCAGCCTTTTCTGAAATGACCGACTCCGACTCCGACTCCGGCCTCTTTCTCTAACCGAACAGTTGATCCTTCATTACTTTTTTCTTAAATAAGAACTTAGGTTGTTGTTGCTGAGATTTAAAAAAAATATTAATATTATCCACATAAGGAAAAAAACATAATGTTTGTCTAATAATATAATCTGATTTAATTTTTAAAAATACATGTATTTTAAACAAAAACTCTGCAAAAATCTAATGTTGGCCGGAGTCGGAGAAAATATTTCCGACTCCGACTCCGACTCCGACCCCAGGCTCTTGACAATTTCCGACTCCGACTCCGACTCCTGCTAAAAAGCTTCCGACTCCACGACTCCGACTCCGACTCCACATCCCTGCTTTTTCGCCACCAGGGTAGCATCTTTCTTTTATTAATTTTCCTGTCCCCTCTTTGCAACTTTGCAAAAAGAATGAAAATGATAAAAATATCACGCTTAGACATTCATAATCAAGGTTCTGTGCAGAAGAAATGAAAAAACAAATGATATCGGGCCTGAATAAAATTACATAATGGGGTCTCGTTATGATTTGTCGTTTGGGTGGAGAGGATAAGCTCACCATGGTGATGAAAAAGGGACTGGCGAATTTCCCTCAAAGGGTGGCGAAATAGTACCGACTAGGGTTGATCATGAAAAAGTCACCTCCAGTCTTTGTATTCAGAATGATCTCCATGAACATGTTTGCATTCGCTTCTGATTTGCCCCTAGAACCAAGTATAAGCGCCATTTCAACACCTTTACATGAGACCAAAACGAAGCAACGCATTTTGGGGTGGCGAAAAAGTACCAATTCCCTCTACCTGTGGATGTCACAATGTGCATCACTGAGGCTCGGTGTTTTATTTATATAAGCCCATTGCGAATGACGTCCCAGAGTGTTTTTGTTTTGTACTTCCGACACCTAAAATGGCGGGTGGATCAGCTGACGTGTGTAACTTCGAGATATGTCTAAGCGGTTAAAATGCCTGCTGGTTGCATTGCAGTTGACTGTTATGACAGGGGTGGAAAGGATGGATCCAAGCCGGTCAGATTCCCAACCATCCGTGTAAACAAGAGAAAGGAAGTGAAAGAATTGACAGAACGTTTCCCATGTGTGTGAACACATGTGTCATTGTTTACTGTAGTGAACTTTTTATTAGCTCGCCATTGATTGGTTGGCGATGCCTGAAGTGCTCACGGTGCAAATCAGCTAACGATTCAAAATCAGTACTACCATTGCCATGGTTATGCGTGGGTTCTGACAACTAAAATGGCCGTTATCCGCAATGGGCCTAGATAATAATGGCAGTTGAAGGGAGGATTACAGAAATCTGGTTATTCGTTGGTGACTTTAGTTTAGGCGCTTGTGTGTGTGTGTGGGGGGGGGGGGGGGCAAGCAGAGCGTGTATGTTTTGTTCCTTGACTTATTGTGCTGAGTTTATATGACTCAGGTGAAATACCGCATGACCTAAAAAAGTCCATCTTTATTGCGTTACCAAAAAAGCCCGAAACAACGGACTGTGATCAACATAGAACAATCAGCCTTATGAGCCATCTAACAAAAGTTCTTCTACGTGTGCTGATGTACAGAATGAGGAGCAAAATAAAACCAGAGATTTCGGAGACACAGTTTGGATTTGTAGCAGACAAAGGCACTCGAAGCAATTTTTACAATAAACATGCTCCTAAAGAGATCAATAGAAGTACAGAAGGACATATATCTCTGTTTTATCGACTATTCAAAGGCCTTCGACAAGGTGAGACATGATGATTTATTTGCCATCTTGTCGGGACTGAACTTAAGATTCCAAAGATCTACGCATCTTAAGAAACTTAAAGTGGGAACAAATGGCAGCCATCAGGATGGAGAATGAACTCAGTGATTATAAAGCAATCAAAAGAGGAGTAAGGCAGGGCTGCGTAGTATCACCGGATCTTTTAAATTTATATAGTGAGATGGTCCTGAGAAACCTCAATGAACACCAGGGAGTCAAAGTAGGCGGCAATAATATCAACTTGTAACTTACGGTACGCTGATGACACAGTCCTCATTGCGGACTCCGAACAAAAACTACAGACCCTCCTTACAACAGCAACGGTCAAAAGTGTAGAGAAAGGCTTACAATTAAATGCTAAGAAAACAGAATGCATGGTCATCTCAAAACAAGCCAATGTACCCACTTGCAATATATTTTGTAATGGTGAGAAAATAAAACAAGTAAAAAACTTCAAATACCTGGGATATACCATAACACAAAATGCAAAGAGTGACATTGAAATAAAGAAGAGAATTGCAATGGCCGAGGATACATTCAGCAAAATGAAAGCCATATTTACAAACAGGAACATGACCATCGGCACCAAAATTAACACCTTTAAAGCATATGTTTGGTCACTTCTTTTATATGGATGTGAGTGCTGGACACTGAATAAAGACACAGAAAGGAGATTGGAGGCTGTGGAATTATGGTTCCTCTGAAGGATGATGAAAATACCATGGACAGAGAGAAAATCCAATGCAGAGGTCATTGAAATGGTAGGGTACAAACGATCCCTAATAAGGACAATCAGAAAGAGACAAATGAAATTCCTGGGACACATATGTAGGAAGAATGGGATCGAGAAACATATGCTATGCAGTAAAATAGAGGGGCGGAGAAGCAGAGGACGACAAAGAACTACATACATTGACAGCCTCAACAACTATGCCACCAAAAAGTCGATAAGTAACACCGAGCTGATAAGAAGGACTGTCAACAGAGAAGCCTGGTGTGCCATGGTCATCGATGTCTGCTCCAGACCTGACACCTGAAGAAGAAGAAGAAATTAAATACAGAGAGATAAGGATGAAAAGAGTGTGAAACAAAGCGACAGTTATTTGTTGAGTCACCACTGGCCCACCTACTCCTGTAATTTTCATTTGATTGTTCCACAACTGAGAGGCTAAATAAAATTTGCATTTTTAATTAAGCCTTGCTCTGTGCTGGGCATATATATGCGGTGTCCAGTTCTCAAATGTTTGTGTCGATGAGCACGCAAACACAGTTGAGTCAAGGTGTGTTTTCACATTCCAGGTTACTGACCTCTTTGAGATGTAATTACTGTCCTATTCCTCACTATATCTCTTTTAAATCAAAAGCATTATGACAAGAACATGTTAACCCGTGAACCACTGGTTGGAATCTTAAAGGCTAAGCTTTCAAAGGCTCTCCCCACACTATCAAAAGGTGTAACATCGACATGCAAACTGTTGCTCAACAAATTTGTTATACATGTATTATCTCATTCTTTCCCAAGCTGACCATCATCTAGGGTTGTCTATTGCTAAGAACCCATCAGAAACAAGCTCTGAAAGGAATTTTGCCCCAAATGCCCACGTTGGTTCATTATTAGGCTCTGTGTGAATCTTGATGAAACCATTTGTTTAGGGCTTGGGCTGTGTGGCTAATTACAGCTGTCAGTTTGGTATCATATGTCAGATCATTGATTAGAGACTTAGAGACAAAGGTTTCACTTGTTAATTCATTATCATGCCTGATAAGGCACAGTGCTCAGCAAATGTTTGCATACAATACTACAAATCCTACTGATCATACAAATCAAAGTGCACAGCGGAAGTGTGGTCATTGCATATCGGTAAGGATCAGTACGACCCAAATAAGATTCCACGTAAGATCACTGACCTGGTCGGTGGGCTTTACGTGAAGGGTGCGGCTTGGAGGTTAATAGTATATTGCTGTAGAATGCAACTCAATTGGCTGTATGATTGAAGTATAAAAATCTACATTTCTCACTCTTTACAGGATTACTTGCAGTATTTATGATGGTGAGATGTGTGGAAAATATAGTACTTCTTCAACACAAATACATGTACATACATGTTCGTATTGGTTACACAGTATGTGTCCGAGTGTGGTACTTTGTAGACTGAGATAAACAATTTCAGGTTTAAAAAGCCAATAATTTCAAGATTCAGGAAAAACTCGCATCATTTTATGATACTGATCTGTAATGCTCGATTGTGGCAAGAATTATGGATGATTCTCTCATTGTCATTTCACCATATTTGTTTAAACAGATGTCTGACTATTTGGCTCCAGCAGCAGCTATTATCATCCCCAATCTGGGAGGTATTGCAGGAGCTTTTATCTCTAGAAGGAGAATCCCAGAGTGGTATGAAGTAAGTCCATGTTTTTTGCGTTAAGTTCATTGAGGCACCTATTTCGTATTCTGATCTGAAGATTGTTTGCTTAGCTACGCATTAACATTTAGCTATAAAACAATCTGTGTAGAAGGCTGTCTTTTTTCTAAACTTTGAATGACATAGGATCTGTCTTTATGTTCAAGACATTTGGATAAATTTTCATTGTTTTTAAAACTCCCTGATAGAGCAATTTGGGTAAATTGATGAACTGTCATGTGTTAAACCTACTGGGAATTCCAAAATAGCTCAATTCAACGGAAGAATGTAGAATTTGACAGACAAAGTGTCATTTCCAGAAATGCTGCCGCCAGTTAATTCACTTGGAAAGTTAAAGAAAGGAAAATGAAACAAAATTTGCATGTTCTGTTTACACTGCTGTACTTGTAAAATTAACTCTGCCTATTAATAAAAGTTATTCCAAGCTGACATTCATTTTTTTTCAGAGTTTAAAGTTCCCGTCCTGGCGTCCTCCCAACAAAGTCTTTGGTCCCATGTGGACTGCTCTTTACAGCAGTATGGGTTATGCCTCCTACATGGTGTGGCGCGATGGTGGAGGTTTTGCAGGTGATGCCGCTTTACCTCTTGCCTTTTATGGGACGCAACTTGCAATTAACTGGGCATATACACCATTGTTCTTTGGTCTGCGCAGCCCAAAATGGGTAAGTGTCATGAATGAGGTGTGTGTATTTAACTGGAATGCAAATTATGGGGTTGTGCTGCAGTGATTCCAAACTCTACATTCCAACTTTTCAATGCATTTAATGCCCTGGTCATGTGTAACTAAGGTGAGAAAAACAGGCCAGAGGTTCAATTTGGCATGAATGGAGTATAACTATTTCAAGGAAAGTGGACATTCGTTAGTGATCTGTCCAGGCACACAAAATTTCTGCTTTTGTCTTATCATTCATCATGTTCCAGACACAGTAATAAGCATGTTTGTTTGTGCTTTTAAATGTTATTTGTAAATGGTAATATTTTATTCTGTGATGGACACATATGCAGTTTGAGATTCGAGAGTGGTAATTGATTTTAAATGGAGATTATTGTGGACACAAGAGAAGATATTGCCTTTAAATGTTTTTATTTCTTTTGGAATGTTTCTGTTGATCTATGTGATCTATCGACTGGTTGAAAACAGGGAGAGCAGAAATTTTTATCCCTTTTGAAACTGATGTGGATAGGTTGGATAGTGCAAACAAGAATAAATGCAGTGCGCTCATTGCCTTATTAATCCCACATTGAGGTAATGGGTAGCTCATACATCATAACATTCTGTGCCTGGTTACCAACCTGATGCTCAACATGTATTGTGAAAATTTGTGCCTCATGCACTCTCACAGACTTGTGTGACAAATCTTGCACAACACAAGCACCGCAAAAAACCCCGCATTATTTCATCCAGGGTAGAACAGTTTCAGGCCAATTTGGTGGGGAAAGTGAATATGAAAAGGTGGCTGTAACACGAAGCTTAACCTTTTACATCATTATGCACTATGCCTGAGTAACCCACGTCACCACTGACAGATACACTGTGTGCTACAGCCAAGTGACTCTTTGCTAGCCCACACTGCTCAAATTACGAGTTTGTGAAGTTTTGTATTACACAATGTACAAGTCCTCAACATTTATTTTTGTGCAAAGCATATTGTATTTCTGTCTTCTATTCTTAATACATGTAATTTATTCTCTGATGCCACTGTCATTCCGAGGGTTTGTTTACAGATTTTTTTCTTGATTTCCATACCTACCCAAAATTATGGGCCTACAGGGAATAAATAAAAGTGTTCAGAGAGATGGTGAAGTGCATGGGCTCTGTGATGTGAAAAGGTGAACTGAAATGTGGAAGTAACTTATTAATATTGATATCTTATTCTCACTCTTGTGTCATCCGCAGGGTATGGTGGACATTGTTTGTCTGTGGGGATGCATTGTGGGTACCATGTACATGTTCCATGGTGTGAATGAGAAAGCTGCCTACATCTTGATCCCCTACCTGGGCTGGGTTTCATTTGCTGGAGTTCTCAACTATAGGATCTGGAAAGATAATCCAGAACCCAAGAAGGATTAAAGAAAGAACTAGTTTATCCAGGCTGAGACGCCAAACTCATCCCGCAGAACTTGCATTTGTTAAAGATGTGTAGAAATGATTGTCATTTTTCAGGAGTAAAAGTGTAGTAGATAACTTTCAGTAAGCTCATTAATCATATTGCATTTGGTCAAACAGTGATTTAGTTCAGTTTTGACACCTGTGTAGTTATTGCTGTCTTCCCTTCCCCAGCATTGAGATTTTTATGTAATGTCAAGTATAACTGAGCCCTAGGATGTAATGTATCTGAAAATTTTGATCACTTAAATCATGGTATCAGTATTATTGAAAATATAGACTCTTTCAGTTTCCCAAACATTCACTCGTCTTCCCCAGGCAGTTGTTTTTGGTTTTAAATAACTAACCCAATTCATATCTCTTGGCTTGATGTTAGGGAAACATGAGTTGGTTTCTCATGATTTGGACCTGAGGGAGCTTTGCAGTTAACTCTTTAAGATTTTGTGCATTTGAATGTTTTCTGGTCAGTATATGAACACAGCAGATCACTTACACTATTTAGGAGAGAAATAACAGTTTCATTATAGCACATAATCAGCATGAGATTTGAAACCTTTTTCCAACGTTTATAATAAAAATGAGTGAGTTATAGTACACCCCAAAAACCAGATAAGGAATGGCATTGTACAGCTTAGTAACACAAACATCTGTGCTAATGTAGTTGCAATGTTTGTAGTGAAGTGTAGAAGAATAATTTGTTCGTGTGGAAACTTTTATTGTTGAGGAATACTGATCTCGTAGGATTGAACATTTTTATAATCAAAGAAGATTTAATTGACAGTGACATCCACAGATGGTCTATTTGAAAGGTTGTCGTTGCTGAATGAAGCAAATGTAGTGGTTAGTGTACTTTTGACACATCAGACACCATGAGTCATTACAATGATGTAGCTTTACAGCGAACACTGATAGGTATTTGCTTAAATTGTTTGATCTGGTAAGAATGCTTGCTCAGGATGCAAGAAATGCCCGGGTTGAAAGTCAGTATGGCCTTGATGCAATTTGTGATGTGTCAATTGGAGGAATGTTGCTGTAACGAGTGTAGTAACTTTTGTTAAACTTAAGATGCAGGACAAATTAATTCAATTTTCAGTGACCTTATTAAGAAGAAAATAATTTTATATCAAGATGATGCTCTTGGGAATGAAATTGTCATTTTGTTGTAATAGACCGGAAGTTGACTTGATTCAAATAAAATTAAGCTTCAGACAAGGACAGGAACAACAAAAAATGAAACTGAATTGCATTTGCCACAAGTTTGTATGAACTGTGAACTTATTAATTAGTACCAGCAGCTCATCTTGAGATAAAAAGGTTTCATCTTAACAGTGACTATGCATGAAATTGTGCTTATGAATGTCAGGGTGGTCTCCACCTTTAGGAAACTGACATAATCAGATAAGCTTGTCCAGGACCTTCCAATTGTTCAGTTGAATAAATTTCTAACTTCACTGAGATGAGTCATTTTAAGTCATATTGTTTAGCATATGATTTAAATAAATATTTAAAAAAAATAATAAAATTTTGAACTCAATTTTCTTAAAAACAGTTCAAGTGGATGTTGATCACTCTTTTATTCCTGAGCACAATTGTATGACAGTTAACCTTACAGTTTTCTCAAATCTGTTATTTTGAACTCTTTCATGATTGTATAATGTAGGAAATGGCAAGATTGTGAAAGCTCAGACTCAGGTGTGTGTGTTTATTAGTTTGTGTCTCTTTATTTACTTCTTTTAGGTTAGATTTCAAGACAATCTGCAATTGCATTGTAGAATATGGAATTGAAATGAAAATTTGGAGGGTTTGTTGCAGAGTGCATCGTTTCATTCCTGTTTTGACCATTTTATTGTCTAATATTGCTTATATCTGTTTTTGTGGGGAGAATAAAGAATTTTGATATTTTTTTGGAAATGTTGTAATAATTGCACAGAGCCTTTTCTCACAAAGAAATGTATGTGATAAATTTGCTAATAGTACTAATATGGAGTGTTGTTTTTCTATAATTTGAGTGTGAAAACCTTGAGCCTTGTTGACATGACACAGAGAAATTTGACTTTTCTCCAGCTTAAGTGTGCAATGACCTTTACTCTGTTCTTTTGGTACCAAAAGATCCCACTAGTTCTTCCTATATGTTTCATACTTGTTCTACTTTTATAGTATTTTGTTCATGGATCCAAAATATGTTCATCTTCATTCCCAAGATTTTCCACGTAACCCCACATTTGCAAATTCCTAATAACCAGAATGCCAGAGCATAATGAAAATAAGATAAGTCTGGGTTTGCGTCAGTTGGGAAATTTTTTTCCCTGCCATTGTATAGATGTGGTTTGAATTGCTCCAGAAAGTTTAAAGTGAATTTAATATCAACCTTTTTGTTTTGCGTGTGTATATGTGCAGATTTTGTATTTCAAACAATTCCCAAATTGAACATGTTTTTGTGGACCAAACTTATTGGAGGAAAAGATGTACTGGATTTTGCTTTGTTTGATTGGTCATAGACTCAGTATTTGATTGTGGGGTAAAAGTATGACTTAACACAGAAATATCATTGGTTTCATGACGAAGGGGAGAAAAGATAACACAGCTGTGCAACGAAAAGGCGAACGCCTAACTTAGCTGTATGACAAAGGGGCGAACAGGTCCGATTTGAGGTATTTACTCTTTATGGTTATCAAAAGTATGTTGCGGGGGACTTTATCCAACACAAGCAATTTTGGTAAATCTCATTTAGTTTTTGTGTAATATGCTATGACAAAGAGGCGAGAAATTGATGAAGAAAGTAGCACAAAAACAGAATCTCTTGCGACACTGATTTTGGCGGTTCACCCCTTCATCATACAGAGAAGTTAAGCGTTTGACTTTTCGTTGTACGATATCTGTTTGCCTCTCCATCATGAAACCAATGATATGTTCAGTTTTCTTGGGTGTACATCATTGGGGAAAAATTTGTAGTAAATTGATTTAAGTGAGATTGGTTCATATGAACAATTTTTGCAGTCGTCATGGCTGAGTATTGGCTGACACTTATCGTTGATTTTTGCTGTGCTTTAGTGTGTAATTGTAGTGGAGATCATATCATTTGTTACCAGGATTTTTTTTTTTTTTTTACTTTGACACAAGAAATGCACCAAAGGATCAAGGTCAGCAGTGGGCTAACTTTGCTGATTTTTCTTGTTTGCGAGTCTTCTGTTGTGCCATTTCAGTGTAGAGTTCATTGTCCTGAAGCCATCGTTGCTTCCAGTAGAGATCAAATTTTGTGGTTGATGGTCAGGAACAACTTGCTTTTGTCCATTTAAGTTAGACAGAATTTGTTGACAAAATTGAGTTCTTGCTCCAAATCGAAATGGTATAACTTTGTGTATATTGCTTTGCTTTTTATGTTAAGCAATCTCAAATTCATGCTCTTTGATATTGATGTTGTCATTCGCTATTTACTCAGTATGACATAATTTATACAGTATATACGTGTATGCGCCCTGGATTCCTTATATTCAGCTTAAGCGCAGTGTTTTCTAGTCTTATTTTGACAGTGTCACCAGTTTGATATTTATTGTGCAGAGATAGGGGATGTTAGTCAGGCACCAGCCCGTGAATACTCAAGGGTAGGTAGATATCATTGTCAGGAAAAAATACTCAGTTTTAAGCATAATTAGTGGCTTTTTTTCAGTGATAGGCCAGAGAATATTGCAAACAAGAGAAGATTTGAAGAAAGATCATTGTGGAAATTATCCCATGACCAGTGCTGCACTGTGGCGACGATATGCCTGCTCCAGTTGTAACTGGGTGCAATGACACAAAGGCAAATTTCCCAAATGATTTGAGGTCTTTATTTTAGGAGGTTCGCTGCCCTTGGCATTTACACCTCACTTTACTTGTTTTATTATTTCTTGTTCTGGCGGGGGGGGGGATGATATGGATAAATTTTAATCTATTAATTTCAATTTTGCCCGGGCAGCGGCCTTTCGGCCTGCTCTGTATGATTTCCAACTGCCAAGGTATCTTTAACGTGCGCAACGTGCACACGGGCCCTCCGAATTTTTTTGTCCTTATCCGAGAAGACTAGGTATTCGATCCTACCAATTTCCCAAATGGGATTAAAGTAGTATACAAATACAAATACAAATAATGGAAAGACTTCATTGTGAAATAATGATAATGTAGCAGGAAATTAAAAAAAAAAAAGCAACAAATACAATACAATCCAACATGTAAAATTAAAATGAAAAATTGATGCATATGAAAGGGGAGGTAAAAATAGACAAAATAACTTCAAATCACCATTATTGGTGGTTGTGTCCCTTATTTCCATAACCTGCCGTAAAAGTGGCAGTACACACACACCAAATCATAAATAAAGCACATAGTATTTTGCACAAGTTCACTGTTGAAAATGCATTTATAACTTGTGGATGTAATATCAAATCCTTGGTATTCAATAAACTTTTCTTTGTTTTTGTGACAAGCAGAAACTTCAGTACATGTATCAAACATCAGGGCGTTGGGTGTATCTTTTTCCTTAGACTTTATAAGGTTATCATTCTTCACTCAGAGGGCCCATCAGCACGTTGTGCATGTTAAAGAAACCTTGGCATTTAGAAGTGGAGAAAAGCAGGCTGAACAAGGCTGCTGCCGAGGCAAAATTCTAAAAGACAAACACCTACCACAAAACACACAGAAACAAGAACAAGAGACATACAAAAAGAATCAAGAAAAGTGAGGTGTTGACCTATATTATATACCAAGGGCAGGGAATCTCCTAAAAAAAAAATAAAATAATAATGACCATATCATTCTTCATTATGACATAGGGGCTGTTCAAATACATTATTACACCTCGGAGGGGGGGGGGGGGGGTCTTTGGCTCCTGTAAGAAAAGTGTAATGAGGGGGGGGGGGGGGGTCACCCAAGTGTAATATTACACTTTTTGCTCCCTAGGAGGTAAAAAGGTTGGGTAGCTGAGAGAAAAAAAAATATTTGTCATTTTTTTTAAAAACTATTTTTATCTTAATGAAGAATAAAATCTTAAATACAGAATATATATTTTTATTCAGTGTATAATTTTTGGCTCAACCTTTGGCTTTTTTTTTTTACTAAACCTGGCAATCCGGTCCAACTTTCACCAGTGTTGCCAATATACTAGTGAAGCTAAAAAAAAAATAGTACCGAGTATGTAAAATTGTAATAATACAGAATGGCGGGGGGGGGGGGGGGGGTCTTTGGCTTCTGTAAGAAAAGTGTAATAAGGGGGGGGGGGGGGGGCGGGTCAAAAAGTCCCCAAAATGGTGTAATAATGTATTTGAACAGCCCCATACCATGTGAGATTGGGAGGTGTAAATGCTAAGGACGGTGATCTTCCTAAAACAGACCTCAAGCTATGAGAGACTGAGGGGCCAACAGCCTTATGCTGGGGCCTCCGAAAAAGTAAATGATCTGACCATGCCATGAGTATGGATCAGTTATGTTTTACTTGTGGCATAGAGCATTCCAGTTTACAAACTCATTTAAGTAATTTAACCTATTTGTGACAGAGGAAAACAAAAAGAGCTTTGAATTGTAATGAGTGGTGTTGGGTCAAACAGCAAATTATATTATTTGGACAAATAGTGAATTATATTCACTTATATGTGTTATTATTCGAATACTTGACACTGTTTCGGATACCTGAGCACTTCCATGCAGGACAAACATGAGACAAGCAGAAGTATGGTAACTGTATTTCTTGCCACCCCTCTTCAACAGCTGACATTATTGGATGGTTTTGTTTGTTTTGAAGCTTACTGTCAGACGAATGTGTTGAGTTCCCATACTGTCCTTCCACCGTCCGTTTATGAAATTCTTTTCAAACTCAACACAGGTCGCCATGGGAATAATAATGTTGAATACCGTAACACTAAATGTGAGTCAACATTCAAGCCTGGAATAGTTTTGAAGTGTGACAATGACACCTTTCTCACCTACAAAACAGACACATCCTGATCCACATCAAAATTGTAATTATAATCTCTCTGATCCACACACAAAATGTTGTGAAAGTTTTTAAATTACAGATGTTTTGATATAAATAGTATAATAACTGATTTATCATTTGCTTCTCTCTTTGCCAGACAAACTAGAAAAAAGTGCATATAGTAGAAATCAACTAATTGCTGTGTTGATTGAAGATTCTAGAATTTCATGGAGTGTTACTTTTTGTGAAAGGGAATTGTTTTATTTTGATTAAACAGTATTTATACAAAGCTGACACAAATGTGTTACTGGAAATCTTGAATATACATGTATATTATATACGCCATTTCAATCAGAATGACACTTAGATCATGTGCCAGACTGTGTATTAGGAACCTGTTTTTCTTAAACATTGTTCTTTGTTTTTAAACTGCATGATTTACGTGCTACAGTTTTTGTCATTATAAGGCTATACACTGCTTATTAAAAACTCTGTGTGTCAAAGATTTCCACCGGAGGTGTTGTTGAATTTTTTCTTGATCTCTTTTGTTGTTATGTGGACTTGCAGTTTTATTGCAAACACTAATTTTTCTCTTAGGGGCCCTAACGGACTGAGTCAAGTTTGCTTGGCGTCAGTTTTAGCATAGAGATGTGGACGCTGGAACTAAACAGGACCTCGCCCACAAGTGGGATTCTCTTGTTTATTAATGAAAAGTTCAAGACTGAGTCAAAACATACTTGACTCACTTAGAATTACAATGTTGTAGGTATGTTTTCTTGTTCAGTTGTGTTACTCCCGTGACTCGGAGCGTAAATTCCTTCAGATTCAGGGTAAATTTATATAATAATGCATGTTTGTGTGCACAGTTTAGTT
Source organism: Onchidella celtica (assembly GCA_963931925.1). NCBI lineage: Eukaryota > Metazoa > Mollusca > Gastropoda > Systellommatophora > Onchidiidae > Onchidella > Onchidella celtica. The sequence goes on from OZ007570.1 coordinate 11,990,570, forward strand.
GAACGTTCTGTATCTGAGATCACTTCAGAGACATAGCTGTTCCTGTCATGAAATCGAGGAGTGTACCAGCTCCTGTTTGCTTTAGAACCCCAAACATCTTATACTATGAAATCAAGATAAACACTTGGGATTTGCTGGCTGCTGTTTACAAACAGTAAACAAATACCTGGCACCCTCTCATCGAGACCACCACTGTCGTATCGGTAATCGCTCGCCGTCACATTGTTTTGCAATCGCAGAACTACTGCTGTGGTAAGCCAAGCTTGATCTCCGCGTGGTACTACCAGTTTCACGATACATGTATTATCTTTTCAATGCCCATGGGAACGATTCCAAACTTCTCCAGGCAAGGACAATAACAATGCACCCCAGTTTTTAAAAAAGTGGATGATTTCCCTTTAGGGGCCACCTATAGATTATGTACATGGGAGGAGGGTGGGTTAGGGGTGTGTAGCTGGGTTTGCCTCCATCGTATAGTATAATGAAAAATGATTCGAAGGCGTCTCTGGAAAGCATAGCACGCATTTTCAATTATGGTAATAAGTTAAAACATTTGTTATAGTTTTATTCATGTTTTTTCTTCAACAAAATGAGTTGTAGGACTACGATACACAGACGGAAAGAGACCAAGATTGACAGTGAGATCGGTGGGAAGGGAGGGGAGAAAGTAACTTGGAAACAAACAAATGAAACGGGATTATATAGACAGACACACAGACAGATACACAGATAGATAGATAGATAGATAGATAGATAGAAACTGTGTATCTACTGTATGGTAAAACATTTCTCTGTAAAGAAAACCAGATCTCCAGTAAACCAACCCAGCACTGAAATGTTTACGTTCTATGAAATACCATTACCAACATTTCGGACCCTCGGACTCCCTACCTTGCCCCCCAGCAATTAGTGCCATTCTATCCACCGACCTGCTGTAGGCGGTCAGTGTATACAAATTTGTTTCAAACCGTTTTTCCGAGAGAAAAGTCCAGATTTTCGACCGCCTGTAAATCCGCACTTGACGTGAAGAGGCGTTTTGAGCGAAGTCACAAGATTACCGGTGACACTTCTGTCAAAGTTTGTTTACCTCTGTTATCATTCAGAGGTCAGAGACACTTGGTCGCCCACGTGCTTCGTCTGAACAGCTGACCTGGTTTCCGAGGCTTTCATGCAAGGAGCTTCTCCCAGAGGCGGAACTACACTACACGTTTGCAGTGGGAGAAGGGACAGCTGGATTCAGCCAAATGAATCTTGCAAATTAATTCTTTGTAGGAAGCCCAGCCGTACTAGGCATAACGGCATTTGAATTCCTTGCAATGAGTAATAGAACTCCCTGTTATACCACAACTTCAAATAAAAATATACAGATGTGATAAAGTTTATATTTCGACGAAAAATTTGTATAGGTAGAATACGAACGAAATTTCTGATCATGCTTTTTAGATTCTACTCGACGAAAATGCGTCTCTGTTTTTACGGTAAAAAAAAAATCGTTAACTAATAATATTAAAGACTGGATTTTGACAAAACGGGGGTGTCCACGTAGCTTATAATTAAAAGTCTGAAGCTGTACACAAAATTTCATAATTTTTTATCTCGTGGTCGCGAAGTTTTATAATATGCTTATGTCTTCTTTTTTTTCCGGCTCAAAATGTCGGAACACTTTCTCCTGTTCAACTCAGTTGTGGCTCAAAATCAACGAAACTATTTAAAAAAAAAAAATAGTGAACTTCAAGACCATGTAAAATATGTCCTCGTACATTTTTACTTCTTTCTATCCGTAATCTGATATTTTGTAGTATTTAAGGATCAGCGGTTAAACAGCCTTTCATGATTACATTGGAGATCTTACTTCCATTTTAATATGATACAGCATTTTGTGTATGGATTTCGAGTGAAAATGCAAGGACAGGCACAGCGGTATATTTCTAAGCTTGTGAAGAGACAAGAACTGGCTTTGCGGTGTTCAGTGTATGACCTTTGATTCCACGACTTTCAAAACAGTTATGAATGTCCGCAATAGAAATTAACAAACTCGATCCAGTTGAACTCGGTACATAGAACACCACTCCCAGCAAGCACAGGTTTCCCCACCCCTTTCTAGCAGACCGTGTGACCCATGCACCCCCTCCCCTTTCTCCTGCCCCCAAAACAACAACCACAACACACAAAAGCCACATGCACTTCCAATCTAACTGTTCGTCACGATCATTGCATCTCGTTTTAAAAGACTGTATCTCGTGCATATTGGACACTGTAATCGATCTCAAAGCATTATTGTGACGCATTAAATTGCAGACTAATATTAATCATGCTCCCCCCCCCCCCCCCCCCGAAAAAAAAAACACCCAACAACCTCGAAATGCAAAGGTTTCTTTCATATTAAACTGTTTGACATGTCAGTTCTAAAAACAAAATTAGCAAGTACTCATGTTACACTTATACATGGCCAGCTACTGCAAAATGTTTCACTGCAGTTGACATTGAAGTTAAACACATGTATTGGCATTATTTGCCTTTTTTTATCTGTTAAAGTATGAAAATTCCTGCACTTGCTGTTGGTGTCGTGATATGTACGGAACAAAAGAGTGACTCGCCCCCACCCCCTCCTTCTCCTATCCTTATTACGTGTATATGTACACGGCTGTGGCCTTCCCTTTCTTTGTTTTATGATTTTATGTGGGCAATACGAAGTAGCGGTCTGTACAAGTCCACACCAACTATTCCTTACATGAGTATGACGTCATATTTTCTTGAGCCAAAAACAACCCATTCTTCCTTGCCTACAGCCAAAAACAATGTTGACATGGACAACGGACAGTGTTAAGAACCACAACACGTTATTGGCCCACAGTACCTCACAACACCAGCAACAATGCCCAAACATCGTAACGACAACAGTAAACTAGTTCTAGCGTTCCGTACATGACATGAGACTATCGCTGTTGGTGTCATGATAGTCTAATTTATTTTTACAGTACAATCTACATATTGACACTCCTGTGTACAAACGACACATTTGCAACGTAATTGATAGAAATAATACGTCACCATGCCCGAAAACAAACTGACAAATTACAGTTCCGAAATAAACGGTCCTTCGTCTTCCGTATTATGCGATTGACGCACCGATTGTAGGTCTTTCTTTTAGGAGGTTCGGCGGTTCGCTGCTCTCGGCATCCCGTGTCCCCGTGACTGTGAATGTGAATTTAAAGTAGTGATGGGCATATCGACATCTATAATTATATATATATATATTGTTATGTCAATATTTTTGTGATATGGTTAACATATCGATCTTAGGGTCAAATATCGATAATTTCGATATCTTAAACTTCTGTTGTTTTAATCACGCCAAGTTCATTTTGTGGTCAGTTAGTTATTATCAAGTGAAATGTCAGCCTTCAATTACTGTCTGCAATAAGAGCTCACATGGACGACTGGACGAGGGAGTGGTGGGGTGGGGAGGGATGGAGGAGTGATAAAGCAAACTGGGTCAATGGATTTAAGCATTGGAGACGGAGCTGAACATGAGCACAAAATGTTATGCACAACATGAAATAATAAACATACAGAGTTTAGATACACTGCTATTTCAAAGGGTATTTGCCATTATTGTTCAGTGCGACATTTGTCGATTCTGAGGTTTTGTCATGGAAGTGGTCCTCTCGCTCCTAATTTCATAATATTATATAAGTGTCATTCTAATCGGTTAAAAACTTTTCGAGACACATGTTTGTAATATGATGTTGTATGCGTTTTGGCCCACCTTTTGCTGACCCACTTCAAATCTTCATTTGGCCAAAAGGCAAAAATGCACATACAACAATATGGCACATACCCTGCGATTTCATGACAAGCTTCGGCTCGAACATAGGCTGGATCCTCAAGGGAATGTAGAGAGTTTGACTTAGAACCAAACAGACGTACTTAGTATCTGATAAAACCCTGAAGAAACGGGCAGGATTAAGCAGATCTGTTAAATAATCACTTACAACTGAACTACTGAGCAGATTTATCCCTGACAAAACTGGGTAGATCAGAGAGTGCAACATAATGTTTTTTCCAATACTTATAGAGCATCAAACCACTGACTTTAGGAGACTAAGATTTGGTACAGAGGCGGGGCGGGGGGGGGGGGCAATCACCACCAGGAATAGGTGTCAGTCACCTTGTCTGTCCATTCATTTGACGCCCGTTTGTTTAACCGTTTTGTGTGTGTTTTTGTTGTTGTTGAATACTAAAGCGTTTGGCTCATTAAAAAAAAAATATATATATTATATTTGGGGGGGGGGGGGGGAGGGGGAGGAGGATACTTGAGAAATGTTTTTTTTCTTAAATTATCTTTCAAGAACTTTCTGTTGGGGGCATTTTCTGTCTCACCATCGGGTGGTTGGTAGGCGCCTCTGATAGGGTCTCCTTCCGTCCTGTCATTCTAACACAACAAATAAAATGGTCATGACATGGTCGACATTCTTTCTCCAAACCCAAACATTTCAAAACGTCTCTCCCTAGAAACATGTGCACCGCGCACTAATGCACCTGGGACAAAGAACAAGACTGCACCTGATAAACATTCAAGTTGCTGCAGTTTTCCCCGCCCACCCCTCTCCCTCTTCCTGTATGATGGCCACATTGGGTTATTTATTACATTGCCATGAACTCTACTTAAATATTTTATTGTCATTTTAACAGTCTGAAATGTGAAATTAAATTGCAAAAAAGGGTCGTAACTCGGTTTTAATAATTTTTTTCGGAGAAACAAAAACTTGAGTAACTTTCTGTGTCAGACTAATACATGTAGTTACGCCATTTAAAAAAAAATAAAAAAATATCCAGCCTTTAATTTTCAGAACTCAATCTCCAACTTATAACATATCCTGCGGTTTGACAAGGGATAGAAACATGCCAGATAGCTCAAATTAAAAAAAAAGAAAGTGGAATCACGATAGTTTACCATGCTGCCCTCGATATAAATTATAACAGGTCTACAGATCTTTAAATTGCATAACCATGATGACTACAATAAAGGTAGGTATAAATGACACACAATAATACGTTTTCCTAGTAAGATCATGGCGACTTGGACAACAACTAAGTTACGTGCTTATCAATGATGCAAAAAGAAAAAAGAAGAATATTATTTCATTGCAGGATAACGGTGACCGCTACAACAATAAAGGCTCTTGTCAATGCCCCAATAATATGATCCGTGGTTTGATAGCAAGTATCTTAGAAAAAGCGAGATGATGGGGTGGGGGGAGTGAGTGAGGGAGAGAGAGAGAGAGAGAGAAGGAATAGGGGAGGTAAGGAATAGAGAAAGTGGAGAGAGGGAGAGAGAGAGGGAGAGAGAGAGAAGGAAAAGGGGAGATAAGGAATAGAGAAAGTGGAGAGAGAGAGAGAAGGAAAAGGGGAGATAAGGAATAGAGAAAGTGGAGAGAGAGGGAGAGAGAGAAGGAAAAGGGGAGATAAGGAATAGAGAAAGTGGAGAGAGAGAGAGAGAGAAAGCGTGGAATGAAGAGAGAGAGAGAGAGAGCAAAAGAGAACGTGGAAGGAAAGAAGGAGGCAGCAGGTCTATCCTGGGCAACACCGGCTGTCTCGCCTCATAAATAAATAGAAATATCTACATGTAATAAATGAATAAATAAATAAAAATCGATATATCAGTAATGTCTCATTATTCTACAGGTCTTTTGTCATCGTATCCCCTAATGAGAAAAGGTATTAATAGTTTAGTTGATTATTTGTCTTTCGACATATCGATGTGTCGATGATTTGCTCGGAAAATATTGTGGATGTCACTATCGATACTTTTAAGGAAGATATCGCTCACCATTAATTTAAAGCGAGTGCAAAAGTGCAAGCCGCTGAAATTTCCGGCTCCGATGGGGACTCGATCTATTCGTCATTTTGAATAGTTCTTTTTGTAATTCATTATTATGAGCTACCGAGCTTGAATTTGACCAAATTTTGCCAAAAATTTGGCGGCCGCGATTCGCCTATTGCGGCAAAGGCAAATTTTGCGGCCGCAAAAACCTCCTGGGGCAGATTGCAGATGAAAAGCACGAGCAATATGCGTAATGAGAACAGCCGTCAATCACAATCCATCTCGCCGGTTTGCAAAAGCGTTTGTGGTATAAAATAGCTATCAGCAGAGCCGTCTTAACGCTTGGGCACTCAGGGCCGTTGCCCAGGGACCTCAAGGGTTTAGGGGGCCCCATGCATGCAAAATTTCATTGGTTTTTGAGTGGCTGCATAGGGGGTGGGCCGTACCCTAATACTTTGCCCACTGGCTTATAATGAGTTTAAGACAGCCCTGGTTATCAGGTTATAATTTGATGTGAATGTAGCCATGTCTGCGATGTTGAACTGCTCTTTGTTTTAAGAGATTTTGAGTTTTTATTAAGCTTTTAGGTAACAATACAGTATGTCTTCCACATGTTGTGTGGAATGGAGATAAGTGTGTGTGTGTATGGGCGGGGGGGGGGGGTGAGGGTGGGAAGCAGGGTGAGTGATAAGAGCCAGATGAAGAGCCAGGTCAAGGCCGCCCGGAGGGATGTGACATACAAAAATGGTAAGAATGAGCCTATGAAGAATACGATAAATTACAAACATGAGCAAACAATTTTGTAGCCTAGAAGAAAATGTTGCAAGTGCAAATCTGTGTATATTATATTGTAATATTTATATTATATTGTATTATATTATATTATATTATATTATATTATATTATATTATATTATATTATATTATATTGTATTGTATTGTATTGTATTGTATTGTATTGTATTGTATTGTATTGTATTGTATTATATTATATTTTATTATATTATATTATATTATATTATATTATATTATATTATATTATATTATATTATATTATATTATATTATATTATATTATATTATATTATATTATATTATATTATATTATATTATATTAGGCCAATATGTAGTTTATGTGTACAATTCCAGCACAGGAAAGAAAACACAAACATATCAAATATGTCAAAAGTAGTTTACAAATGAGATCGGGAGTCACAACTTTAGCAAATATTATTATACTGCAGAGAAAACGAGACGGGGGGGGGGGGGGGGGGTGATTTCGTGGTTCTTAAAATGCTCTGAGTTTGAGTATGATGATAAAGATGTCCCTGTTATGTTGGTGGGTATGAGATGGCAAAACCATGGTTTTGTAAATATTTTATCAAGTATAAGACACATCGAAACACTAAATCTCTTTTCTATCACTGAACGGTTAATCACAAATAATCCAGCGCGTATCAGTATTAAGCGTAGGCACCGATCATTGCGATAAAACTGTTCCTCAACTTTCAATAACGTACCCACCCTGGTTAGCCTATCACCCGCAGACACGCCCCTGGATTTCCCTGTAAAAGTTTACTGTTTTGTCAGTCGGGTGCAACATGAAAAGTCCACCTCCGCACACTTGAGCCACGTACAAGCTTCTCCGAGGCGCAGATTGTGTGCCAGATTTTCTTCGGAAGGTAGGTCTTCTGCTATTTATTTTGTAACCAAACCATATGTTTGACATGCTTGCTGAAGCGACAGTTAAATTACTCTTGTGATAAAAACACATTTCTATGCGATTCACTTTCGTGATGGGGCCTGTCTAGATGTATAACTCAAAGCCGAAGTCGTGCACTCAAATAGCCCGTCATTACAGTGACATATTTGCACGTCAAGCTTCAACTGTTGTGAATAATGGGACCATAGTAAACAAACAACTACGGGGTCTCACTGCTCCTGTTGTGGCAGTTCAGGCAGTTTCAAACGTGTGTTCTGTAATCTGAAACCTTCCGCAGAAACCGTACAAGTGATATCATGATTTCTCCATGTTTGAAAGTTCTGTTTCTCTGATGCTATACATTATTATTATTATTATAACAGAAAACGAGGCCTTAGTACTGTGGCCTAAAGATGCCTTATTGAATTTGGAAAGCCTCGCGGCAAACACAATGGTCACATTTCACAGCGATAAAAAACTGCTGACAGGACGTGTACACAAGACGAACATACTAGTGTTTTATGATGCGCAAATTGTCCGTCAGGGTTTCTTGCACGGGCCTGCACCCAAGTCATGAATCCTTGCAATGGTGATTGGGCCTTTTATAGGACTTGACCGACGTTTAAACCGTTTTGCAGAGGCCTATATATAATGCAGTTACAGTTTAGGATTCTTTTTTTTTTTTACTTTTTCCTAGAATTTATTTATGCTAATGTAGGCTGAGTATCAACTAAACGTACAAATAAATAGACACTTGACCAGAGGGTTCTGACCACGAGCACCTCCCCGCCCCCTTTTCAAATATAGTGCTCGAGTTCTGTGTGACGCGATACCTGTAAAGAGAAGCTTGTGGTCGCGTCTCATACGACCCGATTACTTTAAGCACGGACTGGTGATCGGGTCTTCGCGCTGTCAACAAAGGGCTTATATGGTATAAATTATGTCGATATATAGACGAGACTGGACTAAGGGAACGATAGAAGTCAACACCCACAAAATGAGTCAAACATATAGGTCCATTGCGCATATCGGCCATCTTTGATGTAAGGACCGACGCATCACCATGGCGATTGTAGCATCGATTTTGATTCGTTATCCGATTTGCATTGCGAGCACTTGAGGCGTCGCGAACCAACTGGCGGCGAGCTAAAAGTAATTCACTACAGTAAACAATGAATGGCACGTTTGTACTTGCACATGGGAGACGTTCGGTCAATTCTTTCACTTCCTTTCCCTTTGTATACACGGGTGGTAGGGAATCTGACCAGTTTGAATCCATTCTTGCCACCCCTGTCATAACAGTCAACTGCATTGTAACCAGCAGGCATCTTAACCGCTACGACATTTTATTTATCTCGAAGTTACACTCATCAGCTGATCCACCGGCCATCTTGGGTGTCGGAAGAACAAAACAAAAACACTCTGTGACGTCATTCGCAATGGGCCTGTTGGTGGACGCGCAGGCAATGACTAGTTTTGCTCTTGTGTATACCAACATAATTATTATGACGGGTGAGCGACATGGGATTGCTGACAATTTTCTGCGGTCAAAGTTAGAAATTAAAGAAAAAAGGAAACAAACGTAAAATAAAAACACAAAAAAAAAAAACACAAAAGAAAAAACAAACGCACCCATAATCCGTGAGTAGAACCCTGTGTTACGGGCGTACGTGTGCACTCCCAGCACAGCCTAACTCACTTGTCTGACAATAATTATCGGTAATTGTTATAGGCCTGGAAGTGAACTTTGAGTTCACGTCCCCAGTTTTAGCTTAGGCTCGCATTGGCCGATTTCGATTGACCGATTAGCTGGCAGGTGACATCACGATGTCAAGTGTCTGTTAGATCCAATGGCTTGGCTGCTCCGCGAAGTCTCATTGAGGCTGAATGTAGTGACGTCACAATTCAACTAGTTGGCCTATTTATCTGCATAATTATTTATGTGTTTTATTATGTATTTGTTTGTTTATTTACCTATCTATGTATTTATTTCCTTATTTGTTTTATTATGTATTCATTCATCCACTCTATTCAGTATAAAGTTCACGGAGTCATGCATACTATGATGGTTACAGACAAAAAATCGCATTTCAATCTGAGCCCACAAAAAAAAAAAAAAAGCGCCAACTAGTTGGCCGATCAAAGTCGGCTGGTGCCCGCCGAGGCTTAAGATAAACCTGAAACGCTGATGTACAGAATGGTCAGCCCAGGGAATGGTTTGGCGGATGGCTGGTGCCGTGGTGGGCACTTCTGCTAGGGTCTCCTTCTGCCCTAGCATTATTGTATGCTGTCTATCGTCTTGCTGTGTCCTAGTACGATTTTCCCGTGATCGTGTCGACGTGCTTTCCCCAACTCCAACTGAATGATCTCTCGGGTCGTGGGAAACCGAATTTCAGACTGTGTTCAAAAACGAGTTGGAAACAGGAAAATTGATACTTGAGAGTTGAAATTGTTCCATGCGCATCATCAAAAATTTGTAGATACGACTTTGTCTACTGGAAAGTTATATAAGTGTATGCATTTAATTTACTTATCACTGCTCGGCCTTGGGTTTAAATCACTTTGGCACGTATTGTCTATTCACTCTTAAAAAAACCCACAGATAACAAAAAACAACCCCCACCGTAACTTAATGACTTTTAAATTGTGAATTATTTGATGACAAATGGCAGGTGCTCATAATTAATGAATTCAGTGACAAACCTTGGCGCGTGCAAGCTCACCTTCTCTTTCCTCCGCCAGCAGCGTCGCTCCAATATCTCCCATGCACGCCATCAGGTCAGTAAATGGCAATTGTTTACTCTCGCGCGCCCCAGCTCATCATCACTTTATCTTTCATGCAGAGAAGTTTTTCATCATTTTGCCTTGCCGAATCCGTCATTAAGGTTGGAGAGGATGGTTGGAAATTGTGTTGAGAGACCAGAATGCCGATATGATATGACAGTTGAAGTGCGCAGTGAGTTTGGTTCCATCTTGCCGCTATGTTGGGGAATTAAAATGGCCAGTTGTTTCTTTATGCAAAGTCCAGAGTTTTACTATTCTCATAGCTCACTGTTGCTCAAACGAAGGCCGATGGATGGGTGGATGGGCGAGCACACACATGCGTTTGTAGAATGTGTGGAATGCTGGGCTGATGAAAAGTATGAATGGATTGTTAGATGTTGGATCAATAAATGGATATATTTATTGTGCAAATGCAGGGATGGATTTATAGATAGATGGACAGTTGAAGGTTTGAAGGGAAAGAGAGTGGGTGGAGGTTACACAGGGATCACATGGAATCAGAAAATAGAGTCATATGTGTACACACATTTGCTCTGAAGAGGCAGATTTGTTGCACCGTTGTCTGACTTGTACAAAAACTACGACAAACCCAAGGTTATGAAAAGGGATACGATGATCTAGAGGTAAGGCGCTCAGCTCTCATGCGGAGTTGGATCCACGGTTGATGCAGACATGTTGGAATTTTTTTTTTTGGAGAAACATTCCTGTCCCAGTTCCTACTTATGTGCCGATGAGCTTTAAGGCAAACATGTTATTGCTCATAATTTCAAAACTACAGCTGAGTTTCCGTGTGGAAACAGAATATAATAATAAATTATTAAGATATCGATACGTCACATTGTGAGAATACAGATCTCATAATGAGCAATGACAATGTCGACACCATCCAATTAGTTGTCCGATCAAGCTCGGCTAGTGTGCACCGGGCCTGTTAAGAATTTTATTTCTGATGACAACTATTTTTTGTATCATTTAGACGTAACTTTATTTGAATGTATTCCTGTTTGGCCTCCTTGTATTTCACAGCATGATCTGCACTACACGGATGACTTGATAAGAATTTATCCCGAGGGTCAGTTTTATTCAACAAAACATGTTACACGCGCAGTCACACAAGCACCCACGAGACACGCGAGCTCTCACATACACAATCAAGTGATGGGATCAATAATGGACACTGAAAATACGAAGAAAACCAAAACCAGAAAAAACAACATGAATACAAATAATCGTGATTCTGAACAACAAAAAACAACAACAACAAGTGAAACAGACAAACCACTGTTATACACGGGTTGTAGAATGTGGCTGCTCTTTTGATATAACACTTTCATCCCCAACACCTATGAACATAAAACCGCCTTTCTCTCCAGTAGTTCTAAAAGTGAAAGTCAAACCAGAACATGTCCAATGATTCCCGAAATGCCCCTGATTCTGTGTGTGGTTGCTTTTAGCGAAACCAGCACATCGGAAGACAGGCACAAAGAGGAGATAATGCTCTTTCATCTCGAGCGATATAAATTTCACGTCATGCACTGAAAACGTGTTGCCATAATGAAGAAAATCATTATGTTACCATACCCGGGAGACTAGGGCAGTCATGTTGACGTTAAAAAAGCCCGCAGAGAGCGGTTCATTGTGTTACATTGCACCTGTAACACTCACATTAAAATGTTACTACAGAAGAGTACTGTTGGCTCTAATGGACCCCTGTCAAGTAGCGAATCTTGAATAATTCATTTGCAGCGTGAGACCAGCGTGTTGCAGCTTAAACTGGCAAACGATTTTCTAGTCTTTCAGCTGTGAACATCCTGGCGACCAGTGTTCTCTGTGCTGTTGCGGCGGTTAAAATCAGAAAGGTATTGTTGTTCGGGATGCTGAATGTGTGATGCTGCTGTGTGAGTAAGTCACTTTGCGAGATTTCTGTCTGAGCATTTACAAAAGTATTTCCTCTAAATATCTCCGCATCGCTTAGAAATTCGTCATACGGGCATCTATGACAAAAAGTCGTTGTTGTTTCATGCGAGAACAGTGTTTTTCACATTGAATGATGGATGACATCCGTTTGTTTTGAAATATCGTGAAACACGTAATTGTTCAGCTATTTTGATGGATACTGCGTGAAACGGAAGCTGCATGGGAGGATGACTGTACCGGTACTTCGGCTGTTTGTGACTGTAGGCAGGAAGTTATTTTTCTCACGTGAGTACCCTTGACCTCTGTCATGTGAGTGTTTGGGGAGGGGGGGGGCAGGGGTGTCACCTGATTAATTTCCCCCCCTTGTCATTCAAACCTGTAATGTTATTCTGATCATATGACGATTAAACATTGTCAGAGACAATGGCATAGTCAGGCTTTTGACCGTATCAGCAGCCTGCATTCTAAACTTAGTTTTTGTCTTGTCTTGTTTGGGTATATGACATTATGACACCCAGTATTTTGTGTGGGTGTGTGTGTTTGTGTGTGTGTGTGTTTGCGTGTGTGTGTGTATGTGTGTGTGTGTGTGTGTGGCAGTGATTAGTTTGTATCTTCATAGAAACATACTGTCCAGTGATATATTACATCATCATCATTAATTTGATTTCTTTTCATACACCGAAGATTCAGCCTTTCAGGATTTCATGTCATAGACATAACACTACGATAAATTTCCAATTCCTTGGATGATCCATCTACTGATGATATCCAGCAGTAAGGCTTTGCTTCTTTCCCACCGAAAACCTTTTGTGAACGTGGATTATTTCCTGCACTTACATGGTCAGTTCGGTCAGCTGACCACTCTGCTGATATATCCAGTTGACTGTCGTATCAGACAATCAGTCCACCATCATACTTAGCCATATCCAGTTGACCATCCCACATAGACAGCCAAATACCAACTCAAAACTTCAGACTGTTTGTCAACCTAAATCAATTTTTGTCACACCGAGCGGCCCGCTTGGGAGAGGTCGCTTATTTCACATCATTTATTCACAGAAAAAAATGGCAAAAATCTGGCAAAGAATATGGGTCATTGGGTAAATAGGTTGCTCTTCTGACCAGAACATTCTGGAAAGGATGCCAGATAGAGTGTCGGCGGTCTGGGCATAAAGATTATTCTTGGAATTTTATTAAGTGTTTCCGCATTCTCAGTGCTTTGGGGAGAGGAACAATCTTCCTCTTGAAAACCGTAAATATGTATTAAATATTATCATAACCAAAAATTAAAGAAAAGATATTGTCCCTAAAGCTTAAACTTAAACCATGTCTGGTTTTAAAATTCAGTTGACAGCATTCGTTTCTGTTATCGGTCTATTTGAATTTTATACATTCTTTTACGGCAGATGTCATCCAAGTCCGTTTATGCACGCCATGTGCACAAAAGAAAGAAAGGATTACTGTACAAACTGACAGCGCAATCCTGTGCTTGGATGCGTCCTGGGGGGATCAAACCTTGTGGCTTAAGGGTGGAGAAGATCTGAATCTTAACATGACTTGAAAAGATGAACTTTTTTTTATTCCTTTTCACACTCCAGGCACGGGTTCAGTGCATAAAACTGCTTTGCTGTGAAAATACAGCGCACATGCCAAAACAAAGTTTTACAGAAGAAACCGAAAAAAACCTCCCGCATTGCTGTCTGATTTATCCTTCGTCCAATCTCTATTTTGTGGTGGCTAAAAGAAACCACAAGACGTGCAAAATTAGAACCCAGATGGAAAGGCAAAGCATATTTCATTCTGATGTTAAAAGTGAATTTGACCTAACTGGGCATTTACGGTGTTCTTTCGTAAAATGACAGAAAATATACTGGAGTGTATTTAATGTTGCGAATGGCTGAGCCCGTCACGTACATTTGGTCCTATGTTGAGTTGTTCCTTAATGCAGACAAAGTTGACCTAAATTTATGGAGACATCTGGTCATTTTTCTGAACCTACGCTGACCAGTGTCAGCATCCAGGTCGTACATGTTTAGAATACAAACGTGGGAGTTATTCAGTGTCACGCTCCAGTGCCCAGGTAGATAACTGACGTCAGGGAACATTAAATTTTTGTTTGCTGAAACAAGTCTCCACCTACGCTTTTAACAAGGACACAGTTGATTTTGGGATGTATAAGAGGTGAGATTATTTGGGACTCTTTCAACTTTCTGGCCTTTATAGGGACGTTAATCTTCGTAGACAGGAAACCAAAGTGCTTGTTGAAATTTCTTGAAGGTGAGAGAAAAAATTTGGTCAAGATCACACAGGGCCATGTGTAAGATGTCGTGGTCTTAGTTCTTGTTTGTCCAACTCCACTTTTCGCACAACTGAGAAATTCGACGTTAATCGTTTGCGACTTTTGTATTATGATAAAGAGTTAGAAGAAATCGGAACTGTGAAACAGCTTCATAGGTGCCACAATGCATTTTTAACAAGTGTCAAAGTATGCAGTTGTTATACCCCTTCTACATACTAAAAAATCTCCAGTTTTTGAGAAAATGGAGATACAACAAACCAGAACTAAGGTCGTGAAACATTGTTTAATCTAGTAAACTGCTAACTTTGTCTCCGCAATAGAAGAATAATTGCCTACTAGGCTTAGCAATGCTTTTGCATATATCGCCCACAGCGATTCTTTTGATTGCTGCATTTTTTGACGTATGAAAACAATCTCTGTGTTTTACCTGTGCCATATTACATTTAAGTATGATATCTTTATATTTCAACTTATCAGTCATTAACCCAAATAATTCTTTCTTTACAAATTAAAGAAAGATCAGATCTATGAGCTCCGCCACCAATAACCATGATGAATTCCACTTTATGATTTTGAAAATGCACGGGAAGTGGTGAAGGTTTTTGAACCCAGCTTTTTAAAATCGCGTTATTTAATTATTTCATTTGTGTTAGCAGATAAACCGACCCACTTTTCCAGCGCTTCGCCCCAACCCTCTTGCCTTGTATGCGTTGCCCAGTTGGTTGCATGAGTGAGCGGCAAATACGCGCCAGGTTTACTCACCTGTTGAACAAAACCACTCATATTGTACACGCTAGCCTTCCGTTGGAGCATTCCTTCGGATTATCATCGTTTTGTGTCGGAAATGTTTTGATGCTGTGTTGATGAGTTTCCAGACTGCTGTTGTTTCACTAGACTGTGCAAGACTGTAAAACTTGAAATAACAGACTACAAGAATTGTTTCCGACTGTAACAGGGTGATAGATTGGCAAGGTATAACTAGTAGTTATAATAATATTGTGCCTATAACTAGCGTGGGAAGATAGTTAACGGCGGGGAGACAGAGTCATTGTAGGCCAGAGGGGGAAAGTATGGGATGCAACTGCAGCGCTTTGACACCCGAGAAGGGTAGTGTTTACTTGACCGCCGTACTTGTCGATCAGATCACCTGGGAATTGCTTGGGGGGTAGAGCTGTTTCAATAGTATTTGACGTGGAGCCGACGGGGGTGGCTATTAGGATAACTAATGCACACTCGGTGGGCGTCTTGGGACGCTACCTGACTGGGTATAAATCCCCGAACGCTCCTTCCAACTTCAGACCGCTGAGAGCACTCACCAGCTTCGTGCCGAAGAGGAGACCACAACTGCAACTGTAACTTTGTACTAGTCTTGTGAGTGGGGAAGGTCAGGGAACCCGCAAACATCCTTTGTCAGAGCGTGGTATCTTTGGTATCTTGTCGGCATTTGGGCTGTTGCTGAGTGGTAAGTTAATTGTACGATGTATGTGTATTTTACTTAATGTTCATGATTGTAGAACCTAAATCTAGTGGGTTTACTTTGGTATAACTACTGCCTCTGAGAGAGTCACGGAAACGCCGTTATATATATGTTACGAAACCTTATAGGATGGGGTCCGTTAGAGAGAGCGTTATTCTTCGTGGGGAACGTGTAAATATCATTAAAACTGTATTGATCGTTTATTCTATTGCCTATATGGGAGCCTATGGAGTATGGGAGCTGCAGCCTGACTTATAACAGTGTCAGCGGTTAAAAGTGTTAATGATGAATATCCGTCATGGAGTAAGTATGGAAGTCATGCCTTCCAGCAGTAGATTAGGACTTTGCGATTGTTTTTCTACAGAGGAGGAAGAACAACACCTTCTTGGCTTCTCAACTTCTTGTACTTTGATTAACGACATCGTGGCTTCTTGGCTTCCCGACCTATTGGTACCTGCCGATACCTGTTGATCTAACTGCGCAGTCAAGCCAGGGTAGAGAGGAAGAACCAGTGCCCAGATAGCGCCATACACCCCTAAAGGAGAGGTTTCCTTATGCTGAATGTTCCCATGTGTTTTATAAAATGTGCTAGAGATTGAATATTACGAAGCCATTTAATTAGCATGTACTGATTTGCATCAACTTCATTCCATCGAAATTCACATGAAATTGTATGACCTATGTTCCTATTATTATTGAATGAATTAATAATTACTGTATATATGTAAGCAATACAGATATCGTTTGTTATAACTTATAGAAGAGAGATAGTCGATTATTTAGTGTGTTTGTGCCGTGCCCATCACGGCTGGTGTCAGAAGAAAGTTAGTGAGAGAAAGTGGAAACATCACAATGGTGTCAGAAGTGGGATCCTGCTAGTAAATAACATTTAATTTTGATCTGGGTCGTGTCAAGGGGCTATTGTGTGATTGTGTGGACAGGTCATCTGCCCTGAGGCGAGTGAGAGAGATTGACATTTAGTGCCTGCGACATGCTCTGATTTTACCTGTGCATTGACTGTTCAATTTTATCTTTTGTCACAGAGAAAATTGTTGTTTGCTATTGCAGGAATATTGTTGTTAACTTCACAGTTACGATCCACGCTTTATTGTTAGCTTTGTTTACAGGTCAATTGCTGATGGACTATCTGGGCGCACTGAAGCTTGCCAGACAAGAAGGCATTAGTGATGAGGAATTCAAAATTAGGTGGGACGAAGAGAAAGCCCAAAACCGAGAACAAAGGGCTATCGAACGAGAAGAAAAGGAGCGCGAACGAGAAGAAAAGGAGAAGGAAAGACAATTTGAAAGGGAGAGAATGGAATGCGAACGGGAACTAGCCAAAAACGGGTGTCACAATGGTAAAGGGAATGGAAAATCTGCTGCCCCGAAGGTACCTAAAATTGCCATTTTTGATGACTCGCGCGAGGATCTCGACTCGTATTTGAAAAGATTTGAAAGGCTCGCGCAGGCAAATGATTGGGAAGAAGACACCTGGGCAGACATGTTAGGGGCATTGTTAACTGGCAGGGCGTTAGATGTTTATTCCGGTCTCAGCGATGAAGACAGTAGGGATTACGAGAAGGTAAAGAAGGTGTTGTTCAAGAAGTATCACCTCACGGCAGAGGGTTATAGGCGTAAGTTTAGGGAGAGTCGTCTAGATAAGGACGAAACTTATACGCAGCTGTTCGTGAGATTGCAGAGATATTTTGAGAGGTGGGTAGACCTCTCAGAGGCAGAGAGAACTATGGAAGGGATTACGGATCTGTTAGTCAGGGAGCAGATGTTGAAGATTGTCGACTGTAATCTTTCCATATATTTGAAAGAGAGGGACCCCAAGTCCGTGCATGAGTTAGTTGAGATGGCGGACTTGTATAGTGAGGCTCATCAGTCGAAGCGAGGGCTGGAGCAACAGCAGAAGTCAGGTAAGAGGGTTGAGGAGAGCAGAAGTAAGGGTTTAGGAGTGAGTAAACCGGTATGCTTCAACTGTGGCTCTCCCAATCACCTGAGTAGGCAGTGTGACCAGGGCAGGACGAAGAAGGGTGCTGCTGCCACTGTCGAGGACAACCGAGGTAAGTCCCAGCGTGAGAGTGGGCGTGGTTGTTTTGTGTGTGGGTCACTTCTCCATATTGCGAGATTCTGTAGGAAGAGACAGAAAGAGACGACCGCAGTCGTACTAACCAGCGATGAGGAAGCCGATGACAGTCAGTGGGAGTCATCGGGCAGGGCGAATACTCAACCAGGGGCTGAGCAGAGTGTTGGGCCACAGACCTTCATTTCTTGGGAGACGGAAGGTAAGAGTATTGAGTTAGAAGGTTCGACAGAACATGAGCCCGAAGACGATGTTCCGGAGAATGATTTATCCGCTCCATTTTTGGAGAAGGGGAGGATAGGGGATAAAGAGATTACTATCCTTCGTGACACGGGATGCACGTGTGCGATTATAAAAAGGGACAAACTGCCTCCTAACAGCTTAACTGGGAAGAACAGGAGTTATGTCCTGATGGACGGGACGAGAAGGTCTGCTCCTGTCGCGGAAATGTGGGTAGAAACCCCATTTTATACTGGGATTCTCAAAGCGCTAGTAGTGGAAGACCCAGTGGCCGATTTGATTATAGGAAACATAAAGGGGGCGTCTCTTGAGAAGATAAGTGTGGTACTCACGCGATCTCGCAAGGTGGAGATTGACAAGGAAGAGCATGAGTGTGAGAATGCGAGTGCGAAAGTGAGTCAGACCACAGATAATGAGGAGGCCAAGGGCAACTCAACGGAGGAGGTAAGGGTAGGGGCCAAGATAGGGGAACTCACACCAGGTGAGATAGCCCGGGCCCAGAGAGAGGACGAAACTTTGAGAGTTTTAAGGGAGAGAGCCACGTTGGAGCAATCGGCTGAGGTAGGTACTCACATAAAGGAGAGTAAGGGAATTTACTATCGGGTAAAGAAGGCCGGGGCTGGACGTGCTGATGTGGAGCAGTTGTTGGTACCTAAGCAGTACCGAAGTGAGCTGATGAAGATAGCTCACGAAGGAGTGTTCGGGGGACACTTAGGAATTTCGCGCACACAGGACAGAATAATGCAGTCGTTCTTTTGGCCTGGGATAGGTGCGGACGTAGGTCGTTTCTGTCGATCGTGTGACGCGTGTCAAAGGACATCCAATAAAGGTAGGGTGACAAAGGTACCCCTAGTGCCGACACCCCTGATCGACACGCCCTTTTCGCGCGTCGCCATAGATTTGGTTGGTCCACTTCCGCGTACGGAACATGGGAGATCGCGTTATATTTTGACGCTAGTAGATTATGCCACGCGTTTCCCGGATGCCGTAGCCTTAAGGGGGATATCAGCTGAGCAGGTCAGTGAAGCGTTAATGGAAATATTTTCTCGGTTAGGCATACCAAAGGAAATAGTTTCAGATAGGGGATCACAGTTTACCGGTGAGCTGTTGAGAGAGGTCAGTGCACTTCTCAAAACGAAACAGATATTCTGCTCGCCCTACCACGCGATGGCCAATGGTCTGTGTGAAAGATTTAACGGAGTGCTGAAGAATATGCTTCGCCGAGTAGCTCATGACAGACCCAAGGACTGGGACAGAATGTTGTGTCCACTGCTGTTCGCGTATCGCGAAACCCCACAGGCCAGTACAGGTTTTTCGCCGTTTGAACTAGTGTTCGGTCACCCTGTGAGAGGACCACTTGCAATACTGAAGAATCTGTGGACTGGGGAAGCGGAGTCAGAAACGAGGTCATCGTACGAATACGTGGTAGATATGAGGGAACGATTGGAGGATGCCATGAAAGTCGTAGCCGAGAACAGCAGCGTCGAAAAACACAGGCAGAAGAAATACTACGATAGGGGGGCCAAACAGAGGAAATTCCAAGTGGGCGATTCCGTCCTCATACTTCTCCCAAGTGACGGATCGAAACTACAGATGACTTGGAAAGGGCCTTACAAAGTAGAAGAGCAGAGAGGGTCAGTGAACTACATGGTGAACGTCAAGGGGAAGAGACGACTGTATCACGCGAATATGCTGAAGAAGTATATTGAGAGGGAAGACGAACAGGAAAACACAGAGGCAATAGCTGCAGCTATAATTGACGAGACCGATGAAGGAGAGGAAGCGACTTCGATGCCTCTGGAGACAGTCATGCCTAAGCTAGAACAGACCGAAACCTACAGGGATGTACAGTTAGGGGACACGCTAGATCAGGATCAGAGAGAACAGATGCAAGAGCTCATGGAAGAATACAAAGATATATTTACCGATGTACCGGGGCTCACTGACCTGATCAAGCACAAAATCCCATTGCTAGATCAAAAACCTGTGAAGGTAAGACCCTACCAACTACCGTACTCAACTAGAGAAGCTGTCAATGCTGAGGTAGGCAAGATGCTTGCGGCCAGAATCATCGAACCGTCCGAGTCCCCGTACAAGAGTCCAATTGTATTAGTTAAGAAGCCCGATGGTCAACATCGTTTCTGCAACGACTACAGGCGGCTAAATGTTGTGACTGCCGATGACGCCGAACCGATGCCTGAGGTAGAAGCCATTATTTCCAATCTAGCGGAGGCAAAATATTTCACCAAGCTGGACTTGACAAAGGGCTTTTATCAAGTTCCGATGGCCGAGGAAGATAAACGCCTGACGGCGTTCGCCACACCGTTTGGGCTATACCATTACAGGGTCATGCCGTTCGGGTTGAAGGGATCCCCCGCCACATTTAACAGGCTCATGAGGAAAGTATTAAAAGATGCTGGCGAAGGGGTAGATGCATTTGTAGACGACTGTCTTATACACAGTGCAAATTGGCCTGACCACTTGGAACGTTGTCGGAATGTCTTCGAGCGACTGAGACGGGCAAATTTAAAAGCTAGACCTACCAAGACGCTAATAGGGATGACAGAAGTCGAGTACTTAGGCCATAAGCTGGGACAGGGGACTGTAAGACCGCAGGAGAGTAAGGTGCGAGCCATTGTCGACTGTGACCGACCGACGACCAAGACACAAGTGAGGAGTTTCCTGGGGCTAACGGGGTACTATCGGAAGTTTGTACCAAATTACAGTGCAATCTCGGCGCCGTTGTCAGACCTCACAAAGAAGTCCCAGGGCACAAAGTTCGCGTGGGGACACGCGCAGGAGAACGCGTTCAATGCCCTAAAAATTTGTTTGAGTTCCGAGCCGATACTACGGATGCCAGACTGGAACAAGGAACTGATTCTCCAGACAGACGCATCTAACCTTGGAGTGAGTGGCTGCCTACTTCAAGAAGACGAGGGTACGAAGTATCCAGTTGTATATGTTAGCAGAAAGTTGAAACCCGCGGAGAAGAACTACTCAACAATTGAAAAGGAATGCCTGGCCATAGTTTTCGCCGTTAGTAAGTTGCAGGCGTATCTGTATGGGAGAAACTTCGTGTTAGAGACGGACCACCGACCTCTAACTTGGATGCGAACTAAAGACCAGAAGAACGCGAGGGTAACTAGATGGAACCTGGCGCTGCAACCATATAACTTTCGAGTCAGCAACATCAGGGGGCGAGACGCTCTATGGGCCGACACTCTATCTAGATTACCAGTAGATTAATAATTTTATTAGCCGATTTTGCCAGGGAAAATCGACTTAAGTGGGGGCGATTGTAACAGGGTGATAGATTGGCAAGGTATAACTAGTAGTTATAATAATATTGTGCCTATAACTAGCGTGGGAAGATAGTTAACGGCGGGGAGACAGAGTCATTGTAGGCCAGAGGGGGAAAGTATGGGATGCAACTGCAGCGCTTTGACACCCGAGAAGGGTAGTGTTTACTTGACCGCCGTACTTGTCGATCAGATCACCTGGGAATTGCTTGGGGGGTAGAGCTGTTTCAATAGTATTTGACGTGGAGCCGACGGGGGTGGCTATTAGGATAACTAATGCACACTCGGTGGGCGTCTTGGGACGCTACCTGACTGGGTATAAATCCCCGAACGCTCCTTCCAACTTCAGACCGCTGAGAGCACTCACCAGCTTCGTGCCGAAGAGGAGACCACAACTGCAACTGTAACTTTGTACTAGTCTTGTGAGTGGGGAAGGTCAGGGAACCCGCAAACATCCTTTGTCAGAGCGTGGTATCTTTGGTATCTTGTCGGCATTTGGGCTGTTGCTGAGTGGTAAGTTAATTGTACGATGTATGTGTATTTTACTTAATGTTCATGATTGTAGAACCTAAATCTAGTGGGTTTACTTTGGTATAACTACTGCCTCTGAGAGAGTCACGGAAACGCCGTTATATATATGTTACGAAACCTTATAGGATGGGGTCCGTTAGAGAGAGCGTTATTCTTCGTGGGGAACGTGTAAATATCATTAAAACTGTATTGATCGTTTATTCTATTGCCTATATGGGAGCCTATGGAGTATGGGAGCTGCAGCCTGACTTATAACAGTGTCAGCGGTTAAAAGTGTTAATGATGAATATCCGTCATGGAGTAAGTATGGAAGTCATGCCTTCCAGCAGTAGATTAGGACTTTGCGATTGTTTTTCTACAGAGGAGGAAGAACAACACCTTCTTGGCTTCTCAACTTCTTGTACTTTGATTAACGACATCGTGGCTTCTTGGCTTCCCGACCTATTGGTACCTGCCGATACCTGTTGATCTAACTGCGCAGTCAAGCCAGGGTAGAGAGGAAGAACCAGTGCCCAGATAGCGCCATACACCCCTAAAGGAGAGGTTTCCTTATGCTGAATGTTCCCATGTGTTTTATAAAATGTGCTAGAGATTGAATATTACGAAGCCATTTAATTAGCATGTACTGATTTGCATCAACTTCATTCCATCGAAATTCACATGAAATTGTATGACCTATGTTCCTATTATTATTGAATGAATTAATAATTACTGTATATATGTAAGCAATACAGATATCGTTTGTTATAACTTATAGAAGAGAGATAGTCGATTATTTAGTGTGTTTGTGCCGTGCCCATCACGGCTGGTGTCAGAAGAAAGTTAGTGAGAGAAAGTGGAAACATCACACCGACATCCGTGTTCAAGTTTTTTTGCAAAGGTGAGCGTCCGGTCGCGTGTACATGATGTCTGGAGCAAGAGGTTTTCGACGTTGGTCAAATGAAATGAGACGATCTGGACACGGTACGCCATGACACAGTTTGCTTGTTCTGTATTTCAGTAATTACTGACGCATTTTGCATGATGTGTCTAGTTTTGGTCCTTGCTGACGTTTTCTCTCTCTCTTTTTTTGTTTTTTTTAAATTGTACTGGTTAGAGTAAATTCTGAACACACTGAATTGACGTTTTCATAGTAGTCTGTCTATCTATCTATCTATCTATCTATCTATCTATCTATCTATCTATCTATCTATCTATCTATCTATCTATCTATCTATCTATCTATCTATCTATCTATCTATCTATCTATCTATCTATCTATCCCCCCGTCTGTCTGTCTGTCTATCCGTCTATCTGTCTGTCATTTTCAGTATTACTGTAATGTCCGCCTGATGATTTGAATACGGTAATTCTCTTCTTGTTTTGAACTGTCTGACTAGTACCTGCTTATTTCTACCGGCCAGGCTATCTGCTTATTCCCACCAGCCTGTCTTTCTACCAGCCCAAGCATCTGTCACAGTCATGCAGCCAGTGGCCTTGTGTCACCAGAGGTTCCGAGTTCCGCACTGAAAATACATTCGTAGTGGCACACACTAACAAAATATTTGTGTTGTGTGTGGTAGCTGTGTAACTTGACATGCTTGACTTACTCTGGCTAGATTTCACCAGTTTTTCTCCTGGACGCACTTTGTCTTCTCTCTCTCTCTCTCTGTGTATGTGTGTGTAAAAGACACCCAATCAGCGTACGCGCTGCTAAGTACTGGTGTTGACTTTGCATTGTAACAATTTTGTTCTTTCTTCTTTGTCCAGTTGTTTTATTGGTTAAATTTTGCACCCAGTTGCATTTTTTCCCTTGACAAAGGTAAGCATACCGAAAACTTTGTGTGTCTTCCCTTTTTCTTTAAGTTCTGTTTTATCGTTTCTCTATTAATTCTTACGCGAGGCCTCGCTACATACAACTTTTTCTTTTTGCCATGTTTTGTCCTTGCCTGGTTTATGTGCGTATGTGATAGATACAATCAACCTACCTGGATCCTGTCGGACTTGTACTGTGTTAATGCTATTCTCTTGGGACTCGATTAAGTCATTGCTTTCGGATGCTGCACACTTTCGGTTGCACTAAGAGGACAAACACGCACATAAAATCATACATCATTTCGTACTAAACAATGAACAAACTGACGTCTGTTACTGGGTTTATTGTCCTAAATTCGCCTAGTATTTGCCATATTCTCGTATGCGCATTCTTGCCTTTTCGAGAAAATGAGATAGAAGTTTGGTCGGCAAAAAGGACTAAAACGCATACAACATTACACCACAAACACATATCTCTCGAAAAGTTTTTAACCAATTGGAATGACGCTTATACATAAAGAAATTAGGAGTGAGAGAACCGCTTTCATGACAAAACCTCAAAATCGGCAAAATGTCGCATACAACAATATGGCAAATACCCTTCGAAATGAAAATAAGCCAAAAATACTTTCGTATAAACGAAACGTTTCTCTTATATCTTACTAACACTTCTAACGCCCTAACTTTCCACTAAATCTATCCCGATAGAAGTTACTGAGATCTTAACCCTACGATATCGAGGTCCCGACTGACTTGTTTTTCCTAGTTCCCTGTACTTTAAAACGCTTGCTGACTTATTTACAACTTAGAGGACAGTCTCGGAGGAGGGAAGTACCATGATACTAAAAATCAAAATATTCTAAAGCTCCAAATCAGACAGTGAGAGATATGCGATAATAACTGACCATCTCTGTCTCTAAGTAACAAATTTATGGGTTGCCAGTGACATTCCTATTTAATGAAAGCACTTGACTAACGTCTTTACTGATAGAATTTGAATAACCGTGGGCATCTGGTATACCTTGTAGTACCTGTGATAGTATGTACAACATTTGCCCTGAATGTAGAGCATAACACTGAGTCAGCGACCACATTGAAATCCATCCGCCCCCCCCCCCCGAAATTCTGTCTAGCTAAAAGACATCAGACTCAGATATTGCCAACTCACAAATACATGTACATGCAATGTCTTTCTAAATTAATATAATACAGGTACTTAAGAAGATGTTTCGGCCGAATAAATTTGACCCGAAGTTAGGTCCGAATAGAGTCTTTTGTGGCAGGTCGTAATCCGTGCAAGTTAAGATCGATTTTTATACAGGGCCAGTTTAAGGTCAACTGATGCCCTAACTACAGACCAACACTCCCTCCAAAAAATATAAATATCGCATGGGATCTTCAAACTCTAGACACTTGAGTCACGCAACTTGCCAAAGATAAGATGTTTTTGTGTTTAAACAATGCACAGAAAAGTCAACCACGGTAGATAAGGACAATAGAAAGTCGAGTAAAGCGGTGGTACTGATAGATAAGGGGAACTCCCCTCTAACATTGGTGTCCCAAGCATGTGCTTATTTTGCTGCATGGTAATACATATATCAGTGTTGGAAATAGCAGGTACAGTAGGCGGTTTTGATTTGTAGTGTTCAATATTGTCTTGAACGTTCAATAATTAATTGTGTCTTGGACGTTCAATGGTGTCTTGGATGTTCAATGATGTATTGGACGTTCAATGGTGTCTTGGATGTTCAATGATGTCTTGGATGTTCAACAGTGTCTTGGACGTTCAATGGTGTCTTGGACGTTCAATGATGTCTTGCATGTTCAATGATGTCTTGATTGTCACATCCTGGTAGACATGTCAGAAATATTTTGTGACTGTGAACATTGATCGTCATCCGTCTCAAGTACTGGCGTATCGCTAAATTTTATGGTTTTGGGTTATGACCATCTTATCCCTGCTCGTGACGACATCAATAAGCTCACAAAGTGACGTATCGATATCTTTAACCCTATCACTGCCAGAGAGGAATTACTGTCTCCACAGCAAAGGGTGTTCAGCCGCAGTCTTCATCTTATAAATTCGTTCTTTGAGCCTGCCTTTGATTTAGGAACCATAACAAAGTACACATGTATACCCCTTTGGAAAGGTGATTTAATTGTGGCTGTGACAGCCCAAGAATTAACAAAACTGCCAATTTAATTGGTTTATGACAGTAATAGGGTCAACAGTCTTACAGTTATGCGAAGAAATATTTTAGCCACACTCAACAAATCACAAAAGTGACTCAAACTTTGAATTGCACGCTATTCTGTAAAATGACAATATTTTTGATATTCCGTAAGTGAGATGGTCGACGACAGAACATTTTTTAAGACCAATTTCAGTAGAAAGTGATCCGCTTAAAGGAAAATTGCAGGCAATTGTGTCGTTCTGTCGATGTTACAATATCAACCTGCGTGTTGTAGGCGGCGCAGACGCAGTTGTGGCGTATTCATGTAATGTACAGAGCGTCTGACTTGTAAGGCAAAGAAAAAAAAAAGGTATCCTTTAGTGTATTTGTGCGCACATGTGTGCTGATTTACCTTTAGAAACGTCACAGTATTTGGACCTTGGAATTAGGCACAACGCCCACTAGTGTGTACCAAAATTGTCTACACGTCATGAAGTATTTAACACCACCAGTGTCATTTTGTGGGTGGTGGGGTTAACCACGTCATTGAATCATTCAAGTATAAAACCCACACCTTCCACGGATAGAGGCAATCAGGACCGTTTTTTCAACAACAACAACAACAACAACAACAACAACAACAACAACAACAACAACAACAACAACAACAACAACAACAGGAGCAGCCCTACGTACCTCTCCAATGTCTGTTTATTCGCATGTCTGTCTGTCTGCCTGTCTATCTATCTGTTTGCTTGTCTATCTGTCTGTCTGTCCGTCCCTTTCTTGTTCTCTCTCTCATCATCTCATACTCTCCACCAGACTTCTGTCTTCTACTGTCTCAATCACATTTTCTCTCCCTCTCTCGTTCCCTCCCTCTTTCTCTCTCCCCTTTCTCATTCTCTCTTCGGACCCCCCCCCCCCCCCCCACCCACCCACCCACCTTGCACACACATTTAAATTACGTGATTGAGATTCCATGCCCGTCCAGGGCGTATTTGGCGAGGCCGATTTTTAAACTAAACCGCGTGTGTTTTTTATAAAAGCCCAGATTATGCGCCGAACGAAAGCATGCAAACTCTCCAGGGATCAAAAATACATTCATCCTGCACGCTCTCGAGCAAATGAAACCTAACCTAACAAACCCTGCACAATGTGGATCAATTGTGTGCGAAATCATTCCATCTGGAGTATAGGCAAAGAATGATTGTACCAGTCACGCAACTGTGGCGATGTGGTGTAATTTCAACATTATGAGTGACGGCTGGTAGTGGAAGGGGAAAATTTATACGTGATTGCGTCTAACAGTGAACGCTACAGTTGTAAATGTGAATCGACAACAATTACATGCCATAACGTGATAATGGAACTTGGTTTTAGCCACAAGGACTATAACTATCGTGTTGCTGACACGCAAGGGCGTGCTTCGCAATTTCTGGAGGGTTCAATAATTTAGGGAATACATAAAATAATGGAAGGGAGTTTCCTGTCACTTGCCTGAGTCTGACAGCAATGCGGACTTACTGACAAATTATCGGTTGTTGTGTGTGATGTTTTGGAATCTGCACCACGACGACGTTAAATGGGTTAATTACCAGACATTCAATCACAAACCTACAGTAACGGGACTTAAGCTCTTTTGCTATCGCTACGACATATTGAAAAGGTCACGGGTGACACTGCATTCTCCCACAAAAAGTAACAAAATTATGAAAGGAGGTCAAAGTTTCACACCAGTCCAAAAAGTTTGCGCGAAATCGTTTTGCTGTAGCGATAAGTAGCGCCGACCGCCCCCGATTCTCTTGCGCAAGTTTTAGTGTGATAGTGTCCTTGTGCACATAGCGACACCAACCCATCTGGTCTCTCGCTAGTCGCAGAACATTTGCGACTTGCAGGTCAGACCTTGTGGGCGGCAAACGCCATTTGGCAAACACCCGCAGACCAACACAGTTGTAACGGCATTTCGGTTCAAGAGCTGTCTGGTATGTAGAGCTTTATTGTTACTTCATAAAAGTTTTTTTTTTTGGTCATAAACATGTGTAGTGCTGTGAACCGTGCTGTTGCGATAAAATCCTGTTCGCTAATCTAGGCCAAATTCACCTTTTGTTATCGTGTTACAAAATAAAATATGCTGTATTTTCCCACCTGGTTTATAGTTTTGAACGGCTGGTAGTTTCTTTTTGGAAATTGAATCAGAATAAAACGGGGCGAAATGCAAACTAGTTTTTGTTTTTGTTTCTGTTGCATCACCTGCAAAAATTTTGTTTATGGCATGAGCATACCTGACCTGTTTCCCATATCACGGCAGTCTGAGGTGTCAGTGGCAGTCAGGGCATAGGAAAAAGTAATCGAAAGTTCTACATATCAATTATCAGTACAAAAATCAACTCTCGTTCATTCCACTTACATCTTAGTGCAAGCCTTCTATTTCTCCAGTTCTGTCATGAAACGAAAGTCATTTAGCAATAACATCTAAAAGATTTTTGCATGAGATTCCCCCCCCCCCCCCCCCCCCCCCATGTCTTTCAGATTTTACGGATGAACCTGTTACAAGTTTGGAAATTCTCTATCTGACACGCCATACCTGTGTTTCAGCGCAAACACAATTTTTAGTCATAATCCGCAGATATTATCACCCTTGCATGTTTTACATCCTCCTTTCCCGGGAAACCAGACAAGAATGACACAATTCATTACACAGAGACCGGGCACGAAGTTCCATTCGAACCTCCTTTTTTTGCCGCACCAGCACAGCCTATTTTTGACGGCTTCATCATCATATTGTAAAAGAAGTGAAACCTCCAGTGTAATCATGAAAAGCTTTTTAACCGCTGAGCCTTAAATTCTACAAAATATCATATTACCCATAGAAAGGCGTATGAGTGTAATAATAATAATAATAATAAATGGCATTTATATAGCGCTTAACCCTGTTCCACAGGCTCTAAGCGCTTTACAGAACTTATTTACTACTTTACAAACGCCTTCACTCCCACATTCTAATTGTACATAATATGCACACAATCTCATGTCAACCACAGAGCAGAATGGAGCTGCCTGCGAGGCGCTAAACACACTGCACTGCTTCTTTCCCTCTCGCTGTCTCACTCTCTTTCTCTCTCTATCTCGGAGCAAATTGTAACGAAGCCTGTTAGGCGCAGATGACAACTCACAACAGTTCACAACTCACAGCAGTTCACAACTCACATCAGTTCACAACTCACAACTCAAATAATATTTGAAAATTTATTAATAACAATATATATTTAATAATGAATAATAATAAATTTTTGTTGTTGCTGGTGGGGGAGGGGGGATGATATGGATAAATTTTAATCTATTAATTTCAATTTCAATTTTGCCCGGGCAGCGGCCTTTCGGCCTGCTCTTTACGATTTCCAACTGCCAAGGTATCTTTAACGTGCGCAACGTGCACACGGGCCCTCCGAATTTTTTCGTCCTTATCCGAGAAGACTAGGTACTCGATCCTACCCCCCAATAGGACCAGGGACTTGAAAATATGAGAAAAATCCAATTTCCAACATGCCTGCACTGCCGGGGTTTAGAACCCGGAACCCTTGGCATGAGAGGCGAGCACCTTGCCTCTAGACCACCTTGTCGGTGTACATGGACATATTTTAAAAGGCCTTGAAGTTCGCTGATATATTTTTAATACTATCGTTGATTTTGAGCCAAAGCTGAGATGAACATAAGAAAGTGTTCCGACAGTTTGAGTCGGAAAAAAGAGGCATTTTCTTCGAGTAAACTTAAGGAGTATGAGTGGAAATTGGTTCTGCGCCTCAATGTGTAAAAAATCACATCCATCTATTCTCCGAGTCAGCGGGCCAACTAGTTCCACTAAAGCTTGAGAGATAATGGTGGAGGTGTGGAAATTGCGTAATCTTGAAATAATATATTGTTTCTGTGAACATTCAAGTTTGGCGTCCGAAATGCCAGACTACCTGCCTGCCCATTTTTATAAATCTTTGTCGTGAAGTTGGCGAGGACATTTGGGAACACATACCAACAACGAACGATTCTTCTGTAAATTAACGGTTTTAGAACCGCTGGGCCGAATCACAAAAACAACAACAACAACCGGGTTATGTCCGCTCAAGAACGTCAACAAAGCCGCCAGGAATGTATTCAGATTTCAGACTTCATATTTCTTATTCAAGTTTCACATTCGATGAAATCAAATAAAATTCTGTCCGACAATGTCACGTCCAGAACTATTACATTCATGAGAAATGCCAAGTTTTAGCACTGCCGCGCTACCCCCGTGGACGTGCTCTCACTGAATGTGTGTGTCCTGTTCATTCCTTGTAGGTGGGGAATCTTCTGTCGCTTCACATTATTTAGTGTGAGAACATTCACTGCCTGAAGTTTCAAGCCACCGTCGATTGATAATGTCCGAAAATTTTATGGAATTCAATGTCTTCTAAATTCATTTTCAAACTGAAGGCAGGGGCTTCATTTATGTTTGAACTGTAACTGAGAGCAGTGGAAAATTGCAGAATACGCCATATCATCGGCTCAGAAGCTGTTTGGTTTTATGTACACTTTGCACTTTCACTTTTTTTATCCCGCACATCTGCCATCTGAGTTTATGGCTTTCCGCCCGTGGATATGGCAAGGAATTGTATTATGTAAACAAAACCTGAATTTTTACATACCCCCCCCCCCCTCCACCACCACCAGCAAGTTATACATGAACATGAACTTTGTTTATTTCACGTGATCAATAGGAAGGGGGCGTGGACAGGCAAACAGACACAGGTGCACACACACACGCACGCATGCACGCACATCCGCACACATAAGTTCTGTGGCTATTGACGTCAGCAGATCAGATGGCAATCCCGCCTGATTTAAATCTAGATCAGTGTTTCTCAAGATTTGTATTTGTATTTGTATAACTCTTTAATCCCATTTGGGAAATTTGCCTTTGTGGCATTGCAGCTCAGTTATAACTGGAGCAGGCACGTCGTCGCCACAGTGCAGTCCGGTATCTGGTGGGGCGTGGGACTTTATGATAGCGTGTAGGGATTTTTCTTAGCAATCCCAAACTTTCATATTTTAACTGAACTGTGTAGATACAATTTCTATATTAATATATACTGCGTACGAACTTTGTCCGATCATGATAGGGCGCACTTTTTTTTTTTTTTTAAGATTAAAATGTGGCGTGGGACAAAAAAGGTTGAGAATCGCTGATTTAGAAGGAGATACAAGCGCAAACTTAGGAGTATTAAAAGTGTTAGCGTATCGTTGGGGTGGGGGGGGGGGCAATAGCTTATCGTGGGGCGGGGGGCAATGGCTTATCGTGGGGCGAGAGGAGGGGGGGGGGCAAGCCTGTCTACTCATTAGCAGTGTCACTTGATCACTGGACCAGTTAAGGAAATGTTTGTACATGAAAGTTGATGTTTGTGGGTGGGATGAAAGCTTAATGACCTGACCATGTGCTATGCTGTATCTTCTTTTGAATTTGATGTTGAATGTTTTGATCAAATTCAGATATGAAAACTCGTGTGACAGGAAAACAGCTGTGTCTTAATGACCGATGAGAGTTGAATGTAGAAAGATCCCCAACTGTTGACAAATTTTTAGTGCAGCAATGTAAACAACAATAAGAGCAACATCTAATCATGATTGGAGGAAATGTGACGTGTGCGGTTGTGCGATGTCCATCTGGTTTTATATCGAAATCTCAGGACAGAAATATGTAGACAGGCAGGGAAGCAAAAAGACAGACAAATAGACAGACTGAGACACACAGGAAGGCAGACAGACAGACAGACAGACAGACAGACAGACCAGAGGGCAGTCAGCAGGTAGACAGCTATAGGTATGACAGGCAGGTGGACAGACAGACAGACAGACAGACAAGCAGCCAGGCTGGTGGACAGACAGACAGATAGACAAACAGGCAGGCAGGTAGACAGACAGACAAATAGACAGACAAACAGACAGATAAACAGACAGACACATCGATAGTCGTAGGAGAAATGCAATCCTGATGAAAACAAGAGGATTAATAGAAACGTGAAAAAGAACAACAAAAACAACAGCTTATCATATCACACAGTACTGGTCCGCATGAAAATCCGGCATGAACTCTTACGTCGATTTGTCAGATGATGGCCACAGGCAAGAAGTATAGAGAATCGTTTTCGTTTGGGTATCGATTCTCTTAGTACACGGTTGAAATAGTAATAATCATAATAATAGTATTAAAACGCATCCTTTTATTTCGAGAAATTATTGACGTTTCATAAACTGAGAGAAAATTATGCAGAATAAATACGCAATGTCCTTCTCGCCACTCTAGTGATGTCGCTGTTTTAATTAGCCACACGTCATTCATAGCCTGTACCGATACTGATGAAAAAAGTGGATCGCACACAAATCTTCTATTCTGACTATCGATACTTCGGGACCAGTCATGAATGGAATCTATACATCACGTGCTGTCGGATATTTCCGGCTTCACTGAATGAACTTGCCCGTTTTAAATCCAATCAGTTTCAGACTAACGATCTGCAGACAGATTTAGCCGGGAGGAAATGCAGTGCTCCTCATGTTGACCTACACTTTACATATTTGCTCAAGTAAATCCTTAAACATCAGACTGCAAGATAAAATTCCCCACACTGAAATACGCAAAACAAACGTCTCTAAAGGACATAGTAAAATTCATGCTGCAACAAAAGTAGAATTGGGCTGGATATGTGGGAAAGATGATTGATGGACACAACGCTGCACTGAATGGCAAACAACCACGGGCAGGAAAAAGAGCAGGAGGACGACCAGGAAGAAGATGGCAGGAGGATATTATAAAGAGAGGGGTAACGATATGGATGAGGAAACCATCAGACAGAGAGGAATGGAAGTCATTGTCGGAGGGCTACATCCTGCAGTGGATGGACAATGCCCAGGTGAAAGGTGAAAGCCCCGAACGAAAAGGACGAAACAGGAATAGCTGCAGCAACAAAAACAACGATGACAACCCCACCACCACTATTAGCAGTGGCGGATCTGCTATGAAAGTGAAGAAGCTTAAGCTTCAAGGCCCCCTAATCCCGGAGGGCCCATGAAGACACTTTTTCTTGTTTGAGTGACCTTTGGATGGTGCCCTATTGTTGTTGGTTGTGAAGGGGCCCTCATAACAGTCCAAGCTTCAGGGCCCCGAAAATGTAGGTCCCCCAGTAGTAGTCTTAAGACCACCACCATCATCGCTATCACCAGCACCACTATCATCATCAAACTTATCTTCCTGTTGGTACTGGCTTTAGAGATCAAGTTTGAAGAAGTGAAAAATGATAGACCTGTAGCAATCTTCACCATTTTCAGCGACTTGAGTAACTATCGAGTGTTCATTATTCTGTATTTTTGTATTTTGTATACTTCATCGATCTCATTTGGGAAATTTGCCTTAGTGTTATTGCAGCCCAGTTACAACTGGAGCTAACACGTCGTCGCCACAGTGCAGTGCCATTCGGCGTTTTTTTGGGAAGGGGGAGGGGGAGTAAGGGTGGGTGGTAGGGATTAGTTTTTTTTAGAATTTTGCCCGGGCAGCTGGCCTTGTTAGGCCTGCTGTTCGTCGGCTTCCAACTGTTCATCCGGCCCCCCATGGTACTTGATTTTGTTTGATAAAACCAGGGATATCTAGAGCTACGCAAGGCTTGCAAGTATAGAACAGATTGCTTATGCGGCCCGCGCTTGTAAGTCTGTCAGTTATCCGGCCCTCTGTGAAAAAAGTTTGGTGACCCCTGCTCTAGATCAACGTGTCCCCAGTATGTCTGTAGTTTTGGAGCTGGTAGTATAGGATCTCAGGTGCTGGATTTAAAACTTCTCTGGTCTGAGAAATCCTTATCTCTGAGTACTAACACTCTAGCCTGGGCAATGCCAGTGTATGTATTATGATAGAATGCTGTATTATGATAGAAGACAGTAAAGTCTAAAAACAAAATTGTATAGAGATGCAAGGGTCTGCCTTACTATTTTGTTCAATTTCCATTTTGTGGTGATCAAAAGAAACAGTTACTGCTCTTGTTCACAGCATCTGCTCCGCTTTTAACGTAAAAATTGCGGAGCGGGTGCTGTGGACAAGAGCACTTAGTAGTACAGAATTGTAACACAGACAGAAAGAAGATGAAAAGCGTATTATTTTCATTCTATTGGTTTGTTTTAATTACATCTGACACATTAATTTGTGATGTTGACAGCAAGGCTTCCCCACCCCCTCCCAGTGTACGGCAGCTTAGCATGGGCACTTGTAAAGATTCATATTTTTTTTTTTGGCACGGCAGCTGAGCAAGTGCAGTCCAAAAGATTAGATGTAATCCAAAAAGAAGAATTGAAACTCTAGGAAGAAAGGAGCATATTACCTTGGAACTTTGGATCAAAGACGAAAAAATTTCAGTATTTCGTAGGAGCACGAGTGCTGTGACGCCAAGTGAGAAACACACCCATAAAATGCCGTTAAAATGCTGTATGTGACCTAGAGTGGCGAATACGGTCCTTACCCGTAACACGGCAGAAATGTGGAAAGTTGGATGACGTCAGTGCCGCAAATTGACAGCAATACCGACAGGAACATTTTGTCGGCACAATCGTAGCTTGGCATCTTTGAGGGCCCTGGCAAAGCGAGGGAAGTGTGATTTGGGGGGGGGGGGGAGGGGGGGAGGGTGGCACACGTCTAACGGCAATGCATTTTCTTAGAAAAGAGCTAAAAAAAACTCGGGGGGGGGGGGAGGGGGTGGTGGCAGCCGTTTATCGGATATTTCGTTTCCGCTTTTCACGTCCAATCATCCCAGACTTCACGCAATTCTCCCACTCGCAAAAAGCCAAAAGAAAAATGTCTTCTTTCTCCATCCTTTCATTTTACATTTTTCTTGAGGAAATCTGGCAATTCGGCGTGAATGGCAATTTGAAATTTGGTGCACGGGGCTTTTCAATGGACGGGAATGAAGTTTCCGAACATTATGTTTCAGCAAAACTGTGGCTGTTTTCAGCGTTGGTTAAGTTAAAAGGCTTGAACGCTTCGTAGCTTTGAGTTTTATGTAACTTTTTTTGGCACGGCAGTAAAATAACTTCATAATAGGGACTTGCACGGTTAACGCAGGAACTAGTATCTTTGATGAAGGAATGTAGATATTTACTGTTCATTAATTAATTACAGCAATGTGCCTGCTCCCTGTTTTCTACTGACATGATTTGCTTGCTGGAATAATTGCCTAATTAGACATAATTTCTCCAGAGAGAAAGCGAGACAACTCGTTTCCTCAGAATGACAAAGTTTTAACTCCCTTCCGTCAACTCTTGATAAATCGAGTACCGGTACTGAAGTTTCATGTGATCATAGCTTTTAGAGGAAAGAATTGTTTTCTTTTTAGTAATCCTTGCAAATTACGCACCGAATCTGCTTGATACTTTGACACACAATGGAGAAGGCCCGTAGAAGTAGTGTGTAACTCAGTTCAGCCAAAAAGTGGAGATAGAATCTTGTCATTCTAAGTGGACAAACTGTTGAGTTATTATGTTACTTTCAGGACCCCCCCCCCTCTCCCCAGCCCAGCAGCTCACCACCCCGACAGCCTCGCCGTCCCCTGATTGAGGAAGTAGCAGATCCCCAGCGCCGGGAAAGTGCACTCGTTAACGCAGATCAATGACCCAACTCGGAAAGGCTTTAATGAGCGACCACTGGTCCTAATTCTGGAATCCGTGGGAACGGAAGATAATAACTAGAACAGTGGTGAAGAGATAAACACAAACTACAACACAAAAAAACCAGAACACTGACGAAGACAGGGATAGGGGACTAGAGGGTTCAGTATGCGGGTTAATGACGCCACCCACTTCTACACACTGTCTAGCACCAAAAAAATCTCCTTTAGCCACAACACCATTAGTAGAAATAAAGGAACGGCAATATCCGCATTCCGAGGCCCTCTCATCCTTATATTTATTCAGAAAATCATATCGTAAACACAGAGCAGGCCTTCCCTTTCCAGGCACAGGTATCATTCCATCACACTCAACCGGCATGCGGTGTCTTGGTGCAGTTTGAAAGATTGAGTACCTCTAGATTACAGATTAATGCATCAGTTCCTTCATATTTTAACTCTTTTTATGTTAGGAGTATTTGAATATTAAAAGGCGGGAATAACTGTTTGTAGTATTTTGTTTCTGTTTGCACCATGAAAAGTTTGGGAAAGGTTGAAGGTTAAGGATAGGATTAAACTTAGCACCAGTTTTTCCCAGCTTGGCAACAATTGCGTTTTTTTTGGAGAATGGCCACAGTAACAATATGCTGAACCTGGTCACAAACTGGCCAGATATGTTGTCTATAATATGGCCAAATAGCCCGTACTTAAACTATTCCTCATCCTGAGGGACATGCAAACCATAACGCGTTGTAAAAGTTTCACGAAGACGTTCTACAGCTGGCTTCAGTTATAACAACGGGCACATTCTTCACTCACTTGTGAAAAGTGAATTGATTTCCAACATTAAAATTTTGATTTTCTCGCCAATTACGTAGTGTGCGGTCGCGAAGATGCTTGATTAATGAAATCTTTGAGCTCTCTTGCTCCCCGACTGCTAGGAGAGATTCTGAGTGCAGACCTGTTTGCACTTTTCAGTAAGTTTACCGGAATCGATCACCATTGGAAATCAATGAGCCGAGCAGGTGTGTCGCCCACGTTTATGGCCTTACCCCAACTGAAACAAGTTTGATTTGTGAAACACCGAGATAAATGTTCGCCTTGAAAGGGAATTTTAACGATTGATAACTATTCAACGAACATGAAGAAATATCATAAAAACCACAGAAAAACTGTGGGGTCGCAGCAGGGCTGTAAGCAAAGTCAAAAACCCTGCGTGAGCTAGAAATAAAACCCAAACGATACAAAGCAAACTACAGAGAAGACAGAAAATACACAAAATTTTCGGCTTTCGCCTTTTTCAAGTGAAAAAACAACCGAACAATAAAAGATTTTAACAGGAAATGTATAGAAACGAAGCGAAACAGGTGACTTAACTGTGAGTTCTTGCTTCGTTAGCAGCACCAAAGCACGTCCGTGCGCCAAATGCATGGAAGCTCGAAGTGACCTCTTTAGTTTGCTTTGTATCGTTTGGGTTTTATTTTTCACGCAGGGTTTCGCAACATACAACCTTTTCTTTTTGCCCAATTTTGACTATTCAACGAACAGCACTCCATGCACTGACGTACATCTATGTTGAACACTGTTTGGTGTGTGGCACAGTTTGGTACTGTAGAAATGTTTTGTTTTCGTTCACCAGTAGGTCCAATCATTACTTTTTACAACGCACTAAGAAGCAAAATCAAAATCAGACCACAGTCTAACAACAAGAAAAAAAAATGTTTCATAAATATCAGTGCCTATGCAAAATTTCAGATACATCCAAAAGACAGTTTTGGAGATAATCAATGCTAATTCCACTCATATTCATTCGAAAAAACAAAAACAAAAACAAAAGAACGCACTACAATTGCACGCCGATGAAGAGGAAAGTGAAAGGAAGTGACGTCATATTCTCAAAACTACGTCATTACGCACATTTGTTTATCTGCGAGTTTGCCATTTGAAGTGCTGTTACCGTCCGATAATATTGTACTGTCGTTGTGAGACAAAACGTCGGAAGAGTAACATTATGAGATACATACTTTAAGCCAGAAATTCACGAAAGATCATAAAAACCACAGAAAAACTGTGGGGTCGCAGCAGGGCTATAAGCAAAGTCAAAATTGGACAAAAAGAAAATGTATGTAGCGAAGCCCTGCGTGAAAAATAAAATCCAAACGATACAAAGCAAACTAAAGAGAAGACAGAAAATACACACAATTTTCGGCTTTCGTCTTTATCAAGTGAAACAAATCGAACAATAAAAGACTTCAACAGGAAACGCACAGAAAAGAAGCGAAACAGTTTACTTAGCTGCGAGTTCTTGCTTCGTTAGCAGCACCAAAGCACGTCCGTCCGCCAAAAGCATTGAAGCTCGAGCTTTTGACTATACTTTTAGCCAGGCACCTGTTTCAGGTTCTGAGAGGTAACTGCCCAGGTGCATTTTAGCTTTGTAAATGTCCATATAGAGGACTAACTGATCAGAGGGACTCTGTCCCCTGCAACCCCCAGGGTCGGATTTCGATTCTGGAGGCCCATGGGCTACAAAAACTGTGAGACCCCAGTAATAGTTAATGAAAGGACGAATTTCGGATTCTTGAAGTCTGTCCATTCATCTTCTACAACATAATGTCCACATGTTTTAAAGAGAACGACCTGCAATAAAAGTCTGAATAAGATTTGATATTTATAACTTCGCTTAATCTCTGGAGGCCCTCAGCGGGCACACGTCTACTACACGAATATCTTTGGTATGTACCTTGTACTCATATGTTACACCTACATTTATGGTCATTTTATCTGTTCTTATGTATTTTCCAGGCAGCGTCGTCCAGCAGTCAGGCTTCAAAAGAATGAGTGCACGCGACAAAGTTGCCCTGGTGACAGGGGCTGGTCAAGGACTGGGGAAAGCTTTCAGTGAAATCTTACTACAGAATGGAGCAAAGGTGAGTTTTGTGTTCTTTCATCCTTGTCACACACACACACACACACACATCTTAAGTTCTGGCTTGGTTTCCCTCTACTGCTCTTTGGATTTCAATTGACTTCATAAAACTTGTGTGCTTGAACGAAATTTCAATTTTCGTCGAACGTTTCGCGGCCATAATATTTTTCGTTGCCCTCTGGGTTTCACCTCTTCCTTTTGGATCATAGCTTGTCTTTGCTGGTGCGCATGCTCGGCCGCCGTGCCAAAACCTAAATCTTTGCAGCCGCCCAGGCATAGCTGTCCTGCAGGGAAGTGGGTTGGAGGAGGGGAGGAGCGGTGCCGTGTGATCAACATCCAAAGGTGCCGGTGAAGATTTTGATCAATCCTAAAAATCTCGCATAAAAAATACCAAAAATGAGGCAAATAATACCAAGATTTTTTTTCCAATCCAAAACATACGTTTAAAATTTACAATTTCACAATGACCGAGATTAAGTTCCTCACGGGCACAAAAGACGGCTGTCACTGATCGACATTACTGAGTCTAGGGGTAAGAAATCTGTATGCACTATCCTTCTGGTCTACTCAGAGTTCTCGTTCCTGGCTAGTCAGGGAAGGCAAAAGTTACGGCGTTTTAGATTTTTTTTGTTTTTTTTTTTGCCAAAGGCTAAAAAGGATGTGATTCATTTCTGACAATTTCTGAACTCATTAATCCAGTTCCCCACCTCGTGGATAAAACTTCCGTTTAAAAGAGTAATGTGTACTGTTAGTGGCTGCAGGGGAATAATTTATACATTTGAGAGTCTGTACCTGTGTATTTTGATGAAATACGGGGATCTGTATTTGTATGTGGATCTCTTATTTTGTGTGAGTGGTTATAAGGCTTGATGGCGGCGTAGTGTGTGTTTGTCAGTGTGTGTGTGTAAGTGGGTATGCCTGAGCAATTCATTCATGTACTTTTGCCTGGTGTCCTTCCTCCTTGCACTGTGTTGCCATTTCTCTGCTGCCCTCCCCCCCCCGCTTCTCCCCTTTCCTGTCTCCTCCATAAGATCACCTTTCTTCTTTGTAATGTCTGTCATTGTGTTTTCTCATTTCCATGGTTTTTTTTTTTTTTTTTGTATTTTGCCCGATCCAATCCTCAGAATTCTGATGATAATAATAATTGCCAATAACGTAGCACTCCATGTCATTAAGGACCAGGCTCTGAGCTCTTTACAGCATTCTTATTTCATAC
Organism: Onchidella celtica; assembly: GCA_963931925.1. NCBI lineage: Eukaryota > Metazoa > Mollusca > Gastropoda > Systellommatophora > Onchidiidae > Onchidella > Onchidella celtica. The sequence goes on from OZ007570.1 coordinate 12,030,511, forward strand.
CTATGCTGAATCACGAACACTAACGAACACGAACACATATAAAAAAAAAAGTGTATTTAATAAATGACTATTGTTACCTTACGTACGGTCCCCCAGGTTTTTGAGCTAGGGGTACGTATTTTAAAGCCTATCGTGACTCCACGGTGAGCTCCTCAATCCCCCTAACAACAAAGCGCTTGGGGACCGTACGTACAAGTGACAACAACCTTAATAGATAAAACAGAGAAAAAGAAACATTCATGACTATTCAGTGTCTAGAGATGGCCCTTCATCTTACGTTTAAAAGCCATAACATTTTCAGTCTCTTTAAAAGTCTGAGGCAGAGAATTCCAAATGTGAGTCCCTTGAAACGAAAAAGAGCTCTCTCCACAAATCTCCAGGGACATTTTCTCCATTTTTGTCAACATCCTCACTTCATTCTCATTTTTTCTTTCCTGGTAATCTTCATTCTTATCATCATTCGTAGTTTTGTTTTTCCTTGATTGTTTTAAAGTCTCATCCTTTCCTTTATCGGATTTGCACGTGTAGGCAGGTATTATTTGTTTTGAGCATTTTCGTCTCGAACGTGCACAAACCTATTAGTCGGAAGGCAAACCTCCCTCGCATGCTGCGCGCTCACCCCAACCGGAAAAACAAACCCCTGGTTTCTCGCTGAGAAAATTTACATTCCGTCAAACTGTTTTCCCCAAACTGATGGATCATTGGCTGTTTTTCCCTCATTAACTTCAATAAACCCATTTAAAACTTCAGACAGGTGGGGGAAAAATTCTGTGTAAAAAAAAAAGGAAGTTTACGCTTGAGAAATAAAGATTTAAACCATCTCTTTCTTTCATTCTTTCTCAGCTGCACCTTTAGAAACACATTGTGGTGTTTATTGTTTATTTGAGTGCCTTATTCTTTTTTTTTCTTTCTGTCTTTTTTCTGTCTTTTCTTCCTTCCGTCTTTCTTTCTTTCGTTCCGTCTTTCATTCTTTCCTTTTTTCATTCTGTCTGTCTTTCTTTCGCTGTTTGCTTCTTTCGTTCTTTCTTTCTTTCGTTAATTTTTTCATTCTGTCTGTCCTTTTGCAGTTTGCTTCTTTGGTTCATTCTGTCTTTCTTTGGTTCTTTCTGTCTTTCTTTGGTTCTTTCTGTCTTCCTTTGGTTCCTTCTGCCTTTCTTTGGTTCTTTCTGTCTTTCTTTGGTTCTTTCTTGCTTTCTTTGGTTCCGTTTGCCTTTCTTTGGTTCCTTCTGTCTTTCTTTGGTTCCTTCCGCCTTTCTTTGGTTCCTTCTGCCTTTCTTTGGTTCCTTCTGCCTTTCTTTAGTTCCTTCTGCCTTTCTTTGGTTCTTTCTGTCTTTCTTTGGTTCTTTCTGTCTTTCTTTGGTTCTTTCTGTCTTTCTTTGGTTTGTTTCTATCTTTCTTTGGTTCTTTCTGTCTTTCTTTGGTTCTTTCTGTCTTTCTTTGGTTCTTTCTGTCTTTCTTTGGTTCTTTCTGTCTTTCTTTGGTTTGTTTCTATCTTTCTTTGGTTCTTTCTGTCTTTCTTTGGTTCTTTCTGTCTTTCTTTGGTTCTTTCTGTCTTTCTTTGGTTCTTTCTGTCTTTCTTTGGTTCTTTCTGTCTTTCTTTGGTTTGTTTCTATCTTTCTTTGGTTCTTTCTGTCTTTCTTTGGTTTCTTCTGCCTTTCTTTGGTTCCTTCTGTCTTTCTTTGGTTCTTTCCGTCTGTCTTTGGTTCTTTCTGTCTTCCTTTGGTTCCTTCTGCCTTTCTTTGGTTCCTTCTGTCTTTCTTTGGTTCTTTCTGTCTTTCTTTGGTTCCTTCTGTCTTTCGTTGGTTCCTTCTGCCTTTCTGTGGTTTCTTCTGCCTTTCTTTGGTTCTTTCTGTCTTTCTTTGGTTTCTTCTGTCTTTCTTTGGTTCCTTCTGTCTTTCTTTGGTTCCTTCTGTCTTTCTTTGGTTTCTTCTGTCTCTTTCTTTGGTTTCTTCTGTCTTTCTTTGGTTCCTTCTGTCTTTCTTTGGTTTCTTCTATCTTTCTTTGGTTCTATCTGTCTTTATTAAATTTTGGTTCTTTCTGTCTCTGTTTTTCTTTGTTTCTTTCATTCTTTCTTTCTTTCCTCTTTCTCTCTTTCTTTCTTTCGTTCTTTCTTTCTTTCCCACCTGCTTTCCTTTATTCCTTACTTCCTACATATAATTATTTGCTGGTCTGCCTTCTTTCAGACTTATTGTACATCTTATACAAACTTGCGTACAGACATACATGCACACAAACAGAACAAAACAACCCCATGAAACGAGCAAACAAGGATGCATTTTAGTACAGGCGAGCACCAGTCAATCTTGATCGGCCAACAGTACTGATTGGATAATGACGTCACGACATTGAGGTTCTTTGAGATCCAGGAGTTGGCTGGTGCGTGAAGTCTCATTGAAGCCAATTGTTGTGACGTCATCCACCAATCAGTCCGCGTATCTCACTCTGCTAGTGCGCGCCTAGGCTTAGTGTAACCAAGGATACTAGAAACAATAAGATGAGACACGGTGCACACAGTGCACTCAATTTGCGCGCCGATCGGGGGCGGGGCCCATGGTGAGTAATATGGAAAGAATGCTTGGTATAATGGTAAATTTATGATGCAAAATTGTGACAGTGCTACTGCCACCCAAAAAGCCAGAGTTTTCCCATAGAGATTGAGGTTATAATTCCACCATAAGTGAGGTCAACCAAGACCTATTGCGATAGCTGAAAAGTGAACAAAATTTCCCCTATTTGACTTTGTAAAATACGACACTTTTCATGACTTCCGCGCGTTTCCCGCTAGGTGGCGGTGCGAAATTTGTGCTCGCTAAAAGCACTAGATATCTTATCTTGTCAATTCTAGTATCTTTGGTGTAACACCTGGACATTTTCCTCTCCAATCCCACTGCTATTAAATTTGATCATCAACAGACTAAACCTGCTCATATTTCTGAGTGTATAAAATTGTGTATCTGTCTATCAGGTAGGACTAATAGACATCAACAGTGATCAGGGTGCCAAGACTCTAAAGGAATTTGCCAATTCTTACGGCGAGAACAAGGTTATGTTCCTGAAATGTGACGTCACCAACGCGCAGGAAATGAAAGGTGAGCGTTATGCATCATCATCATATCATCATCGTCACATCATTGTCATCATCATCATCATCATCATCATCGTCGTCGTCATCGCCACAAAAAAACCAATCTGAAAGGCAGCAAGGGCTTCAGTGACTTGATGTTTGTTCCAAGAAAAGTAATTGTAAGTTAATGTACGAATTCTCAAACCAATGTTTGCAGACCTTAATAAATGCCGAAAATCTGTATTTGAAAGGATTTCACAATGTCCAGCATACATAACAGACAGTCAGGTAAAGAGAGATCCATGTAATGTTTGACAGCCTGGCAGAGAGATGTATGTACCGGCACGCACTAGACAAACAGACGTATAAGAAAGGGAGGAAGATGGAAAATCTGTCCCTAACGCCAGGAATCCCCGCCCCCCCCACCCCCTTCCCATAACATCAAGTTATCACAAGTTCGAAACATTGGGTGTCGTCACGCAAAACTGTCAACCCACATAATTTTGTCCTGTTCGCGTTTCCATTGACAACGTCAAAGCGAGTGCAGAGGAAGAAGAAAGGGGGGGGGGGGGACAACCTCACCAGCTTTTCAACGCTCTGTAATAACAGAACTCGAGGTCAGACGAAAATGTGTCGAAACAGTTCTCTCATGTGACCAATTCTATTGTAGAAACAGACAGATTTTGCAGAGCCAGACCTAACTGGGTATTGAAAAATCACAGGCATGATTGTAATCTTACGAGAAAAGCAGGAAGACTTAAAAAGACTTAAAAACGGTGGCTGTCGATAGGATTTTCATGATAATGAAGGCTTAGGCCCTTGATAGGGCTTTCATCATGAAGGCTCGGGTAAGACCTTCAAAACGAAGACCTGGAACTTGGATAGGACTTTCATAATGAATGCTATAAAAACATGCCGAGAAAGCGCTCGAACCAATGGCATATAGGGACTACATTGGCATAGATATTTAGGACAAGATTTCACAATACGGAGATGACGTTTGTTAGTTTGCATGCTCAAGTGAAAAGAAAAAATTCTGACGCAGTTAAAAAAAGTTATAATTCCACCCATACCACTCCAGTCTTCATACTATAAAATGTTGTGCATTTTCGAGGGCCAAGAGCCCTAGACTGAGGCCCCCGTGAAACAAGATCTTCTAGTTTGACTGTTCTGCGTTTTCTCATTCAGCAACCTTTAAGGCCGTGAAGGAGAGGTTTGGTGGTCTGGACATCGTGGTCAACAATGCTGGGGTGGGATTTGAAATGGATGACATGTGGGAGAAAACGGTGGACGTCAATGTGGTGAGTAGCAATTCATGCACGTGCTTAGTTCCTGCTGAGCTTTCATTGTCCGGCATGCTAGTTCCATTGCCATTTCGTCGAGTCCAACTTTTTAAATGAATATATATTTGATATGATTTGATTTGATGACAGGAACCAGAATCCTAGCACACCGGGCATCCCCATATTAAGTGCTCCTCAAGATCCATTCTAGGTTTTTCTAGTTATGGTAGGAAGGAATTGATTTAAACGAATTATCGGAAAGGAAATGGTTTCATTTTCATTCTTGATTACTTTGTCCTGGACAAATATTGAAGTTACACCAAAGATATAAATAGAGGAGAAAGTATCACTTGTGCCAGATTGTGAAACTAGGTCACCGAGGTAAACAAGAATTTGGAAAGGACCTTTTGCCCCACAGAGAGTGTGTGGGGATCTACTTACTGTGATTGGTTCATAACTGGTTGATTGAAAGTGTTTAGATCCTTCTGCAAGATCATTCTCCCACTGGAAACGTACAAACGGGCATTGGTTACTAGCGTGACCTACTTTAACTCCATGCGAACAGTGGTTTCTCGGATCCTCCCGTGTTCTATCGGTACAGTTAACCAATGGTGGTCCCTCTTGTTACATAATACACTCTCGTTACACCCATTTATTTGCAGCATAGACGTGCAAATCCCCAAAGACTTGCATATCTATGTGACGTCGATGTCTTGGGACGTAACAAATCTACTCCCCTCCGCTCTCCAAAAGTTGGCGTATGTCCAAAGAAATCAACGTGTCTGACCACAACACGGTAAATAAGGCTGCGCACTGGTGCACAACTACACCTTTTATTGGTGATCAAATTTATATAAACGCATAACGTGACATCATTTACCAAAGTTGATATTCGCAAAATCTTCCTGTCGTAATTGAAGGGCGTTTTCCCAAAACTGGGTAAGTCAATTTTTGCACGAGTTATGGCCTCTTTCAGATAGTCATTCAAAATTAGTGTAAAACGTGGTGTAAGTGTTCAGTTAAAACTTCGGATAAAGACCGCACAGAGCAAGCTTTAACTGAGCACTTACACAGCGTCTTACACTAATTTTGAATGACCATCTGAAAAAGGCCATAACACGTGCAAAATTTGACTGACCAATATAGGAAAAACTCTCTTCAATTTGGAAAACGTTTGCCATCATAATTATACTATTTCTCAACAGCTTTCTGAAAATTGGTGATGTTAGATATCTTTAACGATGACCATAGAAATTCAGGCAAATGCTATAACAATAACAACAAGATCATGGAGTAATAAACAGATAGATAAAATATTAAACTGTTAATGATTTTCTCCACAGAAAGGAACTATACGAGGCACAATGCTGGCTATAGATTCAATGAGGCGTGACAAAGGTGGAAAGGGCGGAGTCATAGTCAACGTGGCTTCTATGGCAGGTAAATTGTTAGAGTACGGCTTCTGTGGTTGGCTGTGTGTTCTGGTGAGGCGTGGGCAGGGATGGAAAGGGCGGAGTTACAGTGAATGTGGCTTCCGGGGCAGGTAGGTCCTTACAGTACAGCTTCTGTTGGGGTAGGGTGGAAACTTAAAAAAGTAAAGGGTTAAAGTTTTTCTCGTGCTTTCAAAGGCAGGTGGCAGAGCTAAAGGATGATGTCTCAAATTTATGAAAACTGGTCGCATCTTGCATTCACGACTAAAGACAGAAAAAGAAAGAAAGAAAGAGAGAAAGAAAGAAGGGATGAAAGAAAGAAAGAAAGAAACTAACAACAACAGCGACGACAGCAACATCAACTGTCTGATGTTTTGGTCAAAGGAGCAGGTAAATCATTAAATGAGAAGAACAAAGAAATGAAAAGAAGGAGATATTGAAGAAAAAAAGAAGAGATGAATAAAAAGAAGAAATTCTGAAACGGCGTTTAGGAAAGAGGAGGTAAGAATTAACCTCTAATAGTTAAAATAGGAACAAGAGAAAAAGAGGAAGGGATCAAGGAACAACAAGATAGTTTTGATGAAACGGGAAAAAGAGAACTAAAAAAAAAAGGAGGAATAAAGGAAAAGAAGAGGAAAGAGGAAAAGAAAAAATAACAACTTAAACGAAAACAGGGAGAAGAACAAGGACGGCGAAAGTAAACCGACGACCAATCCCGTCATAACAACACTGGTTCACCATGATAGGTGAGGAAATCTGGCTCGTGCGATGGCTCGAGCCAGTGATCTGCTAGGTACGAGCAGTTCAGGGTGAAATGTTTGGCACACGGGTAGAATGAGCGCAGCATTCCGCCTGTAACTGCAGGTACACAACCTGGACAGTCATTATTGTGTCCTAAAAATGGGATTTCCAGACATACCATTGAGAAACAGGGTGGCTTTTCTGATTCTGCGCCATGGACCGCGTAGACTGAAGTCAGAGCTGTTCCCATGACCAGCCAAATACTAGAATGCGAAATGCAAGACCACCAACGATGCAAAATTCAGGACAGTCATGGTGTTAAATGCAAAGTCATCAGGATGTGAAATGCAAGACCCTTATAACATGAAATGGAAGACCCTGATGATGCCAAATGCGAGACGATCAGAATGTGAATTGCAAATAGCCCACAATGCTCGATGCACTCAAAACAAATCTGTTTTACAAAGGATGGTATTAGCGAATCATCTACAACTCACCCATAGGGCTATACCACCGTTCATGTGCAGGAAGTGAGAGTGCGTGACACTCATCGCCCTTTCTGTAATTTTCATCTCCTGGGAGTACAGCTGTACACGGCGCGTCTATTGCATGCAGTAACTGGCCTGGCACCTACATTGTAATTCTTGTTTGACCCCTGACACAGCTTGACACACCGGAAATAACTGCTTTTCTCAAGCCAGTCAATTGTCACCTTGCTACTAAATTAAAAAAAAAAAAAAGCCACTCACGCCCAGAGTCTGGCGCACTAAGACTGTTTTGTCTCTGTTTTGACCCCGTGCGCCAAGTCTCTGTTTACCCCAGCTGACCTCAAGACAGTTTTGACGCTCTTGAAATAATGAAACAGACTTGTTTCGGCCTCGACAGTACACGAAGGCCCGTTTAATCCCATGCTCACATCACACAGTAAAACATCGTTGTCTAGAGGCAAGGTACTCGCCTCTGATGCCAAAGGTAACAGGTTCAAATCCCGGCCGGTGTAGCCATGTTGGAATTTTGGGATTTTTCTCATATTTTCCTGTCCCTGATCCTATGGGTCGTAGGATCGAGCACCTAGTCTTCTCGGATAAGGAGGAAAAATTCGGAGCGCCCGTGTGCACGCTGCGCACATTAAAGATACCTTGGCAGTTGGAAATCAAAAAGAGCAGGCTGAACAGGCCGCTGCCAGGGCAAAATTAAATAAAATTCAACGCTAACCCCCCCCCCATCATCTCACCAACGCCCCCCTCAAAACAACAACAACAACAACAACAACAACCCGCCGTGCCAAATGGCGCTGCACTGTAGGGACAAGTGCCTGCTCCAGTTGTAACTGGGCTGCAGTGACACAAAAGCAAATTTCCCAAAAGGGATTAAAGAAGTACACAAAATACAAAGAATACAAAAATAAAACCGAGACAAAATATACTCAGTGCACCGCCAGCATTATTCAGGTTGACATTAAAAGTTCACACAAAAATGCAGCGTACTCATATTTTTTTAAACCGGAATATCATTTGTCTGACATAAGGTCACATTACGACATTAAATTGCCCTTTAACTGGAAATTTATTTTCAGTTTAATGGGTGGCCATGAACTACTACCGTAAGCCCACTAACGCGGGAAATGGGGCATATAACTGTAATAGCAACAGCCGTGCGGGTTTAAAATGTTGCTATAGGCAGGGAAGTCTCGAAAACTTATGCCAGGGAGATCTCTGGGCGAGTTCATTGGCTTGAAGTCAAAATTTAGCATAACACCGGTGTAGAAGGTGGGGAAAGAGGTGAGGGACCGCCAGAAGCAGAGGGAATAGGGGAAAAACAAATCATCTAGTTTTGTGCCTGGTCCTGCCTGGCTGTTTCTACATCTCCACATAACAGATCTGTAACCAGATCTAGGCAGGAATGAATTTACCTAAAACTAACGATAACAGAATAAATATGACAGAAAGGACGAGTGAGTTCAATAATGGGAAACGTGTTGTAAAAATCTACCTGAATATTTCCTCCATCACGTGTTTCTCATAGTGGAGGCGGCCCTGATCTGAGATATTCTGTTTTTCTCCTCAGCATCACCCCCCCCCCCCACCGGTTATTCATTATCTGAACGTCTTGCTCGGCACTCCCCTAATTAATGTTCTTTCTTCCATCCCTCTCTTGATTCTGTCCAACCTTCACTTTTGACATTACTCAAGTCTCCTAGTTACCGATACATTATAAACCCTTCTCGCTCCCTTCCCCCACATTCCCCATTATTCCTGAAAGCCATTCCTTTAAGCAATCGGTAGTCACTGCAGTATTCTGCTAACAAAGCCTGAACCTATGATGGCGTCAAGGGAGTAGTTTCCAGCAATCAAACGCCACGGCCATCGTGTAAATATTCACCGTTTGTTTACAATAGATAGGCTGTGACACCGTTCGTTGCTGATGCCGTCAGAGCAGAGCGCCAATACACTCCCGCCAGATGGTCGCTAGGAAAGACATCTGTGCATTTGGCACAGTTTATAATACTGGGCTCAGGAATTTTGAAGAGCTTGGGGCACACGTACATCGACACTAGGGAGTTCTAATAATAATTTTAAAAAATTGTCAACTTTTTAAAACCATCTTTAACCATGTCAGTTCAATACCATCGTTTTCCCACTTTATCATTACATCTTCTTGTTCGATCCATCTTAACTTTAAGGCGACGTTTACTCTTAATAGCCGAAACACCGTTCACAACGCTGTTGTATTTCTTCTATTCTGCAGTGTTTTTGAATGTTTGTTATTGTTAACTATTCAATTTCCTGTAAAATGACATTATAAGTGCACATAATAATTATTACTCCAAGAACTGCTTCATAATTACATTAAATACAAAATAAAAATCTTACACAGGCAAAATTGAAAAATCCTGAAATAATTCCGGGTGATCTAGGATCAACGGGTTAAGGATAATAAGGAGTAAGTTTATTATTTGATTCCAGACCTCCACAGCCTCCTAACGATAATGATCTCTTATGTCAAGGATTAAATCAACCAAGTGTAAAGAGACTCAAGCAAGCACATGGTCTGAGTTGGCTGACATCTTTATTTCCTGCTACTTACATCATAACTGCCTTCCTGCTAGGGAAGCAACTCCTTAAATACTACCCTATAAGGGGAATGAACTACAATAACAAATCACAACTGGCACAATAGTACTTCTATTGTATCCCTTGAATAGAATTACTACATGAAACATGATATGACAAAGCATTCCATTACATCTCTTCCCTCCTCGGATTTGATGCTATGTAATAATAACTGAGCCAAAGTCGTCAGAGTCAGAGCCTTCGGGGATGGGTTTCAGATTGCTTCAAGTTGTATCAGGACTAAGTCAATAATTATAATCTAAGGCTGAAACAAAACATGAAATGAGCAAATTTCAAAAGTAACGACTGTGTTGAAGTTCTTTGGTTCAAATTGTTCATGGATTAATTACTGGAGTGTTTATTGTTGGTAGGTAGATATTTGAGACATCTTTAAGGCACTGCCAAATGAATGGAAGACCATCTAGGTCTAGTCTATAGAGAAAAATCTTTAAGCTTGAGTTTGAGGTTCAGTCAAGCAATAATAATGGCATGATGGATTAGATTCTATTTTGGTGTCACAATGTGTGTGCTCTTCTTAACCACAAGTAAACGATGAAACGAATAAGTTTGGATACGAATTGTATCAAATAAATGATGAGACCATAAGGGTCAAAATAAAGGGCGACAAGGCTTAACGAGCTTTTGCCTTGTTAGTTTGTTGGGGCATAACATCATCATCTGGTGAGTGTCTGCTGGAATGGGAGAATGCCCATAGGAAACGATACGACTTGAACGTAGAATTCGATGCTCGATTTTGTTATCTAGATTAGATCTAGAATCATCAGTATCGCTGGTACCGGTAGTCTTCAAAGCGTTTGGGAGGTCTTCTTGTTCTCCTTGGTCTTTGTTCAGGTTCAGGAACAGGTTCGGGCTGAATTTGTTGGTTCTCATCACTGTGGTTGGTTTCAACTGGTGTTTCAGTTTCTGCTGTTCCTGTTTCTTCCTTGTACAGTTCGTCTGGTTCTTCTTCACTTTCTTCTTCCGCGCCAGTTGAATGTTTCGGAGATTTCTTGAAGAAACTGATGTTACGTGTGATAGATTTGTTGTTTCTTCTCGCGGTGATCATGGAACCTGTCTTAGATTGTACGACATATGGTGTAGGTTCATATGGAGTCATAGGATTGATTTTGGTTGTGTCTTTTACTAACACACTGTCTCCAATGTTGATCAAGGACGGTTTAATGTTTGGTTTCTTGTCCGCATGAAACTTCATTCGTTGCTTCGCCTTAGCATCGTTTTGTCTGATGATAGTGTCAATATCAATATCAGAACAGAGGTCTAGTTCAGTGGGAGGTTCAGGTAACTTCGTTTTCAAGTTTCTACCAAACAGTACTTGTGCTGGTGCTAGTCCTGTTGTAGAATGTGGAGTTGTCCGGTATGCGAGCAGAAATTTGAACATTTCTTGCTTCCATGATTTTCCTTCAGCTCTTGCAGCTTTGATGGATTTCTTGATTGTTCTCATGAACCTTTCAGTTTCTGCATTAGCTCTAGGCCATAGGGGAGTTATCTTTCGGTGTTTGACCCCCATGTTTTGAAGGTATGTTCTGAGTTCTGTACCATTGAATGGTGGTCCATTGTCGGTTTTCAGTTCATCAGGGATACCGAATTCAGAGAAAATCTTGTCAAGTTTAGGTATAACAGCTTGTGCGGATGTGCTTTTCAGCGTGTCTACAACAACATATCGTGAATATTCATCTGTTACGACCAGTAAGTATGTGCCATCTGGCAGGTGTCCAAAGTCAGCGCTGAGTTGTGACCATGGTTTGAGAGGTAGTTCAGACATTCGTAATGGTTCCCTAGTTGTGGAGGGTGTAGCAATTTGACAAGCTAGGCAGTTTTTGACAGATTTGTCAACTGCACTGCTCATGCCCTGGAAGTAAACCTTTTCTCGTAGCAGTGATAATGTTTTCGTCTTTCCTTGGTGTCCACTGTGTGCAATTTGAACAGCTTTGTCTTGTAAAGATCTCGGTAAGACAATCTGTTTGCACTTGAGAAGAAGTCCATCCTGAGTGACAGTGAGTTCATTTGCACACTGTTTAAGAGTTTCAAAGTTTCTGATTTCATCAGGAGGCACTTGTTGATGTCTTGACCAGTTGTTTGTTTTAATGGATTCTAGGACAGCTTGTATTGTAGGATCTTTCAATGTCTCTTCTTGCACCGTTTCTAGAGTCATTGCCTTTGGAACATCATTTTTTGCAATGTATTGGATGTATTCTTCGGCTATCTTTTCCTCTCTTGAACTTAGTCTCGTTTGTCGGTGAGGATGTCTACTCATATAATCAGCAGGATTGTCTTTTCCTGGTCTGAAGACAACATTCATGTTATATGCTTGCGTTCGCATGACCCATCTTTCAATTCTGACTGGTAACTGCGTTTTCGGGTTTCCAAACAGCGTCACAAGGGGTTTGTGATCTGTGTACACTGTGAATGTTGGTGATCCAAACAGATAAACATGAAAGTACTCACAAGCCCATGTTACGGCTAGTGCTTCTCTTTCTGTTTGTGAGTATCTTTGTTCAGTTTCAGACAGAGATCGGCTGGCAAATTGAACCACTTGATGGTTTCCACTCTTGCCTTGTGTGAGGATTGCTGATATTCCGACCGGACTTGCATCTACATGCATTTGAGTAGACATGTTTGGATTGAAGTATGACAAGCTCACTGATTTTCTTAGTTCAGTTGTGATAGCTTCGAGAGCTTCATCATGTTCTTTTGTCCATTTGAACTTCATGTTCTTTTGTGTCAGCTGTCTGAGCTTGTATGTTAGTGTTGCATAGTCAGGAATGAACCTTGTTCCACAAAAGTTCAACATTCCAAGTAGACTTCTCACTTCAGTGACATTTGTTGGTGTCGGCATCTCGCTTATGCTTTTCAGCTTGCTCGGTGATGGTTTTATTCCTTCCGAAGAGAAAGTGTGTCCTAGGAATTCGACAGATTCTTTCATGAACTGACATTTGTCGAGGTTCAGAGTCAAGTTCCTCTCACGCAGTCTGTCCAGAACTTGTTTCAGGTTGTGATCGTGCTTCTTTTCGTCTCCGCCAAAAACCAAGATATCGTCACTAACATTCACCACTCCAGGCAGTCCATTCAGAGTTTGTCTGATCGCCTCTTGAAATACTTCAGCAGCGCTGTTCACTCCAAAATTTAATCTTTTGAAGCGATACAATCCTCTATGCGTAGCGAAGGTGGTGATGTATCTCGATGCCTCGTCCAGTTCGAGCTGGTTGTAGCCTTGGTTGAGGTCAAGTTTGCTGAACCATCTTGCTCCAGACAGCAGTGTCGTCAGTTCATCTAGAGTAGGCGTGTTGTGGCGTTCTCTTTTGATTGCTTTGTTAGCTGCTCTCATATCAACACATACTCGTATTTTGTTTGGACTTTTTGGTTTCGGAACGATGACCAGCGGGCTCACCCATGGTGTCGGACCTGTCGCTCGTTCGATTACTCCGAGTTCTTCCTCTTCGTTAAGGTGTTCATCCAATTGTCTTCGCATGTGGAAGGGGATTCTTCTGTATCGTTGGGCTACCGGCGGAACATTCTTGTCAATGTGGAGACTAACTTGATAATTCTTTAGTTTCCCAAGGCCAGTGAATACATCAGGGTACTGTTTTGTGATGTTATTAACGTCTAGTTTGTTAACCATGCTCAGGAGTTTCAGTTCCTGGCTTGCTTTCCATCCTAGGATTGGTATGTCTTTGGTGTTCACAACCAAAAATTCAATGGGTTTTTGGATTTGATTGTGACCAACAACTGTGCTGAATTTTCCGAGCACATGTAATGGAGAAGTTGATGAGAACGGAAAAATTCTTGTTGAACACTTGCTGAGAGTGGGCGTTGGTTTTAATTTCTCAAACTCTGTTATGGGTAGGATGTTTGTTGTTGCGCCAGAATCTGCGAGAACATCAAAGTTTTTGCCAAGTATGTTGATGCAAAATACAGGCATGTCTTTTCTCATACAACTTGACGAAAATACATAGTCATCAGATGAAGATCCGTCCGTTTCTTCTTGCACATTTCGTACATTTGACTTTCTTGTTCTGAGCGATCTGTTTGTATTGTTTGACTGTCTCCTGTCTGGTTGATATTGATTTGTATGTCTCTGAGTTTGAGGATTCTTTGTACTTTTGCATACTGTCGCAAAGTGATTTTGTCTCCCACATGAATTGCAGGTTTTACCATGTGCGGGGCAGTTGGATTGTCCTCCAAAATGCGGCCAGTCTCGTCCACAGTTCCTACATTTCTGATTCGGATTCCTGTTCGGTCTACCAGAAAAGTTGCTTTTGGGTCTTTGTGATTGATGTTTTTTTTGCGTATTAAGTCTGTCCCCGCGTGGGTTCGAATCCCATCCTCGTCGCCAATGTAAAGAGACTCAAGCAAGCACATGGTCTGAGTTGGCTGACATCTTTATTTCCTGCTACCTACATCATAACTGCCTTCCTGCTAGGGAAGCAACTCCTTAAATACTACCCTATAAGGGGAATGAACTACAATAACAAATCACAACTGGCACAATAGTACTTCTATTGTATCCCTTGAATAGAATTACTACATGAAACATGATATGACAAAGCATTCCATTACACCAAGTTTGGACATACACCCAGACACAAGTTGACTAATCATTATCTCATCTTGATTTGGGTGCACCAGCCAAGTGTTTCTGCTTGTTCCATGATTTCTACTCTGTCAACGGCATTGGATCATCACCTGTTTAGATAGCATTCAGCACATCAGACACATGTGATGGCAGAAGAGACGGCATATGGACATCATTCAGATGATAGGTGGACAACAGAAAGATAGCAGAGAGACGGTTGATAGACAACAAATAAACGTAACTTCAGCGGAGAAATGGCACAATTTGAGCGAGAGTATTCACGAACAGTGCAATTCAGTGCATCCTTCACGTAGACCGACGCCTGGACATTCGGCGGACCTCTCATTAGGTTTACGAAGGGAAATCACTGCGTATTTAGTCCAAACATAGATATTTCAAGTTTTGTCCCTTAATGCAAACATGGGCGGAAACATGGAAATGGCCCAATTTGAGCGACAGTATTCACGAACAGTGCAATTCAGTGAATCCTTCACGTAGACCGACGCCTACATTCGGCGGACCCTCATTAGGTTTACGAAGGGAAATCACTGCGTATTTAGTCCAAACATAGATATTTCAAGTTTTGTCCCTTAATGCAAACATGGGCGGAAACAAATGAAACCTGCCGCGGCTCATACAGCACGGATTTGCAGGTAATTTTAAAGGTGCCTTCTTTTCAACCTGTTGAAGGTTCTTTTTTAGATTTGGAGACTTGGAATAGTGGAGAAGTCTTTTTTTGAGTTTGGTTTGTGTCACTGATTTTGCCTTAGCTCCTATTTTATTTCGCGTTAGTCACTGGTATGGTTATAACAAACTAACTACTCTGACGTTTCTAATTGCAGGCATCAACCCTAACCCTTGCGGACCGGTGTACGGAGCAACAAAAAGTGCCATCATCATGTTCTCACAGAGCTGGGCGGTTAGTCATAGTTTTGTTGCACAGATGTAGTTCTTTTTGCTTGCTTCCTTGTGAAGTTACGTCGATATACTAATGTCTGTGTGTCATTGTCCACAAACGTCCAAGCTTGTACTTCCATGTCCTGCAGATGGTTGGTGGAAGCTCCTGGTAGGATCTCCGGTTTTCCTATCATTCTGTTACATGTATGTACAGTCTGTCGTCTTGCTTTTTCCTAGCAAGTCCATGTTATATTTGTGTCAAGTGATTTCACGGTAGGGCCCTGACAGGTGCCTGTGTACAAATGTTTGTTTAGTTAAACAAATAAAGATTTGAAATATTGAACTCCCCGTAAACAATAGAAATGATGAAACATTTTCAAGGAGTTCTTGAATATTTTGACAAAAAAGAGTGTGATCAGCAGTTGTACAAATACGAGTGTAGGGTTTCGTCACGGGGCCAGCGAAATGTCTCTTCATTGCAAAATAAGTCTTTCATGCCAAATAACATTTACAATTTTTTTTTCTTGCAATGATATATATATATATTTGGTTGTTGCAGAAAAACCCAGAGCTGTTGGCTAATGGTGTCAGGGTCAACGTGCTGGCGCCGGCTTTTGCAGACACAGCCATGACAAGTAAACTGACCACACACCCAGCAAGCATACATTTACCTTCCGTAGCAGAGCAAATTTTGAAAAAAGCTGGCATCATGACGTAAGTGTTACTGAGTATTGGTGGGTCTTGTCTTTCTGCGTCTGCAGCTGTGCAGTTCTTGATACAGAAAATGGTCACTGGCAACGTGCAAATGGGCGCAACGAGTCTTTTAGAGGATTAGGGGCGACAATTCTTATTTCAGACAAAAGAGAGATAATTCTCTCTCAGAGATCAATCAAAAAAAAAGTATCCATTTGGCAGAGAAAACTGAACTAGAAATTTGCCATTTGTTTTGCACTGGAGATCATAACATAACTAGGCGAAGCATCATCAGACTGAAAACATATGCACACACAAACACACAGACACACTCGCAGACACGCATATGGACGTATGCAGACAACACCCACACACCCCCACACACAATCTTATTGCGGTGCAAAATAGAGGATGTGCCTGGGCTGGAATAGCACAAAGGCAAATTTCCCGAATGGGATTAAAGAGTTATACAAAAAAAAAACAAACAAAAATACATACACAAGTGCACATGCACACACACACACATAAAGCTGCTTTTATAAACACTGGGAAAATAATTTGATCATCAAACCAGCCAGGAATGAGTTGTGTCTGAGAACCGGAGTGGTCAGGGGGTTTATCAGCTGATGGAGAAAAGTTTGGGTTTCTTGTTATATCTGTTAAGAAAATAACACCGGAGACAATTAACAACAACACAACCACCAACAACAACAACAACAATAACAAAACCTCAACTCAACTCATAACTAAGATAGTATGGCTTTCTTTTTCATCCTAATCCTCTATTTCGCACAGCAATAAGATTGAATGAAACTTAGAAGAGACATTTGGAAAATGTCTTTGCTGAGAATAGCAGCTGATTTGTGTGAGTGAGTGAAACATGATAACTGAAACGAGTAGATCTGTACCATACCCAAGTCCACCTGCACTCCTAAACAAACAGTATTGTAGTGCTTAAAGATCAGTGCGTTTATTGGCTGTTGTGCAAAGCATATTGACCCAGATCTGTTACTGTAAGAGCGAGACACCTTGAAAGAGCTCAAGGTTTCAGTGGTTTGGTATGCTTGAAGAACATATTTTGCTCAGTATCTCAGTCAACTCAGGCACCATATAGGTAGAATGCGCATATCCGCCATCTTAGCTGTATGGACCCACGCTTCATCTTGCGATGGTGACATTGATTTTGATTTGTAAGCTGATTTGTACTGTGACCACCTAAGGCGTCGCTGACCAATCGGAGACCAGCTGAAAATAGTTAGCTGCAGTAAACAATGGCATGTGTGTTCATGCACATGGGAGACGTTTGGTCAATTCTTTCACTTCCCTTCCCTTGTTTACAGGGATAGTAGGGAATTTGACCAGCTTGGATCCATCCTTTCCACCCATGTCATAACAATCAGCTACAATGCAACCAGCAGTCATTTTAACCGCTTAGACATTATCTCGAAGTTACACTCATCAGCTGATCCACCCGCCATCTTGTTTGGCGGAAGAACAAAACCATAGGTTGTACAATGGAATATTAGCTTGGGCTTGAGGCCAATAACCCATAATTTCTCCGTTGTGACTTAGCCCGTTTTTCCGTGGACTCTCCATGTCTTAACTCAATAACAGACATCTTCCATGAAGTAACACGGTTTTGAACCTTAGTAAAATAGGGTACACACAATCTAGCTTTAATGTCTTGTTTTTGGATGAATTGGAGAGTGCAAAAGCGATCTTCTGTATCTTTTTCTGTTTGCTTTGATGTGTTTTATTCTGTTGCTCCTGGATGATCTAGAAATTTGATGAAACATGGGATGGTGACTTTACAGTGTGCCTGTGAGAGGATACGCTGAGTACAAGTAATACATGTGTAATAATTGTTTCGTTTCTTTCTCTATACCCCCACCCCACCTCCACCACCACTTCTAGACCAGAATCAGTAGCTGAGGCCATGTTTGAACTAGTGGATGACCAAAACAAGAGTGGGGCCATACTGAAAATGGCTCAGAGCACGGGCAAGGCCTACCACACCTTGTAGCGGCAGCGGGTGTCTCTGAGGATCGGACTGGTGGCAGGCGGGTCCACTGGAGATGGTGATGCTGTTGGGAATGTTGGGGCTGGGATGAGTTGAAATTCTTGGGGAATGAGGGTGGGGTGGATTGGGGGGGGGGGGGGGTCTACTGTATCTCACATGACATACACTCTGTCAAGTCGCATAGCCATTCAGTCAATAATTTCTCCATCCGTCACAGAAAGTACCCTTCTACGGATCAAACAAATTTAATGTTTTTTTTTTGTTGGTGTTGCTTAAATAAGACTGGCACATTTCTAGATTATTACGAACACGGAGCAAACAGCCTGACACTGAGGCTCCCAGAGAAAGAAAGATAATACAGTGACGAGTTGATGATGAACGTCCAGCAATCAGGCTGCCCTCGGAATGGGTTACATCTGGTGGCCATTCTATTTGTCAGATATTGGTTTTGTTCAAGACATGTTCATCCTTCCAGGCAAGAGTAGTAACCCCCCCCCCCCCCCCCCCTCCCCCCAGTCACCAGAATACGACACCTGCCTGGCCTTGGACATCCACATGACATCTCCAAACAACGCAGGTTAAAAAAAAAAAAAACCCAAACCAAACCAAACCTGAATAGCTGATGCTGTGTGTCACGAGCAGAGTTAGGGTCTTGGGGATGTTACGACTGCACGAGAGGCAGCTAACTCACACTCGGACACAACCACACAAGAAAAGTATTAAATAACTAGAGCGTATATATGTCAGGCCGGTCAGGCCATAGTTTACATAAATATTAATAACAAAACAAAAGACAATAGGGGTATATATTCAAACCAAAAAACTCTAATTAATAACTTAACCAATGATATTCATGTAACTATGGAGGTACTGCAATCAAGTAGCAAATAGGTATATTATACGAAACCAGATATCAATTTAAAGTGACAGTTGAGTCGCCACTGGCCAGTCGCCAGGCAAACTCTCCATAAATCATATGGGCTTAAATGTTAGGAGAGCCCAGTACGTTCAAAGCCTACAGAAGCACTCTTCGGCTTGTAGGTAATTTAAGCAGTTGCCAAAAGACTATATTTTATGCACAATCACTATTCAATTCATCAACAATGTGCTATATTATTCTAATCATACTATGGCAATAGATCTATGATACAGGACACTCGTGGTCGAGTGCCAGCTGGGGTTTCCTTAGTCTTCCTATGAGGCTGTAGTTCTCTCTCTATCTCCGATCTCTATTATGCTTGAACAAATAAGATATATTACCATTGCTCACGCCTACTGGTAGGCGCGAACATCAAAATAGCGCAGCGTGGGCTTTCAAAGGTCAGCCCACTCAGACCTTTCTTTCTAGAGCTCAGTCAGTCCGTTAGCAAGGACTTCTTGTCTTCAAAGCACACAGTTCAGGTACTGGTCAACCGGAGATACTTCACGACACGATGCTTCTGCTCGTCTGTATTCACCAAATCTGAACGTTACACGATGTTATATACTATCTAACTACCCAGCGTGCTAGTCCGCTGGCCCAATTAGTTCAGCTATCTCATAGGTCGAAACCTCCCACCATTTTAATTGTAGTAATACGTCTGCACTATTCTACCAGCCAGTTAACGTGCAAAAACTTGTCTAGTCATACTTAACAATGTCAACTATGCCCACCTTGTTTCACCCCTACTCCATTACTTATTAATCACGAACATTAAAACCCACAAGCGTGAATCTAACAGTTTAACTTTACATTTATTTACTCACCAACTATAATTTGGCGAGGACCGTTCAAGGCCACCAGCCAATTTCTCATGGCCCTGGTAAAACAACAACAACTCACTCTCTGCGTGAGTTTTAACAACATCTGAATCATGACACTGTGGTGTGGAGGGGGGAGGGGGTAATAAGTTGTATTCAAAAGATTGAAGGATCTGATGTTGCCAGGCTTTTTTGTGACCGTACCTGTGGTTGTAGGATTCACAGTGGCAGATCTATTATGAAAGTAACGAAGCTTAAACTTCCGGGCACTTTGGAGTTATACCTTACGGTCCCTGAAGAAACTTTTAATGAGTGAATTTTGGATGTTTCCCTATTGTTGCTGGTTGCGAAGGGGCCCCATAACAATTCAAGTTCCAGAGTCCCAAAAATGTAGGTCCGCCACCGAGAATTCAACATTTAGGGGTGTCTTTTCTAGACTACACTGAAAACAATGTCTGTATTGTACAAATATCTGTAAAGTGCTGTAATACAGCACATAGTTGCTACATGATATTGTAATACATATTTTGGATTTCTGTCAAACACTGATTATTCAAATTAGACATTGATCACTGACAAAGAATCTTATCTTTTATATAAAAAAATATTATTGATGGCCACTCTTAAATTTGGAGCTGAGTTTGTATGGTGAATTTTAACTGAAAACTTGATTGTTACAAATTATAAATTTGTCATCTTTCTCCATTTTCTAATTATTATTGTTTCTCTTGTCCACAATACTTGCTATGTGTATAATGTCATTTTGTTCATTTAAAAAAGAATCCCCTCTTCCTGTCTATGACAAATAAAATAATCCTGTAAGATGGTGTTTTACCAACTTCGTCCCCTGGATCTTTGTCATAAGCACAATATTGTTGATTTTTCATGTCTGTTTTTGGCCAAATTATGTGCATTTGGGGTGCAGAATTAATTTTGATTTTTAAACTGAGAATCCGTTTGTATGTGGAATTTGTTTTCCTATTGAGGTAACTTTCATGTTTGTTTTTTGATCCACGTTCGTTGGGTTTAGAGACACAATTAATTTTTTAGTTAAACATGAAGAATCTGGCTGTGTGAAATTTGTTTTCCTACTGAAGTAACTGCTATCGCAGAAGGGGTTTCTTTCAGTCACGTCACTCAAAACTGATTTGGTGGCACGGCAGCCATACTCTTCCCCCCCCCCCCCCCCCCATCTCCCCCAGTGCACTGGCGGCTATCATGCGCAGTTGCAAAGACTAGCTCTAATCCAAACAGAAGAACTGGAAATCACAGTAATGTATGGCTCTGGAACTTCCGACAAAAGACGAAATGAAATTCAAAATGTTTTACTCATTTAGGAGCAGAAGTTTTTAATTTTATGATGTCAAGTGAAACACACCAATCAGTTTCTCTGTCTTACAATTAGCTCTTTACCGAACTCTTCAGAAGTTTCCATCATTCACCGTAAATGTGAAATCATTCATTGTTTGTGTGTGATTTTGGTGTGATCTCGGGGACCAGAAACCGTGTCAACAATCAGTAAATTTTATTTTGATTTATTTTGGCAATTCATTTGTTTTGTGGCCATGTGTTTTCATTAGTTCTAGAAATCCCATGTGGACACAGATGATGTACATTTCAATAGCAGTTTACTATTGTGATATGTTGAGTGCAAGTGATGTTTGGATTAGACAACAAATCAATCTATAAAGATCACGATATTTGTAAGTATCATTGCTAATATTCAGTAATCTTCCATAATATATATATGAGTCATTGCCAAATAAGAGTGGGTCAAATCTACCTACTAAAATAAGATTATTGTAATTCATCATAACTCTAGAATTACGGGGAATTGAATA
Source organism: Onchidella celtica (assembly GCA_963931925.1). Classification (NCBI taxonomy): domain Eukaryota; kingdom Metazoa; phylum Mollusca; class Gastropoda; order Systellommatophora; family Onchidiidae; genus Onchidella; species Onchidella celtica. The sequence continues at coordinate 12,051,927 of OZ007570.1, forward strand.
CTTCCCAAAGAATCAAAGTTGTAGGTCACATCTAGAAAAGGTGAAAAATGTTGTTTTTGATGATATATTGAATACTCATCCGGAGTTATTGCCCTTGCCATAATAAGCTAATATTAACTACTATTTAGCGGTATTTTTAGGTTTTTTAGTCTACAATCATTGTGAAATATTACTATTTAAGGAAGGAAAGTTGAAGAGGACACTAAGCTAAATCGATAATAACCGTTCTTTCAATATTTTAAGAATTTCTTAGCGAGTTGCGCCCCTTGGTTTTGCAAACTGCCGACCATCTATAAAACCAGTTATCTCGAAAACCGTAAAAAAATCAATACTTTTCAAAGAAGCAAAATTGCAGGAAATTGAATTTCATGCTTAGAAGGTAGCATTTTTTTTCTACTGAAACTCTTTGTGTAGGAGTTACGTCCCTTTATCAACCAATTGTGCGTGTCCATTCAGCAAAACTGCCACTGTCTCACAATTTCTGCACAGATCAACAAACCCACCAGAAGCAGATCAGTAGAACAGTGTTTGTGATGTTTGCAGAAGTTCTTATTTTGTCATGCTGAATCTTGTGTGGGAGTTGTACCCCTCAATTTACCTATCATGCCTATTCATTCCTCAATGTGTAAAAAATGTTTCACTATTTCTGCCAGTACCTAGATACACCCCAAAGGAGCAATAATAATATTGTCGAGCAGTGATTGTCACATGCAAACATTGCCACGTTGTCAAGCAATCTCACTGCGTAAAAGAAGCCCCCCCCCCGATTTTTAAAATGTAGGCCCTATGTGTGCATTAATCAGAACCATAAATACCTTTCACTCACCCAGAGTCTGCTGAAATGGATAGTTCTCAAAGAACAAAAATTGTTGAACAAACAACAATTATTACAATTAAATACGATCATTTTGACGTCCTTGATCAATTGTGACTACATATTTTGTGTACATAATTACATATAATAGTGGGCGCCCATATTTTGAGGTTCTAATGCATGGAAATTCCCCACTTCATTTCTGATTAAATAATTATAAATAAACACACTATTATTTCTCTTTTCATAGACAACAAAATGAAAAAGTAAAATACAAGTTACATATCAATTGTAGCATAATTTAATCGTGAAAATTCCTTAAAAGTTAAATCCTTAAATTCCGAAATAATCAGCACAGACAATACACCAATACTTGATGTTAAACCATAACTTAAATAAATATAAGCAAATGATTCATTTACAGTTTCACACTCTCTCCCACAATCAACCTCAAAAGGTTCTCCGGCGCTGATAATCACAACAGCTTCATCATTAACAACATCATCCTCTTCTTCATATTCAATAAATGTAGTATCAAGTGCACCACTGGTACTATTTTGCGAACTGTCATTGCCACAGCTTCAGCCTGTCTCACAGTACTCACACAATCATCAACATATTTCTTGTTATTTGGCCATTTGATCAGTACAAAATCTTTCAAGTTATTTGAACATTGTTATTTTCTCCTTACTCAGAATCTTCAAAGCGTGAATCTTTGTAGTGCCTGGCATTGTTTTCAAACTGGATGACTTAGCAGTTTTATCAATATGGGATGGTTTTTATACGATGAAAATGCCTCTCATGGTGAGAGCAAGCCGATCCTGAAAGGGACAAGGAGGAATTTAAAAATTCAAATATTTCTTTTAATGCTCTCAATATCATCCTGTTTGAAACCGCTGCCTGGGTTAGAAAAGCTTTAACCATTCCACCACAAGCGTCACATTCATTTATCCCCATGCCTTTCTCCCCCCAAAAAAACCAACATCTCTCAATACTATATTTAGTTGAGAGTTGACTCAGGTGGTGGGATGGCAGTTTGGACTTGTATTGTGTCTCACAGCTGTCAGAGAAGATGACAAACCGGGTTTGCGTACATTGCTGCAACACATACTCAAGAACAAAATGAACAAAAATTAAATCATGTATGAGATCATCTGATATTAGTGCACATGATAAGTAGTGTGGAGCTCTCCACAAGTAGAATATTTGGTGTATAGGACAGCAGGGTGGACAGTAACCTGGTTTAACATCCAGTGAGCAGATTGAACTTCAAACCGATATTTACAAGAATGATTTTCTGAAAAATCAAGCACAAGAAGTGCAGTATCACATGGCAGATTCTTTCTTAATAAATTGAACTGGTGCCACTGCCACCTGGGTGTACAAACATGTAAGCTCAAAAGTTTGAGAAAAACGGTAGACTAACTCATCAACTGTTCATGATTTTTCTACCAACTTTGTTTGTATTATACTCCCAGTGCTGGTAATTCACTGAAGCCGTGATGTCACAATCTGTTATGATTTTCAGCTTAACAGAACCTGTGCCACAATATGATCATTGACGAAAACGCATGTATGCTTCAACAACTGTCCTAAAGACATAGGACAAAGTGAGGCATTCAGTGCTTCATTGACAGACTTAAATTGACTACCAACAGATGATAAGGCACAAAGCATCATTGTTGCATTCTCACAAATACCACACATGCACTGAACAAATTTAGAGTATTTCATTGGTAATGCATGAGCAGGGGGACACCTGAAAAAGGTTTGTTTTGCTATTTCAATTTGAGGATTCTCAACAAAAAAAAAATCATTGTACAAAGTTGAAGGTGATTGACTGAGAATTTTGTTTCTGCTCCTTCAATCTCTTGCTGTACTGCCCCTTTCCTGGCCAATCGACGGAATGTTCCAGATAATATTCAACAATTCTTTTTCTATCTATCTATCTATAGATCTATCGATCGATCTATCCATAGATCTGAAGCTGCTTCTCTCTGCGGGCGGCCCATTTTTCCGATTCTTCCTTAGCCTCTGTATGTAGGCAGCCTGATGTTCTGCTCTTGGTTTTCCCAGTCTCTGAGGCTTGAAATTGATGTGGTCCAACCACGAGTATTCTGTTAACGACAAAAATAAAGGGAAAGATTAAACACTAGCGAATTGCATAATAACCCCATATTGACTTACTCTAATCCAAGGCAAGCTCCAACTGTGCATGTCTGGGATCCAAGCAGAAGAATTTAATTATTTCTAATTTCTTCGCTATTTGTTTAAAAAATTATTTTGTCATGTAATTATCAGTGCATTTCACTTTACCGAGACATGGACAAAGTTTAAGAAATTGTTTTACACACTACATGTGAGATATAACTCTCTCTCCGTCATTCTTAGAAATGTTTCAGGCCAAAGAGGGCCAACTTTGCCTTCACCAGGTCCTTTATTTTCACTTTCAGTCACCTGAAAACACACATTTGATTCCATCAAGTTGGGATGAGTTAAGTTGCAATTTCAAATGGAAACAAATGCTTTAGCAGCATTGCTTATTAATTTACAATTATTAAATTGGTATACAGATTAGGCAAGAAAATATTCAGGACTTTCTCAGGATAAAACCTGCCATCTTACCTTCATTTCTGCCATTTTCAGCATCTGTCTTCTGAGCTTCCTCCACATTCCTGCTGACCTCTTCTGAAACATAAAAAGTATTCATGGTATTTTTCCAACTGACAAAGGCTCCTCAATCTATGATCAATGGCAAAAAAAATTAAGAGTTAAATGTGACAGTCCAGCCTTAACAATCACAGTTCACAAAAACAATTTATACCCGTAGTTTTGACATGATTTCTGAACACTTTTTTGGCTTACTGTGTTCATTTTGTTCATGATAAGGGAGGGAAACTAAAGCCATTATAATTTCCTCTACTTCAGATATTAAGCGTCACTGCCAACCGCGACACACATGGCTCTTGGATATTATATATTGGAGAGTCGGAAATTAGCTCATATTTTGCCTATCTTATGATGTGGTGTTGAGGATATTTTTCCCTCACATTCCAATTTTGATTTTCTGATAGTAAATTCCCACCTCAAGACAGAAAAATCAAACTTTAAATCTGGAAATAAGGAAATCTGCAAAGAAATATGATAGTTAAGCTTCCTCTGTACAAAATCTTTCACTCTGAATCTTACCTTCCTGGCTGCTGATTTGGGCCGCAAAGTCATGGTTGGCATTTTCTACTATGCTGTCTTAGCATGTTTCCTCTTGACCTTCCCCAGGTTCTAGCAGGCCACTGTAAAATTATATTACATTTATTTAAGTCACAATTTGAAAAAGAAACAAAAACAAAAAAACAACAGGCCTAATTAACTTTAAGTTCATCAGATCAATAAAATGAAATGAAATTTCACATTCAACAAATTTTTCACTGTATTTCCTTCTTTGCCATGTCTGCATGTATGAAAGTTACATTTAACATCAACGCGTTGAAGGGAAAAAAAAGTTGTTTGATTCTTGTATTTTACGCTGTAGATCTACTTATTATTTTACACTCAAAGAAACACACACAAAAAGCAACTGAAATCAACTATTGAAATTGTGTGTTAAGAAAAACATTCCAAAAGAATTTCAATTTTTGCATGAAATATGTGGACCTGCAGCATGGCTGGTGATGAACACTTGGAGAGATCAACAACATGGAGAAAAAATGTCACTATAACAAAGAAAAATGAAGAAAAGCGTTGAGAAACCATATTTTGTTATAGATGCCATTAACCTGACAAAGCCATGGTGTCTTAAATGCTTCCTGTATGTTAGTGATCACAATGTGTCGATTACTACCCTCTCCCTGATATGTACACATATTTCAAATTAAAAAAAAAGAAAAGTCTGCTTCATGTTAGTGATTTTTTTCTTTAACAAGATGAGTTGAACCCAAAAAGGACAGCACGATTCGTTTTGTTTCACTAACGTCACGGGTTGGGAGAGAGACGACAAAAACGTTTGTCTACCAAATATCGACAGTGTGATGATGATAACAAAGCAAGAATAGCTCAGAATTTCTTCCCATCAAAGCATAAGAGATAATTCCCAGCCTTCAATACATTTATCAGAATTCAATTAGGCACATAGACTTTCTGAACGCTTGTTGACTTTGATTTTACTCTGGGCTTTGCGACACTTAACACACCACATTTTGTTATTGACGCCATTAACCTGACAAAGCCATTGCGTCTTTTATGCTTCTTGTATGTTAGTGATCACAATGTGTCGATTACTACCCTCTCCCTGATATGTACACACATTTCAAATTAAAAAAAAGAAAAGTCTGCTTTATGTTAGTGATTTTTTTCTTTAACAAGATGAGTTGAATCCAAAAAGGACAGCACGATTCGTTTTGTTTCACTAACGTCACGGGTTGGGAGAGAGACGACAAAAACGTTTGTCTACCAAATATCGACAGTGTGATGATGATAACAAAGCAAGAATAGCTCAGAATTTCTTCCCATCAAAGCATAAGAGATAATTCCCAGCCTTCAATACATTTATCAGAATTCAATTAGGCACATAGACTTTCTGAACGCTTGTTGAATTTGATTTCACTCTGGGTTTGCGACACTTAACACACCACATTTTGTTATTGACGCCATTAACCTGACAAAGCATGGTGTCTTCGATGCTTCTTGTATGTTAGTGATCACAACGTGTCGATTCCTATATTTTCCTGACATAAAATACACATTTCAAATAATAGAAAGACAATAAAAATATATCTTATGTACTTACAGCATGGTCAGCAGGTTGTATCCCACAAGGAAAGAAGAGGTCAGTACCAAAACCTCATCTACACACAATCGAGACAAAGAGACGCCGCAGCACGTTTTCTGTCATGGCGTCACGCGTGACGGGGTGTGTTATGAATCAAAACCAACAAATAGACGTTCATTTTCGAATTCAAACAAAGCTTGGGTAATCTGTTACAGTCTGTGATGTCATAAAGATCAGGGAACTAAATTGATTGAAGAGAACAAAGAAAACCCAGAGGTGCAGCCTCATGAATTTATCACATTTCACACGATACTTTGACGACAATGCAGTATTTTCCTCAAGCAGAACCCATTCTTTTAATTATTACGCAGAATATGATAAAAACAATGCATGTTTCATTACTACAGAATATAGATTAGAAACACAGATTATTTTGACAGCGAATTTCTTCGACAGAAAAGACTTGAAATGGATTTTGAATTTTGTGAATTTTTGACGACAAAAACGTGTGATAAGTGATAGCGAAACAACACGCCGAGAAAAAGAAAAACAAGGCTTATATAAAGTTGAACGTTGATTGGAAACATAGGTGAACCATTCCTTTGTTTGTCAATTCAAAATGTGAGCGGCCAAATGATATTTCAATAACTTTATTGAGATTCTTGTAAGGTGACCTCTTTCCAGGTAGATTTGACCTACTCTTATTTGGCAATGACTCATATACATGTAGAAATATTCTGAGTATGCAAGAAATGGTCTGTCTGATGTGAAGTTACCTGTTTTTTTTTCGTTTTAAAAAGAAAATTCACTCGTTGTTACAATATGGACAATAAAACCAGTTTATAAAGCCTCTTCTTGTATTTAATATATTACTTGTGTTTTTGCAGTGTCTGTCTGCTGGCATCTGTGACAAAGTGATCCATGCGTATTTAGATGATCTAAAACTTAAAAGATAAAGGGAGATATCATACTAAGCCCGGTCAGACACAGACAGATACTGCCAGCCAAATGTACACTAAAGAAATAACAGCAGAAGCTGACTGTGTCTGACCGGGCATAGTATGATAGGATCTTTCCAGATTGTCTAAGAAATATGGGAAATTATGATGTTCACTTCTTATCTGTCAGCAGCTGACTGTGTCTGTCTGGGCTTGGCATGATACCTCCCACAGGCTACTAGTGTTCTAGGAGGAACGCTGATTGATTCTATAGCAATAATAGAAGACCAGGGAAAACAGCCATAGTCACAAAAAGTGATTTCCGCCTGTATCCCCCTCCATACACGATGTTTATTCCAGCAATGTACTACTATTTTTTTTGGTATCTATACTATATATATTTGTGGACTTGAGATTTTTCGTTGCTAAAAGGCCCCTGAACCGCTCAACACTCAGAATTCAAATTTTATATGGTGCATCAGAATGGATGTAAGGGTGCACAGTTTTTAATAGAAGTCTCAAATCGGTGTAGTTTTTTTTATTGGAAATTTATTGTTTCGCCATCATGTAGATCTATTTCGAGTCATGGTTCGCCATTTTAAGGTTTCGTTATCACTTCCTCCTATGTGTTCACTATCAAACACACTAACCCGTGCGCAAATCATGCTGTTGTGCGGGATGCGCAGGGTGTCAACTCACAAAGGCAGAGCAGTAAGACTTATTTAAAAACAAACAAACAAAAATAAAATAAACAAATAGGAACAGGCCAGATGAAGCAGGTCCATAATAACCACCCAGAACTGAAACCAATATTCAAACTGAATTATCCCGGGGAGGGCCGGGGACCTCAGCTAGTTTTGTATAATTCTTTAATCCCATGTGGGAAATTTGCCTTTGTGTCATTGCAGACACGTCGTCGCCACTGTGCAGCGCCGGTCGGCGGGTTTTGTTTTGGGGGAGTGGTAGGGATACGTTTTTGTATTTAGTTTTGCCTGGGCACCGGCCTGTTTAGCTTGCTCTTCTCGATTTTCAACTGCCAAGTTATCTTTAACGTGCGCAATCTGCACAAGGGCCCTCCGAATTTTTCGTCCTTATCCGAGAAGACTAAGTGCTCGACCCTACCATAGAATCAGGGACAGAAAAGTAAGAGAAAAATCCCAAAATTCGAAACCAAAATAAGAAAACAACAAAAATAAAACAGCAAAAAAATTGCAATCAAAATATTTAAAAATCACACCTTCAGTTGTAAGAGAAAAGTTATGGGATTTTCAAAGTTTAAAAATTAAACATCGATTTTCTCGGTTTTACAGTTTTTAGGCTATGATTTAAAATTAAAAAAAAAAAAATTTCCCCAATAGTCTTCAATTAAAAGCCGATAGTTAGTAGGCGGGCTCTTGTGGTAGGGCTGTCTGCCTGTCCTACTGATAATAATGTCATATTCTGTCTATCGTCTTGCTGTTTCCTGGCATTATGTCACCGTTAGCGTGTCGTCATGCTTTCTTGAAACTCGTACTCAAACTTCAATGACAAGCAGGCAAATTTCACCGACAAAATTTGGCAAAAAGAAAAAAGTTGTATGTAGCAAAGCCTCGCCAAAGAAATAATACCCAAACGACACAATGAAATGCAAACTGAAAGAGAAGACAGAAAATGGCAGATCTTTTGGCAACAACCTTCATCAACGAAAGAAAATGAAAAAACTAAAAATACTACTTTTTCCTTTTTGCCAAATTTTGACGTTGCCTATAGCCTTGCTGAGACTGAGACCCACTTTATATATTTAGGCAAATTTCAAACATTACAAAAATTTCATCATCCCTATTACGGTATTTATCATGGATGTGCATCCAATTGTCCTGTCTATCTGATTGTCTGGGGGCAGTGGGTAGTACCACAGACTAGTAAAATACCCAGACTGGATGATCCCATTGTGTGACGTCACAAAACAGCGAAAGGTCATGAACCATCCGCCACATTAGGTTTACGCTAACGACCGACGCTTCAGCATAGCTACAATTTTGAATGGCACCATTTTGACGCGCCTACTGAACGCGGAATTGGTTCCGCACCAAGAAATTAATATATGTACAACCAATCTTGACAAATAAAAAGAAATTTCTACTGCAGATAGAACTAGAATCGGAATTTCCCGAGCGGCGGCCATGTTGATTATACGGCCGCCGCTCGGGAAATTCCGTAAAAAACGACACAGCCCAAAGCTCGTGTTTCCAGTCTGGTTAATTTATTAGTATGTGGGTAGTACTGCGGGCTACGTCACGGAATAATCAGTGCAAATTATTTTTTTAGCGGTAAAGTTAGCCAAGTGAGAAGTGTGTTTAGAAGGGATAGGATGAAAGGGAGATAACAAATAAATACCGGTACATTCTATTTCTTCTTCTTCATTCATCCTCTTGTAGAGACTGGAATGTCGAAGGAAGAAAGATCTGATGGTCAGCGGCGCGCCGAAAGCCTTTTAGAGGTGGGATATTGTCTGCTCACAAGGCCTCCTTCACAACCCTTTTCCAGGTCTTCTGTGGGTTTCCTCTCACCTTAACCAAAGTTATTTTATATGAAAAGGCACGAGTGAAACAGAGAGGGCACGTTAGTCTAGAGACAAGATGTTCGCCTCTCAGGCCGAAGGTACCTACACGTATTTCGGTTCTCGGTCGGCGCAGGCTTGTTGGAATTTAGGGGGAAATTCCTGTCCCTGATCTTACGGTAGGTAGGATCGAGCACTTACTCTTCTCGGATAAGAACGAAAAACTCGGGGGGGGGGGGCGCATGTGCCATTTGTGCACATTAAAGCATTAAAGATACCTTGGCAGTTGGAAGTCGAAGAAGAGCAGGCCGAAAAAGGCTGCCCAGGAAAATATAAAAAAATGAAATAAAACAGCATTATCCCTATCCCCCGATCCGGAAATGGGATCACGGAAGCATACAAATACAACAGCATGAAGACAAAAACAAGAAAAAGAGAGGTGCAAATGCCAAGGGCAGAGATGCTCGGCAAATAAAGACTTCAACACATGAAGGTGAAAGACAGAAAGTTTGTTCCACATTAACTAAACTTTCAAACTTTTCCCAATTTCACCATGTGAGTTTGGCTGAAGATTCAGAATGCGTGGTGATCTAGAAGTTTCCAGGTTAAGATCGACACTTCCAGCATAGTATTAAAATTTAATTGTAGTGATCAGAGGGATCCCGCACGTGCAAAATCTCGTGACGTTACACCGCAGAGGCAGCAGCGACACCGGCGTGAAGTTAACGGTGGGTGTGAAATGATGGTACATGAAGTTGTAGATTTGTTGCTATGGATACTTCTGTCTTCATCTTCATCTTTATCTACATCATAGTGATCATTATCTTTGTCTTACATAATAATAAGATACATGAATAAATAGATAATAATAATAATGATAATAATAATAGTATTTATATAGCGCCCAATCTCCTGGGGAGTCATCGTCGTGAAAGGATAATGCAAATTACGGGGGTAAAATAGACTCATTATGAATAAGATGAAGTGCAATGAAGCATGCAAAATTAGGATCAAATCGAGTTGGTAAAATGACAAATTCAATTACTGTGGTAAACATGCCGTGAGAATAATTTGGGCATGAGCTATTGAAAAATAAAACACAAATACATTAAAAAATAAAAACATTTCTTAGTTTTGTGCAATTACTGCCATCAGTCAAAGCTTTAGTGGTGTTGTCCACAGCATCCGCTCCGCTCCGCAATTTTCCGGTAAATGACGTACGAAAAAGTAAAGCACCCTTTGCTCCTATAGCAGTGGGGAGCGGAGTGGAACGGATACTGTGGACAATTATACAGAGGCAAATAATGTTTTACTTTTTATACGTGGAGCGGCGCGGATGTTGTGGGCAAGACCAGTTACGGAGTAAATAGGCGTTTCACCCTATATTTTCGTCGTCATTTCTAAGGAAAAAGACTTTACGACACATCTGTCACGAGCCGTGTGGTGAGTTTTTTTTTGTCAGTCCGTGAGCTGTCTAATTTTGTCGAGCATGGAATGTTTTAACTGAGGGTCTTCATTTAGCTGGTGTGTGAGAATGTTAACAGGTTCACGGACTTCGGGCCCGTGCAAAGTGGAAAGAGTAGGGATAAGAGGGGAGTTGGTAGTCTAAACGTGGGAGCGCGAAGTTTTAAATAATGGGTTAACCTTTAGACGATTAGCGCTGTGAAAGTTAAGTTTTCGAAACTTGTTATGTTGTAGTTAGGGCCAGGTCGACTAATGAGAGGAGAGACCCCATAGCAACCTCGGGGGGTATAAAATCAAACACGCCCCATTTCCCCGCGGATTCATATTACTTGGCATTGGTAAGAATGAGGGATCACGGTGGCCTCCCACCTGAGTAGGAGAAGACAGTCAAAAGGAGCTCACACTGTGTTAAGAACTTACAGTGACGGAGTCTCGATGCACCAGACTTGAGTATGCATACAGCCATAGTCAGAAGTCTCGCTCGCCTGGATATGCGAGCGAGGTAATGGTGAGCTTGAACGTACAGTGTGTATGCCAGGAACTGTTACCAATAGGAGACTAGCCTTCCGCCAACTATCGTGACGGGAGACCAGAACATAGGAATATTTGATAGATGTTTAGTAGCTGTCAATTTGTGCCCTTAAGCTGAGCTGTGTTTAATATTCACATTTGGAATTCTTAGAGTGGAATTGTCTAGCAATTACAGTTAGCTTATTAGATCGAAATTGTTTAGTGAGCGCTTCTGTGCATTCTGAACCAGTCATTCATTTGATGACCTATGTGCTATTCCTAATTGTACGTTATCGAGACTGAATGATTTGAAATTGTCCATACCAGTTTTCCCCTTTAGGAAACCGTAGTTTTTGCAGTCGCCATTGAAGAGCGAATACTAAGATAAAATTTTCTATATCCTACTTATGTAGGTTGTTTGAATTTCTGCAGTTGCTGTCTTGAATGCAATACCTATAATTATTTTAATATGCAGTCGAGTTTATAATATATTTATATGGCCCTTCAGGCCTGACCAAAAGTTATTCTCGTGTTGCTTTGTTTATTTTGTATGATTGTCCGAGTGTGAGTCGGAGAGCTGTAGTCCCCCATACCCCGACTCATCTCCTTTATGACAACAGCTGCACGTCTTTCCCCGCTCTTCAGGCAATTCTGAATGTGTAACCTTCAAACTGTACACAGTTTCTGTTATTGATGTTTTTTTGTTTGTTTTCAGGGCGCTGTAGTTTGGATTTTTATTCTCACATTAGAAATTCTAAACTATTTTAAGTTTATTTTTGATATTTCTCTGTTGATAGTTGATGGTCGGGCAAATTTCGATAAGAGTATTCAGGCAATTAAATCAGATCAAGTCCATATATCGACTGCGGAATCCCACTGAAGTATCCATCTAAACTTTTGACAAACCAGAGCTTTGATCAGTTTGTAAACATCCGAAGAGATGGAAAGTTTTCTTATTTACGACACCGAAAATTTCTGCACAAATAACAACAGTTTCCATTCGTCCCACGTAAGAAACTGTCGGCAAATTCACATGTTTTTTCATAAATAACAACAACAACAACAAATGGTTATCATGTGGTACCTCTACCGCAATCGTCATTCACGGGCAACCTCCTACCTAATTATATACATATTATAGCCAGACCTGAAAGCTGTGAGCAGAGGCACAGAATAGGGAGACGAACCATTCCTTCTCCTACTACATGTCCACAAATTGCGAGCGTATAGATACTGTGAGTAGTACCCGAGACACAGAATACCGAGATGAAACATTCCTTCTCCTACTAGCCAAATCCATGAGAATAGAAACTGTTGGTTGCGTCGACGTAGCACCCCAGCTCTTCTTTATGTCTTTTAAGAAGTTATTTTGACTTGTCAGAAAGAAAAGCAAAATCATGATGGCCTACTATCTCGTCCATTTCATTTGATGCAATGCCCACTCATCACAAGCAAAGATAATGCTGTGGCAGTAATGGAGCATTCATAAAATACATACACTCAATTCCCCCCCCCCCCCGTCCTGTACGCTTTTCATACTCTTTGCCCAATCGCCCCCCCCCCCAGGCTAAAAACAACCGTAACTTGTACAAGTGTACGGCTTTTAAAATGATAAAATTCCGCGATTAGACCTTGGGAAGAATTCCGCGTAACTATGTCCCGACCGCTTTCTTTATCCCTACGGATCCATAACCCTAAAACCCTTTTCTAACCTTGGCTGTCCCTAACCCTAAGCCTGATATCATCGACCGACTGTTGTACCACGGATCAGTTTGAGGGTCACTTATGGTAAGTTATATGGCCATCACCAAAAAACTGAAGATTTTTCGAAGAAATTAGAAATTCCCCTGTCTTTTACATTTTCTGGCCAAAATGACCACTTTTGCAAACGCTAAAATGTACCACATTCTGAGAGACTAGAAATTTATTTTATTAGTATCGTGGCGTGTAAAATCTAATGATATACGTGATGCACTGACCTTTAAAATAAGTGAAGTGACCATCCAACTGACCAATTTTCATTATAGAAACCAAACTTGTGACGATTTGGGGACTCAGACAAAGGACATTCCCATCCAAATGACAACCGAATCAGCTTATTCCAGGACGCTGCCGACTGGAAATACCTGTCGACACCACTACAACAGAATGAGGACTTACAGACTTCAGGGACATATGCCTGCTACCAGACACTTCAGTCTATTCCAGGCAGGTAAGACAGTGGTCATGATTGAGCTAATAATTCCATACAAGAGTCGCATTGTGAACATAAAATTGAACTGACCAAGTCCAGCTTTCTGGCCAAGGAAATAGCCAGAAACCGACACTCATCTAAAGTCCCATAGGTCAAGATCGGTTTCAGAGGATTATGTAGGAGTACCAGTATGTAACCCGGAAAGCAGCTGGGCACAAAGGGTTGAAGGAGGTCAGCAACACTGAACACACTGACAGAGGTGGCTGAATAGACATTCAGCAGTATATGGAACTAGTAGAATGACCCCCCCCCCACCCCCCCCCCCCCCCAAATAAATGATCAAAGCTGTTGCATTACTATGGCGATGCCATGACTACATCCCAAATCTCACCAATTCAAATGTCAAAGAGTAATGAGTATGGATGCGCGCCCAGCCAGAATCTCGTAACATACACAAACAAACAAACAAACATAACAGAACATCCAATGTGGCCCGTCCTCCCATAGCGTGCAAGGAAGTCACGGGTTGAAACAATTGTCTGAGATGGGTTCTCCTCCTCTGAAAATCTGTCGTAGTTTCGCTCTCTCAAGAGATATTTATTTATTTATTTATTTATTTATTTATTTATTTATCTATTTTCGAGATGACATGCTGCAGTATGGGTCTGACGGTCTAACCTCTCTATTGTTTTTGGGAGACATTTTTCTTCGCCATAGCGTGCTTCTGTGTATGGCAGTGGAATATTCATTTAACCTACAGCTGCAAGAGTCTCCGCATCCTTCCCGGTAGCCTCATTAAACACTTCTTGGCAAAATATTAACATGATAAGATAAGATAAGATAAGATAAGATAAATTTTATTCGTCCTTGTACAGGGAAATTTGTTTTGATCATTGAATACATAACATGACCGGTAAAGGTGTCACAACGGACAATGCTGGAAGGGGGTAGAGCAAGCTCATGTAATTTCTTGAGCTAGATGTCTGAAAAGCTTGGGTATCCTGTCGGAGTTTTTCAGAAAGCCTCTTCAGTTTCTCGGCAGGCACCCTCGATGCAGGAATGAATCTTCTTTGGATCCCAGCTTCACGTTTCTGATGGTCATTAAGGTTGGTATCAAGATATCTGTCAACAATGATTTCCATGTGAGCACCCGAAAACTCTCCTCCCTTTTCTTTAAGATAATTATGTTATAAATAGCTGAGTACCCGTTCGATGAACAGGTTTGTGTAGTTTTTTTTTTGGTAAAACTTAAGACGCCTGTGAACTAAGAAAAGCATTATAAGAAAGATGCAACAACAAAGGACACCACTTCAGACCGAAAGGAAGAACAAATGCCGAGATGCGTAGGGTCATCATCATATAATAATGGAGCTTGGGCCCAATTTTGTTCCCGCAAAGGCCTTTTTACTACGCAGCGTAGAGAAATGAAACTTGGCACATGTATATAAAATGTATAAAGCCTGTACGTGTCGTGCTCATTTTTTCCCGAAACTCTTTACTTTTTCCAGAAATTCAGTTATAATTATCAGTTATCAATTCATGATTGCGAATACGACGTGATAATGTACTTCCATCAATTTCGTCATTTCCGCCTCTTACCGGAAATGTAAACTCTCGAACTAGAGTTCACTTGAGATCCAACCACGCCAAGAAAATTTTGATACCAAGTAAAATGTTATACAGATGAGGTGAGTGCTATTCATTCATACCAAGAAAACTGCGTAGAAACATTTATAGTGTGCTTCAAGCTCGAAATGAAATATTTCTATTATAGATCTCGGAGTGTCAGTCATGCCAAGAAAACTTTGTCGAAAGGCTAGGCCTCTCACGCCTCGAACTCTAGAGCTAATGCTCAAAGAAAGGAAAATGTAATAATAATATAAAAAAAAAGAATCACGGGATTTTGAACAAGACCTACTGCCGCTCACACAGCTCGGATTTGCGTGAAATTTTACATGTGCCCGCCCTTCGACCCGCAAAAGGTTCTTTTTTAGATTTGGAGTCTTGAAAAGGTGGGGAAGTATTTTTTGAGTTTGCTTTATGCCGCTAATTGTCTACTTTTGATCCTCCATTTTTTACGAACACATGAGCCCATGACGTCATCATTTCCTGAAAAATTCTCCTACTTATCTATTAATAGCCAATTTTTTTGTGGATGACCCAAAGTGTCTCGACATCAATGAATGTCTTTGTGCTGATTCCTTTCGGTCTGGAGTGCTTGCTTAACCATTCGAAGAATGGGGTAATTACTAGTCACTATAACTCGGCGATAGGACAGTACACAGTGCGCAGTGGTGCGTACCGATAATTTTCAGGAAGTGACGATGTCATAAAAACCTACAGCATGTAAATGGGCCTAGTGAAAATTGGGGAAACAATAAATTTTCAATACAAATGTGAGAGGATGAACGACTTTTTATTTTTAATGTGCTTTCATGGTAGCTCTAGTGCGTGAGTGAGGGACGGCCACTCATAGTAGTTTAGGGACACTTGGCCGAGTACCATTAATTGGATTATTTCCCTTGTAATACTAGCGCGGGACCCGTTATTCACATCACGGTGAAAAGCGCGCATTTTGATTGGTCAGTTGGAAATGTACCGGGCTTCCAACTCTTATATCATGGCTTTGAGTTTCTTACAACTCGCTCACTCGTTGTTATCCACCGACAGAAAGACGGGAACCCGAATTCATTTTTGAGAGTAGACAATACCCTATCGGTACAAAATAGGTACTCATGATAACGTTTGTTATCAATGGAGATACGTCGTATTAATGGACGAAAGTATCCCGCACAAAATTGTCGAATGTTGTTAGTCCTGACACTTTGAAAATTTATATTAAAACTATTACCGGGTTTCTGGTATAAGTAGTCAGTTGGAATTGTAGCAGCAAGTTTCTACTTTATAATGGTACCAATTTCGTTGTACTTTGATGCACGTGTCCTATTGAAATGATTAATGAGAGGATCTCGGATTTAAAGTAAACCACGAGTTAGACGCATGTTATCCCCGATAAATCCAACCTGGGTCAAATTTATTCAATTATTGCTGGAGGGGTCGTTAGAGTAATTTCTGCAGTTTACTGGGATACCTAATTGACTTTTGTGTGCACCCTTTTAACCGTACTGTAAATTCGATTGTGTTAGGACCCTAACCGGTTATGTTGTCGGGCTGGACTCCATGTCCGAGCCTTTCACTTGTGCAACACGGGCTACGTAATAGCTCTCTCGGACGTCCGCGCGGGCTAATAAATAAGATGCGGTTCGAGTGGTCAAGACACTCCATCATAGACGCAGAGACAGAGCCGACGCTTGCCATCGCCACCCCGCCCCATAAGGCATGTAGCGGTAGCACAGGACCCGGAGAAACTTTGGGTAAGTTGGAGACTATTATATTAGAAGTGACTTTAATTTGCGCACCCCCCCCCCCCTTTTTCTTGGATGCCACGTAGAGAATGCTGATCTACAGAGACTATTATGAGTCCGGCTCAACGGTAATTGCCATTGTCATTGGACGTGTAGGATGCGCTTTGCAGTAC
Source organism: Onchidella celtica (assembly GCA_963931925.1). Lineage (NCBI taxonomy): Eukaryota > Metazoa > Mollusca > Gastropoda > Systellommatophora > Onchidiidae > Onchidella > Onchidella celtica. Next base: position 12,068,689 of record OZ007570.1, read on the forward strand.
AGTGTCTTGATATTGTGACTTTATTGTCAAAGTTAACGTTTGCGGTGCTAGATGATAATGATGGCTCGCTAACCAAGCTATCACGATTTGCTTGTGTGCATATATATAGTGTATGTGTAGCATTGCCTTGTTGTGGTAGGCAGTGAGGATTTCCTGACATGTTAATGTGGACGGCTTATGTTATAGCGAGCGGCATTATACACTTGATTGTATTGCGGGTATTTGTGTACCTTGCCAGTACCACTATGCTATAGAGAGCAGTGTGATTGTGATTGCGTGTTTAGTGTTTAAGATGTGTAATTAATTACATGTATTGGAGATGTATAATATTAGTTGGGCCTCACATGGGTGAGCCCCAGGATTGTTCTATGTGCGGCGGTGGATGAACAATGTTTCAGTGAGTCTACACATGTTGCAATGAGTCTCGCCGACATATATATATATATCATGTGCATGTATTATGGTTATCCAGATGTATTATGCTTCTATGAGTTTCGTGTGTGAAGGACAGTTTCATTTTAAGGAATGTACACATTACTTTATGTATCTAGTGGTGTGTCATACACATGTTAGCCTGGCGGCATAGCTCCGCGGCTAAGGTCAAAGGGCATGACCCTTCAGTATCGATTGGGAAGGGAGGTAACCCATACAATAGCCCTGGGGCGGGTTAGTACTAATAATGGGAGTGGGCCTATGAGGATGGCCTGCATTGGGATGCAGCGTCTGTGTTATGGACGGTCAGTGGGCCATGTTGGCCACTGCGTTATTAAATGGAATGGCCACTCTGGATGTGTTGTACACCGGCTCAGCGGAGCGAAACTATTGTGTTCTTGCCCCTTCATTTGTTATGTCCTTCATACTTTGATTAGTACATTAATTAGTTTATGTTGCCAGTGTACTAGGAAACTCCTTGTGTATATGATATAGCCACTTGTAGTTGTTATTCATTAACCTTAGCGCTATTTTATTCCATGCATACATATCCAGTTGGTTATTGCTTAAATTCTATATTATATTGTGGTTGTTTGATTTAATACTTAATACTATTACTATGTATGTCCACCATTGATTGCCTGATTAATGTTGTCATTATATCCTAATCATATTTTCGTCTTTTTCTCTTGTTCCAGCTTATGGCTGGTTGGGCTTCTTTTTTTTGGGCTTCTTTTCTGGGTTTCTCTTCTTTTGTTGGCTTTGTTTGGGCCGCGATACCTTTGTTAGGCTTTTTTTGAATAAATAAGATTGCCAGCAGAACCCTGTGTTTGTTAGTCCTGTGTATCCTTAAGGGAGTTACTATTGAACCCACGCAGTAACCACATTAGCCACTCGTAGTTCATCCAACATTTTCTGGTGTCAAGGAGTGGGATACACAGAAGGGTTAGTTTGTAGTGTAGAGAACCCAGCCATGGAAATTTTTAGTTTGAAGCCCAGCCGGCCAGCCAACCCCTGCCCTACCCCACAGGAACCAGGGAGCCACGAAGACCAACGCCCTCCAACATCAACTCAAGATCCAGGACCCGTACCCCGTTCCTGTGCACACCGTCCTGTCTGTTCCCCCGCCTCATGGTGGTTACTTTACCATCAGAAACCCAGATGGAGATGCCTCTGCGGTCAACGGAGACCTCTTGCGGTTATTTCACCCCCCAGTGGTCAACACACATCCACAGCACCCGCCTCCACTGCCTGCGTCGACCGATGTCTGGTACTTCCCGGCTCACCACCCTTGCCAGCCACCTGCAGCCCGACCGGACCCTCAACCTGGGATGACAACTTCCCAACGCCTACCTCCTGTGCGACGGTCCAGCCGCCCACACAGACAACCCCAGAGATTGGACCTCTGACTCTTATTAGTGATTAACATTAGACATTGACTGTGAGTGCAGAAAGAGCAGGGGAGCGCACCCATCAAGACCCCCCGAGTTTCCATCAGGCCAGATGATAGACCACCGAATTCAAGTGAGCTCGCCTCAAGATTTTAAGTTAGAGAGTATGCCCATGTTAGCTTTCTCCACAGCTTAGTTACAATTACTTTTATGCCTATGTTGACCTTACCTTTTTCATTGCACTAGTGCCCTTATAGCATATTGTCTTTTTTTGTACTGTTCGATCCTACGTTAACCCTGATAGTGGTCTGGGACCACCGTTGCAGGTCTGGGACCTGTTGTTTTGTCCATATGATGTAACTTGCTACAGCCAGAGCTGAGACTGTTGTGTACATCTTCAGGATGCCAGTAGTAACTTAGCCGGTTCACGCCACCTGTTAGTAGTTATAAAGAGGATGGACCATTGTTGTACTTCGGTTCACCGTGTGTAATTTGCAATTGTTCTACCCTAAGTGATGGTATCATAGCCCCTTAGAGTTTGATTATACCTTCAGTGGTCTTTTGTAAACCTTTGAATTGATGTATGTGTCACGTAAGGGACTACGTGACTTAGCAGGGGAGAATGTGAGAGGATGAACGACTTTTTATTTTTAATGTGCTTTCATGGTAGCTCTAGTGCGTGAGTGAGGGACGGCCACTCATAGTAGTTTAGGGACACTTGGCCGAGTACCATTAATTGGATTATTTCCCTTGTAATACTAGCGCGGGACCCGTTATTCACATCACGGTGAAAAGCGCGCATTTTGATTGGTCAGTTGGAAATGTACCGGGCTTCCAACTCTTATATCATGGCTTTGAGTTTCTTACAACTCGCTCACTCGTTGTTATCCACCGACAGAAAGACGGGAACCCGAATTCATTTTTGAGAGTAGACAATACCCTATCGGTACAAAATAGGTACTCATGATAACGTTTGTTATCAATGGAGATACGTCGTATTAATGGACGAAAGTATCCCGCACAAAATTGTCGAATGTTGTTAGTCCTGACACTTTGAAAATTTATATTAAAACTATTACCGGGTTTCTGGTATAAGTAGTCAGTTGGAATTGTAGCAGCAAGTTTCTACTTTATAATGGTACCAATTTCGTTGTACTTTGATGCACGTGTCCTATTGAAATGATTAATGAGAGGATCTCGGATTTAAAGTAAACCACGAGTTAGACGCATGTTATCCCCGATAAATCCAACCTGGGTCAAATTTATTCAATTATTGCTGGAGGGGTCGTTAGAGTAATTTCTGCAGTTTACTGGGATACCTAATTGACTTTTGTGTGCACCCTTTTAACCGTACTGTAAATTCGATTGTGTTAGGACCCTAACCGGTTATGTTGTCGGGCTGGACTCCATGTCCGAGCCTTTCACTTGTGCAACACGGGCTACGTAATAGCTCTCTCGGACGTCCGCGCGGGCTAATAAATAAGATGCGGTTCGAGTGGTCAAGACACTCCATCATAGACGCAGAGACAGAGCCGACGCTTGCCATCGCCACCCCGCCCCATAAGGCATGTAGCGGTAGCACAGGACCCGGAGAAACTTTGGGTAAGTTGGAGACTATTATATTAGAAGTGACTTTAATTTGCGCACCCCCCCCCCTTTTTCTTGGATGCCACGTAGAGAATGCTGATCTACAGAGACTATTATGAGTCCGGCTCAACGGTAATTGCCATTGTCATTGGACGTGTAGGATGCGCTTTGCAGTACAGTGTCTTGATATTGTGACTTTATTGTCAAAGTTAACGTTTGCGGTGCTAGATGATAATGATGGCTCGCTAACCAAGCTATCACGATTTGCTTGTGTGCATATATATAGTGTATGTGTAGCATTGCCTTGTTGTGGTAGGCAGTGAGGATTTCCTGACATGTTAATGTGGACGGCTTATGTTATAGCGAGCGGCATTATACACTTGATTGTATTGCGGGTATTTGTGTACCTTGCCAGTACCACTATGCTATAGAGAGCAGTGTGATTGTGATTGCGTGTTTAGTGTTTAAGATGTGTAATTAATTACATGTATTGGAGATGTATAATATTAGTTGGGCCTCACATGGGTGAGCCCCAGGATTGTTCTATGTGCGGCGGTGGATGAACAATGTTTCAGTGAGTCTACACATGTTGCAATGAGTCTCGCCGACATATATATATATATCATGTGCATGTATTATGGTTATCCAGATGTATTATGCTTCTATGAGTTTCGTGTGTGAAGGACAGTTTCATTTTAAGGAATGTACACATTACTTTATGTATCTAGTGGTGTGTCATACACATGTTAGCCTGGCGGCATAGCTCCGCGGCTAAGGTCAAAGGGCATGACCCTTCAGTATCGATTGGGAAGGGAGGTAACCCATACAATAGCCCTGGGGCGGGTTAGTACTAATAATGGGAGTGGGCCTATGAGGATGGCCTGCATTGGGATGCAGCGTCTGTGTTATGGACGGTCAGTGGGCCATGTTGGCCACTGCGTTATTAAATGGAATGGCCACTCTGGATGTGTTGTACACCGGCTCAGCGGAGCGAAACTATTGTGTTCTTGCCCCTTCATTTGTTATGTCCTTCATACTTTGATTAGTACATTAATTAGTTTATGTTGCCAGTGTACTAGGAAACTCCTTGTGTATATGATATAGCCACTTGTAGTTGTTATTCATTAACCTTAGCGCTATTTTATTCCATGCATACATATCCAGTTGGTTATTGCTTAAATTCTATATTATATTGTGGTTGTTTGATTTAATACTTAATACTATTACTATGTATGTCCACCATTGATTGCCTGATTAATGTTGTCATTATATCCTAATCATATTTTCGTCTTTTTCTCTTGTTCCAGCTTATGGCTGGTTGGGCTTCTTTTTTTTGGGCTTCTTTTCTGGGTTTCTCTTCTTTTGTTGGCTTTGTTTGGGCCGCGATACCTTTGTTAGGCTTTTTTTGAATAAATAAGATTGCCAGCAGAACCCTGTGTTTGTTAGTCCTGTGTATCCTTAAGGGAGTTACTATTGAACCCACGCAGTAACCACATTAGCCACTCGTAGTTCATCCAACACAAAAAAACAACACCGATTTGAGACTGCTATTAAAAACTGTGCACCCTTCCATCCATTCTGATGCACCATATAAAATTTGAAGTCTGAGTGTTGAGTGGTTCAAAAGCCTTTTGCAACGAAAAAGGGTGGGGGGGGGGGTGCCTATGTGATAATGAAAAATAGTTTATAGCCTTACTCCACTGAAACAAGTTTGATTTGTGAAACACCGGGATAAATTTTTGCCTTGAAAGGGAATTTTAACGATTGATAATTACTCAACGAACAGCACTCCATGCACTAACGTACACCTATGTTGAACACTGGTGTGTGGCACAGTTTGGTAGTTAGAAATGTTTTGTTTTCGTTCACCAGTGGGTCCAATTATTACTTTTTACAATGCACTAAGAAGCAAAATCAAAATCAGACCACAGTCTAACAACAAGAAAAAAAAAATCAGTTTCATAAATATCAGTGCCTATGCAAAATTTCAGATAAATCCAAGAGACAGTTTTGGAGATAATCGATGTTAATTCCACTCATATTCATTCGAAAAAACAGAAACAAAAACAAAAGATCGCACTACAATTGCACGCCGATGAAGACGAAAGTGAAAGGAAGTGACGTCATATTCTCAAAACTACGTCATTACGCACATTTTTTTATCTGCGAGTTTGCCATTTGAAGTGCTGTTACCGTTGGACAATATATTATTGTACTGTCGTTGTGAGACAAACCGTCGGAAGAATAACATTATGAGATACATACTTTACGCCAGGCACCTGTTTCAGGTTCTGAGAGGTAACCGCCCAGGTGCACTTTAGCTTTGTAAATGTCCATATAGAGGACTAACTGTTCAGAGGGACTCTGTCCTCTGCAACCCCCAGGGTCGGATTTCGATTCTGGAGGCCCATGGGCTACAAAAACTGTGAGACCCCAGTAATAGTTAATGAAAGGACGAATTTCGGATTCTTGAAATCAGTCCATTCATCTTCTTAAACATAATGTCCACATGTTTTAAAGAGAACGACCTGCAATAAAAGTCTGAATAAGATTTGATATTTATAACTTCGCTTAATCTCTGGAGGCCCTCAGGGGGCACACCTCTACTACAAGAATATCTTTGCTATGTACCTTGTAGTTATATGTTACACCTAGATTTATGGTCATTTCATGTGTTCTTATGTATTTTCCAGGCAGCGTCCTCCAGCAGTCAGGCTTCAAGAGAATGAGTGCACGCGACAAAGTTGCCCTGGTGACAGGAGCTGGTCAAGGACTGGGTAAAGCTTTCAGTGAAATCTTACTACAGAATGGAGCAAAGGTGAGTTTTGTGTTCTTTCATCCTTGTCACACACACACACATCTTACGTTCTGGCTTGGTTTCCATCTACTGCTCTTTTGATTTCAACTGACTTCATAAAACATGTGTGCTTGAACGAAATTTTGAACGAAATTTCATCTTTCTTAGAACGTTTCAAGGCCACAATATTTTTCGTTGTCCTCTGAGTTTCAGCTCTTCGTTTTGGATCGCAGCCGCCGTGACAAAAAAAGAAATCTTTGCAGCCGCCCAGGCATAGCTGTCCTGCAGGGAAGTGGCTTTGGGGGTGGGGGTGGGGGGGGGGGGGGGGTTGCCGTGCGATCAACATCCAGAGTGGCCGGTGAAGATTTTGAAAAATCCCAAGGATCCTGATAAAAAATCCCAAAATGAGGCAAAAAGTCCCAAATTTTTTTCCCAATCCAAAGGATACGTTTAAAATTTACAGTTTCACATATATGGCCTTTAGCGTCTTTACAGACGGTCTTAGCAGCTAGAATATTCACTTTCACTTTGACTGACAGCTTCTCTCGTGGCTTATTCTACCAATGTTTGACCCGAGAGTGCGATGGCAGTGATTGCAGGTCAGTCTTTTGGGTTCACTTTGGCGAGTGTTTTCATTCCGCCTCTGTCGTTTTGTCAGGTATGTTTCTTTTGCCTTGAAGTCTATTGCGAGCGTGCCACTGCGCAATTTTTGTCTCCATCTGCTTCGATCATTTGCAAGGTTCTCCCATTCATTGGGGTCGATGTTGAATGCTTTCATCGTGACCTTGCAAGTGTCTTTGAATCGCAGATGTGGCCTACCTCTGGGTCGGTTGCCAGTAGCAAGTTCCCCGTAGAGAATTTGTCTGGGGATGCGATCATTTTCCATACGGTGGAGATGTCCAAGCCACCGCAGTCTTTTTTTGCCTAGGAGAGCCTGAGTTGATGGAATGTTGGCTCGGCTCAGAACTTCGATATTTGAGATCCTGTCTTGCCACTTGATCTTGAGAATTTTGCGTAGGCAGCGCAGGTGGAAGGAGTTGAGGGATCTTTCATGTTTGGAGTAGGTGGTCCATGTCTCTGAGCCATACAGCAGGGTGCTTAGGACGCAAGTTTGGTACACGAGTACCTTTGTTTTGATGGTCAGCTTGCTATTGTTCCACACCCTTTTTGAGAGTTTGCCAAAAGCTGTGGCCGCCTTTCCTATTCTGGCATTTATTTCAGTTGTTATGTCTGTGCTACCACTGATGGTTGAGCCTAGGTAGCAGAATTTTCCCACTTGCTCCAGAGGAGAGCCATTCAGCATGATTGGGTTGGGGTTTCTCAAGCCTTGTGTCAAAACTACAGTTTTTGAGACACTGATCTTTAGCATGAATTTGTCACAGGCTTTGGCAAGGCTATTGATGAGAGCCTGGAGCGTGGTTTCATCGTGAGCCACGATTGCAGCATCATCTGCGAAGAGGAGCTCTTGTAACATAATATGCTCTGTACGAGATTTTGCTTTTAGTCTGGCAACATTAAAAATGGAGCCGTCCACTCTGGTGTTAATAAGTACTCCACCTGAACATTGACCAAAGGCATTCTTGAGTAGGGCTGCAAAATATATACCAAATAAGGTAGGAGCAAGAACACATCCCTGCTTCACACCGCTGTTTACAGCAAATGAATTGGATGTGCAGCCCTCAAAGTTGACACATGCCCTCATGTCAGTGTGGAAGGATGCAATAAGTTTTAGCAATGTTGGTGGACAGCCTATGGATTTAAGGACTGCATACAGGCCAGATCGGCTTACGGTGTCGAAAGCCTTTGTTAGGTCCACAAAGCATGTTATAGGCGGCCTGTTTTGTTCTTTACATTTTTCTTGGATTTGCCGAATTGCAAATATCATGTCAATAGTTGATCGTTTGCTTCGAAAGCCACATTGTGTTTCTGGTAAGACTTTTTCCGCCAGTTGTTGAAGGCGGCAGAGGATGACGCGAGCAAAAGCCTTTCCAGTAATGCTGAGGAGGGATATGCCTCGATAGTTGTTGCAGTCGCCTTTGTCTCCTTTGTTCTTGTAAAGTGTGACAATTTTGGCGTCTCTCATATCATGTGGTATCACGCCTTCTTTCCAACACTGCAGTAACAGATTATACAGGTGTGGTAATAGTGGGCCTTTTAGGTCTTTTAATACCTCTGCAGGAATGTTGTCACTTCCTGTGGCTTTTCCAGCAGACAGGTGGTCGATTGCATTGGAAAGCTCGACTAAGGAAGGTTCAGCGTCAAGTTCGGCCATTATTGGCAGTTTTTGGAGGTGTTCCTCAAAATCTGGTGGAATATTTTTCTCAGTTGAATACAACAGAGAGTAATGCTCTACCCACCTATTCAGTTGTTCATTTTTATCTGTGATGGGTTCACCATTTACAGACTTAAGTGGGGCGCTTTTGGTGATGATTGGCCCAAGAGCTACTTTCATCTGACTAAAGGCGGTTTTCATATCTCCCTTTTCATTTGCCTCTTGTATGCTGTTACACAAGTCTGTCCAGTATTTGTTGGCGCAACGTCTTACCTCCAGCTGAAGTTTAGCTTTTGCATTTTTCAAACAAGTTTTTGTACTCTGATTGCAATTTTTGTTATACTCATTGAAAGCAGATTTCTTTTGCTCAATGAGAGGTAGGAGAATTTCGCTGTTCTGGGCTACCCAGTCGTTGTTTGAAACTTTATGCTGTCCAAAAGACTTGATGGCACAGTCATGAATTTTTGAACTGAGAGTGTTCCATGTTTCATCTACCGAGTCACATTGGGTGACATTATCCATGCTTTCAGCAAATAACTTTTCAAATGACTTTCTATTTGATTCATCTCTGATTGCTGTTACATTGATCTTAGGGATTGAAGGGGCTTTTGATCTGTATATTTTCTTGGCCGAAATTTTGATTTTTCTGACTACCAGTACATGGTCGGTGTCACAGTCAGCACTGTGGAGGGAACGAGTTATTTTTATACAGCCCAAACTCTTCCTCCTTGAGAGAATAAGATCTAATTGATGCCAATGGCCAGACCTGGGATGGCGCCATGATGTTCTTTGGCATCTCTTTAGGTCAAAGTACGTGTTTGTAACACATAATGAGTTTACGGAGCATAGCTCCAGAAGGCGCTGCCCGTTTTCGTTGATGTTGCCAATGCCGAAGTGCCCAATGCACTTTGGCCATGCGGGGTGATCTGCTCCCACTCGAGCGTTAAAGTCACCCAGAATTAGCAGGCCTTCGGTGAGAGGGATGTTGTGGAGAGTCCTCTGCAATGCCTCGTAGAAAATGTCTTTGGTTTCGTCAGAGGAGGTAAGTGTTGGGGCATAGACACAGATAATGTTGGTAAAACCAGACCGGGTGTTCAGTCTGAGTGTCATGATGCGTTCTGACACTCCAATTGGAGTTGCGATCGAATTGATAAGGGAGTTTTTTACGGCGAAGCCCACGCCGTGGATTCTCGGCTGTTCGCTGCTAAGGCCCTGCCAGAAGAAGGTGTAGTTTTCTTCTTTGACTGACCCGGAGTCGGGAAGTCGAGTTTCTTGAAGGGCAGCGATGTCGATGTTTAGTAGCTGAAGTTCTCGATCAATAATTTGGGATTTCCTGATGGAGTCAATATCAGTGAGATCTTGCTGTTGCAAGCCTGGGCGCATTGTTCTGACGTTCCAGGTACCAAGTTTTAGTATTTTTCTGTTTTTGCCAGGTGCACACTTTACGTCAGCTTTTTGACTTTTGGTCTAGCTCCAACCACCTTATGAAGCAGACTGACGTGGCGGAACAACACCCAACTGCCTGGGGGCTGCCCAGGTTACGGCGGGCGGTAGTTGATCAATGCAGCTGAAAAGCCGCTCCCACCGACAGAGGGGACCCCTGGCGCTCATCCGTACGCCAAATGGATTGAGCTTATCACCGGTAACTGCCACCTCCCGTGTTGTGCCCATCCGTAACGGATGGCTGGAGTGTCCTCTCCAAATCGGAAATGGGTGGGCTTATAGAGGAGAGACAGACGCTTGCCAAGCCCGAGCAAACGCCTCCTCGTTTTGCTGCCTTGCCTGGGCTATTTTTAAGAGATGGTGCTTTGCCCAGAGGCACCACCCCTCTCTCTGCCATTCTAGTTAAACCCAAGGGAGAGACCAGGTCAATACATTTGGAACTAGTCTGGCTGCAGGAGATGCTGGAAGCCAGTTTGATGCAGTTCTCCCTGACAACCACCTTCGGGTCTCCACTCCTGATTTTCTGTCTGGGTTTACTCCCATAGCCTTTGCTATCATAGCAACACACAAGGCAGTGTGGTATTTGTATTCAGGGTTGCCTTCCCCTAGTCTTCCTCTCTCCCGAGATGACCCACAAGACAGTGGGGGTGACAGTAGCAGGCTGTATTGTGTACTGTTATACAATAGCAGAAAACTCTGGCCTGACAGATCCTCGTACAGTTTCACAATACATTGAAGATTAGCTCGCATATCAGGCAGCGTAAAAGGTCCTCACATACAGACAGTCTCAAACTGCCCCTTAATTTACCTTTTAAGTCACAATTTCAAGCATTGTGAGGGGATGGGCAAGTTTGTTTTGTCATTATAATGGCAATATTGTCGGTGCTTGGGAAGAGATAGGTCTGGAGACCTCTTCCAGTGTTTACTTTTAATCTTTCTTTTTAAAGAGATAAATGATAACAAATATAAAATGACCGAAAAAATCCCAAAAATCTTTGAAAAAATGCCAAGATCCCCACCGTAACCTCTAAAATCCCAAGATCTTTGAAAAAATGCCAAGATCCCACGGTAACCCCTAAAATCCCAAGATCTTGGGAAAAATCTTGGGAAAAATCCCAAGGACCGGCAACGCTGTCAACATCATACTATGTGTGACGTTAGCGATCCAAGGCAATACAAGTTTGTGAATGATCAGTTTTCCCGAGTTTCACCTTACATTTACGCTAGCTTGAACTCGCATCCTCGTACCTGCTTTGGTGACCGTTAAGTTCCTTACGCGAGGAAACCACGACTGTTACTGATCATCATTAATCAGTTTAAGGGCAAGAAATCTGTATGCACTATCCTTCTGGTCTACTCAGAGTTCTTGTTCTTGGCTAACCAGGGAAGGCGAAAGTAACGGCGTTTTAGATATTTTTTTTTTTAAGGGCTAAGAAGGATGTGATTCATTTCTGACAATTTCTGAACTCATTAATCCAGTTCCCCACCTCGTGGATAAAACTTCCGTTTAAAAGAGTAATGTGTACTGTTAGTGGCTGCAGGGGAATAATTTGCACATTTGAGAGTTTGTACCTGTGTATTTTGATGAAATACGGGGATCTGTATTTGTATGTGGATCTGTTATTTTGTGTAAGTGGTTATAAGGCTTGATGGCGGCGTAGTGTGTGTTTGTCAGTGTGTGTGTGTAAGTGGGTATGCCTGAGCAATTCATTCATGTACTTTTGCCTGGTGTCCTTCCTCCTTGCACTGTGTTGCCATTTCTCTGCTGCCCTCCCCCCCCGCTTCTCCCCTTTCCTGTCTCCTCCATAAGATCACCTTTCTTCTTTGTAATGTCTGTCATTGTGTTTTCTCATTTCCATGGTTTTTTTTTTTTCATTTTGTCTGATCAAATCCTCAGAATTCTGATGATAATAATAATTGCCAATAACGTAGCACTCCGTGTCATTAAGGACCAGGCTCTGAGCTCTTTACAGCATTCTTATTTCATACCTGAGCTGTATCAAAGACACATACACACACGAACACAAACACACATAAAAAAGTAACTGTACATGTATTTAATATATGACTGTTGTTACTTGCACGTACGGTCCCCCAGGTTTTTTTAGTTAGGGGTACGTATATTAAAACCTTTCGCGGTGAGCTCCTCCCGAAATACTCCTAACAACAGCCTTCGTTAATTATTCTTTCAGATTTTCTTTTTGTTTTCCTCCTGTTTTTTTGGTTGAAAGGGTAGAGGGGAGGGTTAGGGATTCGAGAAGATTTAGGGCTGAGGATGAAGACGGGGTTAGGGACAGATACATGTACGTATGAGTCCCGGCCTCACAGCGCTTGGGGACCTTACGTACAAGTAACAACAGCTTTAATAGATAAAATAGAGAAAATGAAACATTCATGACTATTCAGTGTCTAGAGATGGCCCTTCATCTTACGTTTAAAAGCCATAAAATTTTCAGTCTCTTTAAAAGTCTGAGGCAGAGAATTCCAAATGTGAGTCCCTTGAAACGAAAAAGATTTCTCTCCACAAATCTCCAGGGACATTTTCTCCATTTTTGTCAACATCCTCACGTCATTCTCATTTTTTCTTTCCTGGTAATCTTCATTCTTATCATCATTCGTAGTTTTGTTTTTCCTTGATTGTTTTAAAGTCTCATCCTTTCCTTTATCGGATTTGCATGTGTAGGCAAGTATTATTTGTTTTGAGCATTTTCGTCTCGAATGTTCCTGACGAGGAACGTGCACAAACCTATCAGTTGGAAGGCAAACCTCCCTCGCATGCTGCGCGCTCACCCCAACAGGAAAACAAACCCGTGGTTTCTCGCTGAGAAAATTTACATTCCGTCAAACTGTTTTCCCCAAACTGATGGATCATTGGCTGTTTTTCCCTCATTAACTTCAACAAACCCATTTTAAACTTGAGACAGGTGGGGGAAAAATTCTGTGTAAAAAAAAATGGAAGTTTACGCATGAGAAATAAAGATTTAAACCATCTCTTTCTTTCATTTTTTCTCAGTTGCACCTTTAGAAACACATTGTGGTGTTTATTGTTTATTTGAGTGCCTTATTCTTTTTTTTTCTTTCTGTCTTTTTTCTCTATTTCCTTCCTTCCTTCTGTCTTTCTTTCTTTCGTTCTGTCTTTCATTCTTTCCTTCTGTCTTTCCTTCTTTCATTGTCTTTCTCTCTTACGTTCTGTCTTTCCTTTTTTTCATTCTGTCTGTCTTTTCGCCCTTTGCTTCTTTCGTTCTTTCTTTCTTTCGTTCATTTTTCCTTTCTTGCTTTCTTTGGTTCATTCTGTCTGTTACGGGTCTGGTACTGGGTGATAGTGTTACAGAGTGGGTGTTATGGGTTATTGGTTTTATGACTGCATTTTAAAATCGAGAGGTATTTATGAATTACTCTTTCGTACCATGCCACACACTAATAACAATCTGAATAAGTTTTATGAACAGACCTGCAGGGCCACAAATTTAATTACCTTAAATATCCTAACAATTTTGTCTAGATCTCTTACATACTAAAAAGACAACATCAGCAGCATCAAATGAAAATTCAATAATATGTCACTAGAAGTCTCCTCTAGATTCCTATAAGATTAAGATCATTCTGACTCACTAACAATTCAAGTATTAATTATCTATCTCTCAGATATAGTCTGCCTACTATCTATCAAGCAATATACTAATGTCTCTGGCGACAATGTCATCTCAGCTATTTGTGCCTACCGCTTATAATGGATCAAGCTCGTCAATACAAACTGGCGTAGTTAAGTTAGATCTACTCTAGGATGGGCTGGCAATCCCCAGCCTCATCCGGACAAATCAATTCCAATTCACAGTTGTGTATGCCAAACATTCATACTAGATCTAGTTGCAAGTTAATATACATCTTTGTCTTGCATTCTTGGGTAGCACTTCTAGCATGTGCGGCAATCCTGTCCTACTGGAAAAATTACGTTCAGCTCCTCGTTCATTGTTGAATCATCAACAGACAAACACTTACACTTGGTCCCTGGTAAGGAACCAGGGAGCAGCAGACAACAGCAGTGGGTAAATCATAATCGAGCACATGGCTTCATCTCAATGCCTATAATGGACATAGACATAAAAACAACAGTCTTCTGATTCTTCTGGCAGAATCACGCCGACGCCTGCACAGATGGAATTTTCTGTATGGAGTGATGAACATAGGAATGGCTACGCTTTTATACTGTGCGGCCAGCTGCAAATTACCGTCCAAATGCCTGGATTTGATTGGTGCATCCATTCTAGCTCAGCTCGTAGTATTAATAGATTCTGCATGGAAGTTGGTCACGGCCTTGTACTAGAAACAGACAAGGTCAAATTAAAATGTCAAAACCATTACTAAAATCTCTAAACCCTCGTGCTTTCTACGTTTTATGTACGAATTTCTGAACGCGACTAAGCGTCTTAAACTATCTATCCTTATTCACCCCTTCTCTTCCCTTGTAAGAGTTCATCAAAATCACGGGGTCGAGAATTGCACTGTCACTCCTAACTTATCCATTTATTCTATCTTGCCCCACTTTCTTTCCATCTCTAAGAAAAAGTGTTACAAAAACAAACTGTTCACGAGAACAGTTCAAGGACAATTTACGCTGGTTATAATCAACGAGACCGTGAAAAAAACAAGTCCCCTCAAGTCGCGACCCAGCACGACAATTATAGTATTAACCTTGACATCCCCCACCCCAGTGGAAATTTCTTTGGTTCTTTCTTGCTTTCTTTGGTTCTTTCTTGCTTTCTTTGGTTCTTTCTTGCTTTCTGTGGTTCTTTCTGTCTTTCTTTGGTTCATTCTGTCTTTCTTTGGTTCTTTCTTGCTTTCTTTGGTTCTTTCTTGCTTTCTTTGGTTCTTTCTGTCTTTCTTTGGTTTTTTGTCTTTCTTTGGTTCATTCTGTCTTTCTTTGGTTTTTTCTGTCTTTCTTTGGTTCATTCTGTCTTTCTTTGGTTTTTTCTGTCTTTCTTTGGTTCTTTCTGTCTTTCTTTGGTTCCTTCTGTCTTTCTTTGGTTCCGTCTGCCTGTCTTTGGTTCTTTCTGTCTTTCTTTGGTTCCTTCTGTCTTTCTTTGCTTCCTTCTGTCTTTCTTTGGTTCCTTCTGTCTTTCGTTGGTTCCTTCTGTCTTTCTTTGGTTCCTTCTGTCTTTCGTTGGTTCTTTCTGTCTTTCTTTGGTTCCTTCTGTCTTTCGTTGGTTCTTTCTGTCTTTCTTTGGTTCCTTCTGTCTTTCTTTGGTTCCTTCTGTCTTTCTTTGGTTCCTTCTGTCTTTCTTTGGTTCCTTCTGTCTTTCGTTGGTTCCTTCTGTCTTTCTTTGGTTCCTTCTGTCTTTCGTTGGTTCTTTCTGTCTTTCTTTGGTTCCTTCTGTCTTTCGTTGGTTCTTTCTGTCTTTCTTTGGTTCCTTCTGTCTTTCTTTGGTTCCTTCTGTCTGTCTTTGGTTCCTTCTGTCTTTCTTTGGTTCCTTCTGTTTCTGTCTTTCTTTGGTTCTTTCTGTCTTTCTTTGGTTCTTTGGTTCTTTCTTTCCTTCCTGTTTCTTTCTTTCTCTCTTTCTTTCTTTCGTTCTTTCTTTCTTTCCTACCTGCTTTCCTTTATTCCTTACTTCCTACATATAATTATTTGCAGGTCTGCCTTCTTTCAGACATATTGTACATCTTATACAAACTTGCATACAGACATACATGCACACAAACAGAACAAAACAACCCCATGAAACGAGCAAACAAGGATGCATTTTAGTACAGGCGAGCACCAGTCAATCTTGATCGGCCAACAGTACTGATTGGATAATGACGTCACGACATTGAGGTTCTTTGAGATCCAGGAGTTGGCTGGTGCGTGAAGTCTCATTGAAGCCAATTGTTGTGACGTCATCCACCAATCAGTCTGCATATCTCACTCTGCTAGTGCGCGCCTAGGCTTAGTGTAGCCAAGGATACTAGAAACGATATGATGAGACACGCACCACTAAAAAAATCGTGCACACAATTTGCGCGCCGATCGGGGGCGGGGCCCATGGCGCGTAGTATGAAAAGAATGCTTGATGATTTAGAGAGAGGGGAAAGCTTCGATAGAGTCGATAAACAAATGGGAAAGATGGCGGATCCAAAGAACACACATTGCAGATGGTGCTCTGCTTTTGTCTGCCAGAATTCAAAGCACAAAAGACCAGACCTCGCATTTTTTCATTTCCCTTCAGACCCAGAAAGGTAAGGGATATTGTTTTTTACAACTATTTAATTTATTTTTGTGAAATTATCAACTGAGACACTGACTGCCTCCGTACCTGACAGACATGACTGTGTTGACGCTGGTAAGGGGGTGTTTGTTTACATGAGATCAGTGATCATTACTACGACTAATAAACCCATTGAGCCCACAGAGAGAGCATAGTCTAATTAAAAAAGAGTAGTGATACAATCACTAGAGACAGATTTATTGGACAGAAGCTAGAATCTAGAATTATAACAACTGGAAATTTAGTGTTGTCAACTCGCCTAAATCCAGGACCTCATTAATAAACACCTGGTCTGTCCTCGGACAGAAAAGTAGATATAGATCTAGAACCAGTCCGAAATTTAGGCTAAATAGTTCTTCAAATACAATGAACATCTCTCTGGTATTGTTCTTACGACTGTCATTATCGGGTGACGTGGAGCTCAACCCTGGACCCCAGACTAGATTCCCCCCTTGCCCCGTTTGCCTTAAAAAATGTACCTGGAAAACGAGGGCCATCGCATGTGATAGTTGTGACCGCTGGTACCACATCGACTGTATGGGAATAAACTCAGTAATGTATGAAACACTGGGCAATAGCAGTGCCGCATGGGAATGTATCCAGTGTGGCATGCCAAATTTTAGTTCCAGCTTATTCACTGATTTTCAATTAAACTTAGACTGTAGTAGATCAAGATCCCACAATAGTTTTGATATCTTACAACATTTAGATACTAATAAAAGTAAAACAGAAATACCAATCTTTGAACCAAAATATTCGTCAACCCCACACCCCAAATCCAAGAAAAAAGAGCCAGCCAAAGAGAAAACCACGTTCAGAACCCAGATTATAAATTTTCAAAGCATTTGGAACAAGAAAGAAGAACTGAGCTCATTTTTGAACGAAACTAAACCTGACGTAATCATCGGAACAGAAACATGGCTAAACGAAAATATAAAAACCAGTGAAATTTCAATTAATGATGATTATGAAATCTACAGAAATGATAGGAAGAAGAGAAGGGGAGGTGGGGTCTTGATAGCAGTGAAGAAGAACTTAGTTAGTGAAAAAATACCTAGTGAGGAAGCAGGAGAAACTGTTCTCTGTAAGATTAGAGTGCAGGGTAAACCTCCTCTTGTTGTGGGTGCAGTCTATCGACCTCCTGGTAGTGACTTGGAAACTAGTAAGAACATTTGTAATGAACTTCTCAGTGCCTACCAAAAGAACAAAAAGGCTACCATCTGGATAGGAGGAGATTTCAATTTACCTGATATAAACTGGGAAGAAGGAAATGTGAAGAGTTGCCAAAACTTAAGAGAAATAAATGACCTATTTTTAGACAGTGCTGCGGATATAGGCCTAGAGCAAGCAGTAAAAGAGACCACTCGAGGAGATGCACTGTTAGACCTATTCTTTACTAATTTCCCTAACCTTACAAGAGAGATCAAAATTCTTCCTGGACTAGGGGACCATGACATAGTCCAGATTGATTCAGAACTGAAACCCTTTAAGAAAAGACCTATTAGGCGACAGATTTACCTATGGAATCAGACAGACGAAAATAATTTGAAAAGGGAGGCAGCAACTTTTGGCACTTTTTTCATGAAATACCACTCTTCAAAAACTGACGCAAACAAACTCTGGGACTGTATCAAGTTAAATTTGAACATGATCATGGAAAATGTCCCAACAAAAATGTCATCCACAAAAATTCACCAACCCTGGATAAATACTCTAACGAAAAGATTAGTTCGGAAAAAATATAAATGGTTCAAAAAAATGAAACAGTGCAACTCCGAACGAGTGAAAAACAAATATCTAGAAATTAAAAGATTGACACAGAAAGAATGCCGGAAAGCTCATAATAATTATATCCATGAGATGATAAGTGATTCATCTGATAACAGTAAAAAACTTTGGAGATATGTGAAAAGTAAAAATAAAGAAAACTTAGGAGTAGCCGCACTGAACGACGAGAGAGGGCACCCACAGCAAGATGCCCAAAAAAGAGCCAATATCTTAAATACTCAATTTTGTAAGGTCTTTTCCGACCCAGGGGGAGTCTTCTCGGGAGAGCTGAGTGATGCCAAACTGCCGGATATGGATGAAATATTTGTCACAGGAAATGGAGTACTGAAACTTTTGGAAAACCTTAACGAAAATAAAGCTACAGGGCCTGATGGAATTCCCGCCAAATTACTGAAACTCTGTGCCAAGGAAATTGCCCCTGTTTACACTTTGTTATTTAGAGCTTCAATTGAACAAGGAAAAATACCGGAAGACTGGAAAAAAGCAAATGTAGTACCCATTTTTAAGAAAGGAAATGGAGCTAGTCCTGAAAATTATAGACCAGTCTCCCTGACATCAATATCTTGTAAACTTTTAGAGCATATCTTGCATACCAGCATCATGAAGCATCTCGAGGAACACTCAGTTTTAACACATGTACAGCATGGTTTTAGAAAACACAGGTCGTGTGAGTCCCAGCTGGTCACAACTTGCAATGATTTTGTTAATAACTTGAATAACAACAGGCAGACTGGTACCATCTTATTAGATTTCAGTAAAGCCTTCGATAAAGTGCACCATGCTAGTCTCTTGACTAAACTAAACCATTATGGAGTTAGAAACAGTACTTTGAAGTGGATTAAGTCCTTCTTAGAAAATAGAACACAGATAGTCGTCGTTGATGGAAAGTCATCCAATCCTGCAGCTGTTCTCTCGGGAGTACCCCAGGGTACTGTAATGGACCCCTTACTATTCCTAGTTTATATTAACGATATGCCAAGTAAGATCTCTCCAGGCACTAAATTACGACTGTTTGCTGATGATAGCTTCCTCTATAGAACAATAAACTCAAAAGAAGAAATGGAAATTTTACAGAAAGATCTAGACAGTCTACAAAAATGGGAGAGGGACTGGCGTATGGAATTCCACCCCAATAAATGCCAAGTCCTGAGAATTTCAAATCTACTTTATACACGACGAAAAATTGAGCGAAACACATGAGGCTAAATATTTGGGAGTTGCATTGGACAGAAAACTTACATGGAACCAACACATTAATAACACATGTAACAAAGCAAACGGTATACTAGCATTTCTAAAAAGGAACATCTCTAACTGCGATAGGAAAGTAAAAGAAAAATGCTATAACACCTTTGTGAGGCCCTCCCTAGAGTATGGCTGCAGTGTCTGGGACCCCCACTGTCGAATAAACATAGACCAACTGGAAAGGGTCCAGAGGAGAGCTGCCCGCTTTGTGACAAATGACTATACTAGAAGTAGTAGTGTAAATAAAATGATGAGAGACCTCGAGTGGACACCATTAGAAGAGAGGAGAGCAAAAAACAAAGTAAAAATATTTTATAAAGGCAGGGAAGGAAATATCCATATCCCACTGAACCACCTCACCATTAATACCAGAGGCAACAGAAGGAATAATATAAAATATAACATCCCAAGCTCACGGGTTAACAGCCATCTTTATTCTTTTTACCCTAATGTCATCAGGATGTGGAACAACCTCCCAGCAGAAGTCCAAACACTATCGTCTGCAAAGACTTTCGACAATGAATTTAAGAACATTATTATCCGTTGCAGCTACCATTGTAACTAAAGTGCGGGTTGTATTTCTGTGCACAATCTGGAAACCAAGAGATATTTACACCAGAGTTATATATACAAAAGACTTTATACAACTAATATATTTTTAAATGGTCTTAACATCTATGTAAGGTTTTACCCTGCTTTTAGCCTCAGAGGAGCGACGTTGAGTCGCATATACTATAGTGCAGTTGGGGAATCGTCTTATAGACGAACCAACTATAAAAGAAGAAGAAGAGAAGAAGAAGAATCTAGATCTAGTTTTGGTCTCAGAGGCTTAAGCCTGTGATTTTCGTCTTCGATCGTAAGTCGAGGCCTACTCTAAGTTTCAAGATCTGGTCTGGTGGTCGTCTATGTATTCTGATCCAAGCCTACCCTCTACTAGATTAATTATTCTAGTCAGATACGGCCGTGCTTTTGGATCTTGCTTAACTGATCTATTCTAATCAGTTCGAGGCCATGCTCTAAGATATCAAGCCTACATTCAAGGAGATCAGTTTACCGGGTCTTTTCTGATACCAGATTTAGACTTTTAGTACTGATGCTACTACAGTGTAGTGGAGGAGCTAATTTGCCTCTAATCAGATACAGTGACATGTCTTCTCATCCTTAGTCAAGCTGGGTGGAAGATTTAATGTGTTGTTTTTTTCAATGCATTTTGTGCACCCCCCACCCCCACGGATGATTTTCATACTTGCCAGAAGTTATAGATCTCTATCTAGATCTAGAACAAGGCTCCTCACTGTACTCAGACTCAAAAGAAGGGAAAGTGAGGTTTTCATTTGCGAGCAGGCCTAGACCAGTGCTGAACAAGCCAATATCAGATCTCTGCATGATTTATAGGTATATTTAATTTGTACCCTATGTCCTTGCCCCTAGATCTAATCCTTGCACTTCATGGAAAGATTTGGGTTCACCAGCACCAGCACTGTGTTTTCTTCAAGTATTTTGTTCTACTCCACTTTGAGGATAATGGGTTGGTTGGGTGGAAATTAATCCAGTGGTCAAAGCTTTTAAAGAGTGCTTGATTTCTAGATTTTCAGAAGCCTTTCTAAAGTTTAATCATTTAAGGATTAGAGTGTACTGAATAAATTTTGTTTGCAATTCATAAGCATAATCACAACAAACAAAAAAGAAAAAAAAAACACCATTTAAAAAACTCCTAAGGCACAAGATTAGAGGCAACATCAAATGAAAATTTAATTTTCTGTTTCAAGTATTCATTACAGGCATAAATTATGATTTAACAAGGACACACATAGCCAACATGACATGGTATACAAAATACTTCATTATAATGATGTGATTGATTGACTGGCTCAGATTGGTTTTAGTGGTATCGATAGTGGTCATGATAAAAGTTTACAGAGCAATAAATTGTCTCACAGAAATTAATCGAACACTAATACCCAAACACTTTACAGTGCAGTAAAAACATCTTGTTATACACAGAGAAGTTAATCTATCTAACAAAGTAAGGTTACATTGTTTTTGTCCTGTTGCTCTCAAGCAGCCTGCTAAACTGATATCTGGATTTCAATTATCTCATTTAATTGGCAGATCTGGAGTATTTTTCAAGTAAAGAAAGACATCAATGTTCATGCCATTGCGTTAGATCTTTCATCAGACAGAGAAAACACTCGTCATAACTAAAATAAAAGCCCTTTTTGTGGTCATGTTAGGCCTTTGCCTCAGTACAACATTATATTTGTACCTTTCTCAAAACTAAATGAATCGGAATAAACAAGAAAGTAGAAAACAAAACCTGAATTTACAATCATCTTTCATTTCAGACATGTGCCTCGTGAAAAAGACAGCAGTTCCCTCCCCGTTTCAGCCACAAGCCCCAAGATGGTGAAAAGAGAAAGCGAACTTATGAATTTGGTGCTTCTGTTGTTATTCCTGAACCCAAATTTACTACACAGGATCTCACATATCATGAAATCTATTATTCAGAACAAGAGGAGCTCCAGGTCAGGTGCACTCGTCTTGAAAATGCCAATGGCATGTTGGAACAAAAAGTAGAACAGCCCATGTGTTTCACCTTTGAGACTCTGCCACCAGAACAAATGAAGCGAGTCACCGGTTTCATTTCATCTACTGTTCAAACATGTTTTCTTTTTTCACTTTACAAACTGTCTTATCTAATAGGAAAAATCCTGCACTCACACCAATGAATGCACTCCTGCACTCACACTACATGACCTTTTTAAGACTGAGACAAGGTTTGAGTGAAAGTATGCTTGCTCTGTTATTTGATGTTAGTATAACCACAATCTCAAATAATTTGAATGACTGCATTGATGCAATTTATCACATAGGCAAAGCAGTCTCCATCTGGCCTTCAAAGCACACCATACAGTCTTTCATGCCCCTGCATTTTAAAATGTTTTATCCATCTTGTCGAGTTATCATTGACTGTACAAAATTTTTGTACAGAAACCATCAAAACCTGAACTTCAGCAAACAAGCTGGAGTAACTATAAAAACCATAATACCTACAAGTCTCTCATTGGCATTGCACCTAGTGGTGCTGTGAATTTTATATCTGACCTTTGGTTTGGCAGTGTAAGTGACAAGGAACTAACTCTGAAATGTGTTTTAATGGACAAGCTGGAAGTTGGTGATTTGGTGTTAGCAGTAGCTGACAGAGCATTCACAGTGCTTGAATCAGAGTTTGAAAAAAGAGGTGTAAGATTAGAAACTGCATTCTTTTTTGTCAATTAAACAACAATTTGAGCTTGATGAAAGATCAGAGAACAAGAAAATTTCACATCACAGAGTACATGTAGAAGGAGCTATAGGACGCATCAAAAACTTTCAAATTCTAAATGGCATTATTCCAACCTCCCTAAAATCCATCAATAAAATTCATTTCATTTGTGCTTTCCTAACCAATTTTTCCTTGATTCAGTCCCACAGAGTAGCAGCATAACCATGAAGCTTTGGAAGAACATTTGACTCCGATCTTTCATCATTATTTATTATGTCTTCAAAATGCTGTAAGGCCCTCAACACAAATCTTGTGTTTTCTTTGTTGAATTTCAACAATCATTGCTCTGTATGATATTAACACAACACTGGTACAGCAGTGTTCAAGTCATATAAATTCTGCTACCCTCAAAGGTAATATGTTACAGCGTGTAAAAACATAATAGGGTGAAACATAAATGGGCAAAATGAAAAAAAAAAATGAGTTACGGAATGAATACAAGTCAGTTTTAAGAAAGAATAAATAAAATTGCAATTTAAACAAGCAAACTTGGCAAACTAAAATATCAAAATCAAATTTCTGACCCAAGGGAACTTGCGAACATGAGCAAATTATTTATTTTCATAAATTTACACATATGCTTTCTCTTCCTATTCTGAATGTATGACTATTGATATTATAATTTATTGTTTCTTACTATTCCCTGTTCATTTTTCAGCTGAATTAGTCATTGCACAAAATAAACTATTTTGTTCATTTCAAATTCATGTTGATGTCATATTATTTCTGTGGCCACTAGACAATACCTTCTAAATCATAACATAGTAACATACATATTATATCAAGAGGACACATTTTTCCCAGAATGCACTCAACTCACCCAATCAATAATGCATTAAGAGGCATATTCATATAATTATACCACATTCTCCAAAGCAATCATGTTCATAGATTAGAAATCATATCCATTTTATCATACAATATACTTAATTCAATCCAAGTAATCAGTTGAAGATGAGAACTGACATTTAAGGTGAGAAAAAAACAACAAACACAATTGAACTAGTAGTTTTAATTAATATAATAATACTGGTCTCATCGACAGTCAAACACCAATTCTTTCCTTCTTCAAACAAACTGTGGAAGGTAATACTTGCAATAACATTGCTTCAGCCTTTCAAGGATTGGTTTCCAGCCCTCATAATCAAACATTACTATTTCCATGTGCAAAGGCTTCAACTGACGATGCATCAAAACAAACAAACATTTTGACACATTAGCACAAAAAAGCTGACCCTGAATTTGTAAATAATATCTATGGACTTTCTTGAGTTTGAAAACATCAGTCTGCAATGTGTGTTAGACGAAAATCTTTCCTCTCCTCACACAGCTTCCTTAAATCAACATCAAGATTTTTTATTGTAAACACATTATTTTGATCTCTACAATCATGGGGTCATCATCATTATGGAGATAGCCATCAGGGGAGGCAGCAAATATACGGATGTGTCTGACTGACAATGAGACCTGTGCTCCCAAATGTATGTATGGTTCCTGAACTTGAACCGCTAAACATTCTTAATGGAGGGCTCATTTAACTAAACACCCTAACTGAATAGGCTTAATGCCACTTAAGTCACGTCCTGACTTTGAAAGCTCCTGGGCCAACTTCAAAAATTCCCCTTGCCTGTAGACCACACGATGTAAAGTCGATGCTGTCAACCTTTTCAGTCTTTCGGCATGCCACTGGGAGGAAGTTTGGGGCATTGTTGAAAATTCAAGGGCCTGTATTTCAGTGAGACTCATTTTAATGTGTTCCTGGTAATACAGGATAGCATCCAGGGACAGGAACTCAACTGTGCTACCTGCAATAGCTCCTTCGTCTTCGGCTGGGACTGGGAATGGTGATGTGCTGCTGTAAAATATTACGTCTACTGCAAGGGATGGAGACGACTCCCCATACAGTACAGAAAATATTGGTGTAGTCTGAGCCATGGATGACAACGCCATGGTGTTCACAGCACAGTCAAACGATGGCTCAGATTCTGTGTACACATCTTTCACTTTCATTATCGGCACATGGGTGGGTTTGGGCTGATGCCACTGTTGCAGCTTTTCAGTAGGGGCTTTGTATAGCTGCAGCCTGCTGTAGTATTCTAAGGCTACCAGTAAATCAAAGACATGCTTGCAATAGGCCGGTTGCTTCCCACCCGGGCATTTGCACTCTGCATTAGTGACCTGTTAAAAACAATATTGAAAGAAATAGGTTATTACATGAGAGAAAGAAATCACAGCTGAGCAACCAGAATGGAAAAAACTAGTTTGAAATCTGTAGCCAAAATGACATTTCAGATAATTTACAATAATCCCATAGATCATGAATGTGGTATGATTTTTTTTCATTAATTTATGAAGGACAGGCACTGTGTACCACTCTCATGGATTGTCTGCTGGCTATCATTAGTATCAATGATCTTTTACCATGGATTTTGGATATAAGACATTCTGGCTGATAAGCTTTAGATATGGAGCTATCAAAATATTCTTTAAAACTGATGTTCTACACTAGTTCAAAACATTCATGATCACAAACAGTAACACACTTAACAGAAAACCAAGGTCATGTACATGTATGTGTTGTCTGGAGACCAACTAGACAACGTTATACACACCTCATTGCTACTATTATTAAAATTATAAGGTGTTTTTAATCCTGCAGCCAAACTATCTCTAAAATTGGGTCATCCCTGTTGCACATCTAATAATAAGTATATATTGATTTTAATCTATAAGTTTACTTTGCTACTTAATCACAAAACCACAATTATACATGAACATGTAAATCAGTGAACAAATATGCTTTAAAATCAAACATTTCATTCTGTTCTCTGCCTCAAACAGTGGATCAGAAACAACATCTGAAGTCGATGACGATATTTAATAGGAGAATGCACAGAGGGCTTCCATAGCACAGAGTGTGATTACATGAATTGCAGGGAATATTTCAGGTGCCTCGCTGTTAACTTCATAGTACATGTAATAGGAAACTTTTACAGAGAATTACTCCATTCAACCAGACACAAAACTGGTTGATTTCAAACTCAAAGCCAAAGCTCCTCCCCAGAAATCATTTTAATATGACACACTCGTATCTCCAATAAAAATAAAATGCACAACCAACTCTAAATCTTAACAATTTGTACATTGCATCCTGTTAGTATCAGCTTACACTTACAGTAGTTACAGCCCTACAGTGGGCGCAGACAGTAGCCTTGAGTAGTCTAACACTGCCTACAGACAGGCCATAACCTCAAAACTTTCATTTTCTAATGAGCCAAACTCCATCATCATCAGTCTGGTTTATATTTTACAAAGTGATGGTTTAAATACAGTTTCACTTATTATTTAAAATCAGTAGCAATGGCCTACTTACATATCGATCTCGATGTTGTGCCTGTGCAGAGACAAACTCCATAAGTTTCCTATTACATGTACTATGAAATTGACAGCGAGGCATCTGAAATATTCCCTTCAATTCATGTAACCACACTCTGTGCTATGGAAGCTGTCAATGCATGTTTAATATTGTCATCGACTTCAGATACAATGTGGATTCTAATCCACAGTTTGAGGCAGAGGACAGAATGAAATGTTTGATTTTAAAGCATAGTTGTTCACTAATTTACATGTTCATGTATTATTGTGGTTTTATGATTAAGTAGCAAAGTAAATTTATAGATCAAAATGAATTTATTATTAGATGTGCAACAGGGATCCACCCAATTTTAGAGATAGATCTAGATTAAAAAAGAATCATTTTTTTTCTTCTTGGCTGCAGGATTAAAAACACTTTATAATTTTAGTAATAGTAGCAATGAGGTGTGTACAATGTCAGTCAGGTGCTTGTGTTGTTGGTTGCCTCGCTGTCAATTTCATAGTACATCATAAGACATTCTGGCTGATAATCTTTAGATTTGGAGCTATCAAAATATTCTTTAAAATTGTATAAACTGATCTCCTGGTTCCAAACCATCCCTTGCAGTAGACGAAATATTTTACAGCAGCACATCACCACTCCCAGTCCCAGCCGAAGATGAAGGGCCTATTGCAGGCAGCACAGTTGAGTCCCTATCCCTGGATGCTATCCTGTATTACCAGGAACACATTAAAATGAGTCTCGCATTGAAAAAAAACAACACATTAAATCTTCCACCCAGCTTGACTAAGGATGAGAAGACATGTCATTGTATCTGATTAGATACAAATTAGCTCCTCTACTACACTGTAGTAGCATCAGTACTAAAAGTCTAAATCTGGTATCAGAAAAGACTCGGTAAACTGATCTCCTTGAACGTAGGCTTGATATCAAAGAGCATGGTCTAACTGATTAGAATAGATCATTTAAGCAAGATCCAAAAGCACGGCCGTAGAGGGTAGGCTTGGATCAGAATGCATAGTCGACCACCAGATCTTGAAACTTAGAGTAGGCCTAGACTTACGATCGAAGACGAAAATCACAGGCTTAAGCCCCTGAGACCAAAACTAGATCTAGATTCTAGCTTCTGTCCAATAAATCTGTCTCTAGTGATTGTATCACTACTCTTTTTTAATTAGACTATGCTCTCTCTATGGGCTCAATGGGTTTATTAGTCGTAGTAATGATCACTGATCTCATGTAAACAAACACCCCCTTACCAGCGTCAACACAGTCATGTCTGTCAGGCACGGAGGCAGTCAGTGTCTCAGTTGATAATTTCACAAAAATAAATTAAATAGTTGTAAAAAACAATATCCCTTACCTTTCTGGGTCTGAAGGGAAATGAAAAAATGCGAGGTCTGGTCTTTTGTGCTTTGATTTCTGGCAGCCAAAAGCAGAGCACCATCTGCAATGTGTGTTCTTTGGATCCGCCATCTTTCCCATCTGTTTACCGCCTCTTTTTTCGGTTGCCAGGATAACGCCTAAAAGCGAAGCTTTCCCCTCTCTCTAAATCTAAACTCTCTGGTGCTATTGCCAATAAAAAAAAAACAAACACCAAAAAAACCAGAGTTTTCCTACAGAGATTGAGGTTATAATTCCACAATAAGTGACGTCAACCAAGACCTATTGCGATAGCTAACAGTGAACAAAATTTCCCCTTATTTGACTTTGTAAAATACGGCATTTTTCATGACTTCCGCGCGTTTCCCGCTAGGTGGCGGTGCGAAATCTGTGCTCGCTAAAAGCACTAGATGTCTTATCTTGTCAATTCTAGTATCTTTGGTGTAACACCTGGATATTTTCCTCGCCAATCACACTGCTATTAAATTTGATCATCAACAGACTAAACCTGCTCATATTTCTGAGTGTATAAAATTGTGTGTCTGTCTATCAGGTAGGACTAATAGACATCAACAGTGCTCACGGTGCCAAGACTCTGAAGGAATTTGCCAGGTCTTACGGTGATAACAAGGTTATGTTCCTGAAATGTGACGTCACCAACGCGCAGGAAATGAAATGTGAGCGTTAATCATCTTCACCATCGTCACATCATCATCATCGTCATCATCATCATCATCATCATCGTCGTCATCGCCACATAAAAATCAATCTGAAAGGCAGCAAGAGACCTAACTATTACAACTACTTCAACTTTAGGAAACATAAAGGTCAAGGACTTCAGTGACTTGATGTTTGTTCCAAGAAAAGTAATTGTAAGTTAATGTACGAATTCTCAAACCAATGTTTGCAGACCTTAATAAACGCCGAAAATCTGTATTTGAAAAGATTTCACAATGTCCAGCATACATAACAGACAGTCAGGTAAAGAGAGATCCATGTAATGTTTGACAGCCTGGCAGAGAGATGTATGTACCGGCACGCACTAGACAAACAGACGTATAAGAAAGGGAGGAAGATGGAAAATCTGTCCCTAACGCCGGCAACCTCACTAGCTTTTCAACGCTCTGTAATAACAGAACTCGAGGTCAGACGAAAATGTGTAGAAACAGTTCTCTCATGTGACCAATTCTATTGTAGAAACAGACAGATTTTGCAGAGACAGACCTAACTGGGTATGGAAAAATTACAGGCATGTAATCTTACAAAAAAATCAGGAAGACTTAAAAAGACTTAAAAACGGTGGCTGTCGATATGATTTTCATGATAATGAAGGCTTAGGCCCTTGATAGGGCTTTCATCATGAAGGCTCGGGTAAGACCTCCAAAACGAAGACTTGGAACTTCGATAGGACTTTCATAATGAATGCTATAAAAACATGCCGAGAAAGAGCTCGAACCAATGGCAAATAGGGACTACATTGGCATAGATATTTAGGACAAGATTTCACAATACGGAGATGACGTATGTTAGTTTGCATGTTTACGTGAAAAGAAAAAATTCTGAGGCAGTTAAAAAAAGTTATAATTCCGCCCATACCACTCCAGTCTTCATACTATAAAATGTTGTGCATTTTCGAGGGCCAAGAGCCCTAGACTGAGGCCCCCGTGAAACAAGATCTTCTAGTCTGACTGTTCTGCATTTTCTCATTCAGCAACCTTTAAGGCCGTGAAGGAGAGGTTTGGTGGTCTGGACATCGTGGTCAACAATGCTGGGGTGGGATTTGAAATGGATGACATGTGGGAGAAAACGGTGGACGTCAATGTGGTGAGTAGCAATTCATGCACGTGCTTAGTTCCTGCTGAGCTTTCATTGTCCGGCATGCTAGTTCTCGCTGGCGTTTGAATGTTCTCACTTTGGCACTATCATTTTTTTTTTTTTTGAATATATCCGCCATTTCGTCCAGTCCAACTTTTTAAATTAATACATTTGATATGATTTGATAAGATGACAGGAACCAGAATCCTAGCACACCGGGCATCCCCATATTAATTGCTCCTCGCCCCGCCTCAAGATCCATTTTAGGGTTTTCCTAGTTATGGTAGGAAGGAATTGATATTTATAACGAATTATCGGAAGGAAATGGTATCATTTTCGTTCTTGATTACTTTCTCCTGGACAAATATTGAAGTTACACCAAAGATATAAATAGAGAAGAATGTACCACTTGTGCCTTATTGTGAAACTAGGTCACCGAGGTAAAAGAATTTGGAAAAGGACCTTTTGCACCACAGATAGTGTGCGGGGATCTACTTACTGTGATTGGTTCATAACTGGTTGATTGAAAGTGTTTAAAGCCCTCTGCAAGATCATTCTCCAACTGGAAACGTGCAAACGGGCATTGGTTACGAGTGTGACCTACTTTTAACTCCATGCGATAGGTGGTTTTTCGGATCCTCCCGTGTTCTACTGGTGCCGTTGACCAATGGTGGCCCCTCTTGTTACATAATACACTCTCGTTACACCCATTTACTTGCAGCATGTAAGTGCAAATCCCCAAACACTTGCGTATCTATGTGAGGTAGATATGTCTTGGGAGGTAACAAATCTACTGTCCCTCCCCTCCCTCCCCAAGGGTTGCCGTATGCCACAAGAAATCAACGTGTCTGACCACAACAAGGAAAATAAGGTTGCGCACTGGTGCACAACTACACCTTTTATTGGTGATCAAATTTATGTAAACGCATAATGTGACATCATTTACCAAAGTTGATATTCGCAAAATCTTCCTGTCATAATTGAAGGGCGTTTTTCCCAAAAATGGGTAAGTCAAGTTTTGCACGAGTTATGGCCCCTTTCAGATAGTCATTCAAAATTAGTGTAAAACGCGGTGTAAGTGTTCAGTTAAAACTTCGGATAAAGACCGCACAGAGCAAGCTTTAACTGAGCACTTACACAGCGTCTTACACTTATTTTGAATAACCATCTGAAAAAGGCCATAACACGTGCAAAATTTGACTGACCAAGTATAGGAAAAACTCTTCAATTTGGAAAACGTTTGCCATCATAATTATATTATTTCTCAACAGCTTTCTGAAAATTGGTGATGTTAGATGTCTTTAACGATGACCATAGAAATACAGGCAAATGCTATAACAACAAGATCATGAAATAATAAACAGACAGATAAAATATTAAACTGTTAACGATTTTCTCCACAGAAAGGAACTATGCGAGGAACAATGCTGGCTATAGATTCAATGAGGCGTGACAAAGGTGGAAAGGGCGGAGTCATAGTCATCGTGTCTTCTATGGCAGGTAAAGTGTTAGAGTACGGCTTCTGTGGTTGGCTGTGTGTTTGGTGAGGCGTGGGCAGGGATGGAAAGGGCGGAGTTACAGTGAATGTGGCTTCCAGGGCAGGTAGGTCCTTACAGTACAGCTTCTGTTGGGGTAGGGTGGAAACTTAAAGAACTAAATGGTTAAAGTTTTTCTTGTGCTTTCAAAGGCAGGTGGATAGAGCTAAAGGATGATGTATCAAATTTATGAAAACCGGGCACATCTTGCATTCACCGACGAAAGACAGACAAAGAAAGAAACAAAGAAACAAAGAAACAAACAACAACAACAACAGCGACGACAGCAACATCAACTGTCTGATGTTTTGGTCAGAGGAGCAGGTAAATCATTAAATGAGAAGAACAGAGAAAAGAAAAGGAGGAGATATTGAAAAAAAAAAGAAGAGATAAAAAAAATAAATAATTCTGAAATGGCGTTTAGGAAACAGGAGATAAAAATTAACCTCTAATAGTTAAAACAGAAACAAGAGGAAAAGAGGAAGAGATCGACGAACAACAAAATAGTTTTGATGAAACGGGAAGAAGAGAAATAAAAAAAAAAGAAAAAGAGGAGGAATAAAGAAAAAGAAGAAGAAAGAAGAGGAAAAAAACAACGAACGAAAACAAGGAGAAGAACAAGGACGGCGAAAGTAAACCGCCGACCAATCCCGTCATAACAACACTGCTTCACCATAATAGGTGAGGAAATCTGGCACATGCGATGGCTCGAGCCCAATGATCTGCCAGGTGTGAGTAGTTCAGGGTGAAATGTTTGGCATACGGGTAGAATGAGCGCAGCATTCCGCCTGTAACTGCAGGTACACAACCTGGACAGTCATTATTGTGTCCGAAAACTGGGATTTCCAGTCATGGCATTGAGAGACTGTGTGACTTTTCCGATTCTGCGTCATGGACCACGTACAGACTGAAGACAGAGCTGTTCCCGTGTTCCTGCATGACCAGCCTAATGCTAGACGCCAGGCAGTCAGAATGCGAAATGCAAGACCTCCCCACGATGCAAAATTCAGGACAGTCATGATGCTAAATGCAAACTCATCAGGACGTGAACTGCAAGACCCTTAGCACATGAAATGGAAGACTCTGATGATGCTAAGTGCGAGACGATCAGAATGTGAACTGCAAATAGCCCAGTGTGCTTGATGCAAGACTTGCAAAATACAAAGAAGGAAATGAACTCAAATTTCAATCAGTCAAAACAAACCCGTTTTACAAAGGATGGTATTACCGAATCATCTACAACTCACCAATAGGGCTAGACCACCGTTCATGTGCTGGAAGTGATCGCGCTTGGCACTTATCGCCCTTTCTGTAATTTTCATTTCCTGAGAGTACAGTTGTTCCCGAGCGCGTCTATTGCATGCAGTAACTGGCCTGGCACCTACATTGTAATTCTGGTTTGACCCCTGACACGGCTTGACACACCGGAAATAACTGCTTTTCGCAAGCCAGTCAATTGTCACCTTGCTACTAAATTAAAAAAAAAAAAAAATAGCCACTCACGTCCAGAGTCTGGCGCACTAAGACTGTTTTGTCTCTGTTTTGATCCTGTGCGCCAAGTCTCTGTTTACCCCAGCTGACCTCAAGACAGTTTTGGCGCTCTTGAAATAATGAAACAGACTTGTTTCGGCCTCGACAGTACACGAAGGCCCGTTTAATCCCATGCTCACATCACACAGTAAAACATCGTTGTCTAGAGGCAAGGTGCTCACCTCTCATGCCAAAGGTACCAGGTTCAAATCCCGGCCGGTGCAGGCATGTCGGACTTTTGGGATTTTTCTCATATTTCCCTGTCCCTGATCCTATGGGTCGTAGGATTGAGCACCTAGTCTTCTCTGATAAGGACGAAAAATTCGGAGCGCCCGTGTGCACGCTGCGCACATTAAAGATACCTTGGCAGTTGGAAATCAGAAAGAGCAGGCTGAAGAGGCCGCTGCCAGGGCAATATTAAATAAATTCAACGCTACCCCCCCCCTCATCTCACCAACGTCCCCCCAAAACAACAACAACAACAACAACAACAAAACAACAACAACAACAACAACCCGCCAAATGGCGCTGCACTGTGGCGACGACGTGCCTGCTCCAATTGTAACTGGGCTGCAGTGACACAAAAACAAATTTCCCAAATGGGATTAAAGAAGTATACAAAATACAAAAATGCAAAATAAAACCGAGACAAAACATACTCAGTGCACCGCCAGCATTATTCAGGTTGACATTAAAAGTTCACACAAAAATTCAAGGTACTCGTATTTTTTTTAACCGGAATATCATTTGTATGACATAGGGTCACATTACGACATTAAATTGCCCTTTAACTGGAAATTTATTTTCAGTTTAATGGGTGGCCATGAACTACTACCACGAACCCGCTAACACGGGAAATGGGGCATATAACTGTAATAGCAACAGCCAGGCAGGTTTAGAGTGTTCCTATAGGCAGCTTATGCCAGGGAGATCTCTGGGCGAGTTCATTGGCTTGAGGTCAAAATTTAGCATAACACCCGGTGTAGGAGGTGGGGAAGGAGGGGAGGGACTGCGAGAAGCAGAGGAAATAGGGGAGAAACAAATCATCTAGTTTTGTGCCTGGTCCTGCCTGGCTGTTTCTACATCTCCACATAACAGATCTGTAACTAGATCTAGGCAGGAATGAATTTACCTAAAACTAACGATAACAGAATAAATATGACAGAAAGAACGAGTGAGGACAATAATGGGAAACGTATTGTAAAAATCTACCTGAATATTTCCTCCATCATGTTTTTCTCATAATGGAGGCGGCCCTGATCTGAGATCTTCTGTTTTTCTCCTCAGCATCACCCCCCCCCCCGGTTATTCATTATCTTAACGTCTTGCTCGGCACTCCCTAATTAATGTTCTCTCTTCCACCCCTCTCTTGATTCTGTCCAACCTTCACTTTTGACATTACTCAGAGACTACAGGAACATGAAACTGAGAGACTACAGGAACATGAAACTGAGAGACTACAGGAACATGAAACTGAGAGACTACAGGACTCTACGGATCAAACAAATTTAATGTTTTTTTGTTGTTGTTGTTGCTTAAATAAGACTGGCAAATTTCTAAACTATTACGAACACGGGGCGAACAGCCTGACACTGAGGTCCCCAGAGGAAGAAAGATAACACACTGACGAGTTGATGATGAACGTCCAGCAATCAGGCTGCCCTCGGAATGGGTTACATCTGGTGGCCATTCTATTTGTCAGATATTGGTTTTGTTCAAGACATGTTCATCCTTCCAGGCAAGAGTAGTAACCCCCCCCCCTCCCCCCAGTCACCAGAATACGACACCTGCCTGGCCTTGGACATCCACATGACATCTCCAAACAACGCAGGTTAAAAAAAAAAAAAAACGAAACCAAACCAAACCTGAATAGCTGATGCTGTGGTGTGGAGGGGGGAGGGGGCAATAAGTTGTATTCAAAAGATTGAAGGATCTGATGTTGCCAGGCTTTTTTGTGACCGTACCTGTGGTTGTAGGATTCACAGTGGCAGATCTATTATGAAAGTAACGAAGCTTAAACTTCCGGGCACTTTGGAGTTATACCTTACGGTCCCTGAAGAAACTTTTAATGAGTGAATTTTGGATGTTTCCCTATTGTTGCTGGTTGCGAAGGGGCCCCATAACAGTTCAAGTTCCAGAGTCCCAAAAATGTAGGTCCGCCACCGAGAATTCAACATTTAGGGGTGTCTTTTCTAGACTACACTGAAAACAATGTCTGTACTGTACAAATATCTGTAAAGTGCTGTAATTCAGCACATAGTTGCTACATGATATTGTAATACATATTTTGGATTTCTGTCAAACACTGATTATTCAAATTAGACATTGATCACTGACAAAGAATCTTATCTTTTATATAAAAAAATATTATTGATGGCCACTCTTAAATTTGGAGCTGAGTTTGTATAGTGAATTTTAACTGAAAACTTGATTGTTACAAATTATAAATTTGTCATCTTTCTCCATTTTCTAATTATTATTGTTTCTCTTGTCCACAATACTTGCTATGTGTATAATGTCATTTTGTTCATTTAAAAAAGAATCCCCTCTTCCTGTCTATGACAAATAAAATAATCCTGTAAGATGGTGTTTTACCAACTTCATCCCCTGGATCTTTGTCATAAGCACAATATTGTTGATTTTTCATGTCTGTTTTTGGCCAAATTATGTGCATTTGGGGTGCAGAATTAATTTTGATTTTTAAACTGAGAATCCGTTTGTATGTGGAATTTGTTTTCCTATTGAGGTAACTTTCATGTTTGTTTTTTGATCCACGTTCGTTGGGTTTAGAGACACAATTAATTTTTTAGTTAAACATGAAGAATCTGACTGTGTGAAATTTGTTTTCCTACTGAAGTAACTGCTATCGCAGAAGGGTTTTTTTTTCAGTCACGTCACTCAAAACTGATTTGGTGGCACGGCAGCCATACTCTTCCCCCCCCCCCCCCATCTCCCCCAGTGCACTGGCGGCTATCATGCGCAGTTGCAAAGACTAGCTCTAATCCAAACAGAAGAACTGGAAATCACAGTAATGTATGGCTCTGGAACTTCCGACAAAAGACGAAATGAAATTCAAAATGTTTTACTCATTTAGGAGCAGAAGTTTTTAATTTTATGATGTCAAGTGAAACACACCTATCAGTTTCTCTGTCTTACAATTAGCTCTTTACCGAACTCTTCAGAAGTTTCCATCATTCACCGTAAATGTGAAATCATTCATTGTTTGTGTGTGATTTTGGTGTGATCTCGGGGACCAGAAACCGTGTCAACAATCAGTAAATTTTATTTTGATTTATTTTGGCAATTCATTTGTTTTGTGGCCATGTGTTTTCATTAGTTCTAGAAATCCCATGTGGACACAGATGATGTACATTTCAATAGCAGTTTACTATTGTGATATGTTGAGTGCAAGTGATGTTTGGATTAGACAACAAATCAATCTATAAAGATCACGATATTTGTAAGTATCATTGCTAGTATTCAGTAATCTTCCATAATATATATATACATGTAGAAATATTCTGAGTATGCAAGAAATGGTCTGTCTGATGTGAAGTTACCTGTTTTTTTTTCGTTTTAAAAAGAAAATTCACTCGTTGTTACAATATGGACAATAAAACCAGTTTATAAAGCCTCTTCTTGTATTTAATATATTACTTGTGTTTTTGCCGTGTCTGTCTGCTGGCATCTGTGACAAAGTGATTCATGCGTATTTAGATGATCTAAAACTTAAAAGATAAAGGGAGATATCATACTAAGCCCGGTCAGACACAGACAGATACTGCCAGCCAAATGTACACTAAAGAAATAACAGCAGAAGCTGACTGTGTCTGACCGGGCATAGTATGATAGGATCTTTCCAGATTGTCTAAGAAATATGGGAAATTATGATGTTCACTTCTTATCTGTCAGCAGCTGACTGTGTCTGTCTGGGCTTGGCATGATACCTCCCACAGGCTACTAGTGTTCTAGGAGGAACGCTGATTGATTCTATAGCAATAATAGAAGACCAGGGAAAACAGCCATAGTCACAAAAAGTGATTTCCGCCTGTATCCCCCTCCATACACGATGTTTATTCCAGCAATGTACTACTATTTTTTTTGGTATCTATACTATATATATTTGTGGACTTGAGATTTTTCGTTGCAAAAGGCCCCTGAACCGCTCAACACTCAGAATTCAAATTTTATATGGTGCATCAGAATGGATGTAAGGGTGCACAGTTTTTAATAGAAGTCTCAAATCGGTGTAGTTTTTTTTATTGGAAATTTATTGTTTCGCCATCATGTAGATCTATTTCGAGTCATGGTTCGCCATTTTAAGGTTTCGTTATCACTTCCTCCTATGTGTTCACTATCAAACACACTAACCCGTGCGCAAATCATGCTGTTGTGCGGGATGCGCAGGGTGTCAACTCACAAAGGCAGAGCAGTAAGACTTATTTAAAAACAAACAAACAAAAATAAAATAAACAAATAGGAACAGGCCAGATGAAGCAGGTCCATAATAACCACCCAGAACTGAAACCAATATTCAAACCGATTTATCCCGGGGAGGGCCGGGGACCTCAGCTAGTTTTGTATAATTCTTTAATCCCATGTGGGAAATTTGCCTTTGTGTCATTGCAGACACGTCGTCGCCACTGTGCAGCGCCGGTCGGCGGGTTTTGTTTTGGGGGAGTGGTAGGGATACGTTTTTGTATTTAGTTTTGCCTGGGCACCGGCCTGTTTAGCTTGCTCTTCTCGATTTTCAACTGCCAAGTTATCTTTAACGTGCGCAATCTGCACAAGGGCCCTCCGAATTTTTCGTCCTTATCCGAGAAGACTAAGTGCTCGACCCTACCATAGAATCAGGGACAGAAAAATAAGAGAAAAATCCCAAAATTCGAAACCAAAATAAGAAAACAACAAAAATAAAACAGCAAAAAAATTGCAATCAAAATATTTAAAAATCACACCTTCAGTTGTAAGAGAAAAGTTATGGGATTTTCAAAGTTTAAAAATTAAACATCGATTTTCTCGGTTTTACAGTTTTTAGGCTATGATTTAAAATTAAAAAAAAATAAATTTCCCCAATAGTCTTCAATTAAAAGCCGATAGTTAGTAGGCGGGCTCTTGTGGTAGGGCTGTCTGCCTGTCCTACTGATAATAATGTCATATTCTGTCTATCGTCTTGCTGTTTCCTGGCATTATGTCACCTTTAGCGTGTCGTCATGCTTTCTTGAAACTCATACTCAAACTTCAATGACAAGCAGGCAAATTTCACCGACAAAATTTGGCAAAAAGAAAAAAGTTGTATGTTGCAAAGCCTCGCCAAAGAAATAATACCCAAACGACACAATGAAATGCAAACTGAAAGAGAAGACAGAAAATGGCAGATCTTTTGGCAACAACCTTCATCAACAAAAGAAAATGAAAAAACTAAAAATACTACTTTTTCCTTTTGCCAAATTTTGACGTTGCCTATAGCCTTGCTGAGACTGAGACCCACTTTATATATTTAGGCAAATTTCAAACATTACAAAAATTTCATCATCCCTATTACGGTATTTATCATGGATGTGCATCCAATTGTCCTGTCTATCTGATTGTCTGGGGGCAGTGGGTAGTACCACAGACTAGTAAAATACCCAGACTGGATGATCCCATTGTGTGACGTCACAAAACAGCGAAAGGTCATGAACCATCCGCCACATTAGGTTTACGCTAACGACCGACGCTTCAGCATAGCTACAATTTTGAATGGCACCATTTTGACGCGCCTACTGAACGCGGAAGTTTGGTTCCGCACCAAGAAATTAATATATGTACAACCAATCTTGACAAATAAAAAGAAATTTCTACTGCAGATAGAACTAGAATCGGAATTTCCCGAGCGGCGGCCATGTTGACTATACGGCCGCCGCTCGGGAAATTCCGTAAAAAACGACACAGCCCAAAGCTCGTGTTTCCAGTCTGGTTAATTTATTAGTATGTGGGTAGTACTGCGGGCTACATCACGGAATAATCAGTGCAAATTCTTTTAGCGGTAAAGTTAGCCAAGTGAGAAGTGTGTTTAGAAGGGATAGGATGAAAGGGAGATAACAAATAAATACCGGTACATTCTATTTCTTCTTCTTCATTCATCCTCTTGTAGAGACTGGAATGTCGAAGGAAGAAAGATCTGATGGTCAGCGGCGCGCCGAAAGCCTTTTAGAGGTGGGATATTGTCTGCTCACAAGGCCTCCTTCACAACCCTTTTCCAGGTCTTCTGTGGGTTTCCTCTCACCTTAACCAAAGTTATTTTATATGAAAAGGCACGAGTGAAACAGAGAGGGCACGTTAGGGGGACCACATAGAGAAAGCCGTTCGCTTACGCCCGCGCAAGCGCACTGTCCAGGGCTCTGAAATTAAAAGAATCCCCTAATGAAAATCGTTGCGCCTCACATAGATGAAGTTGTCATTGAGCACGCGTCAGCGCGGAGCGGCGCTGTCCAAGGCCGTCCAAAGCTGTCTGTGGCTAGTTTTCACAAGTTTAATGTTGCAAGTGATTCAAACATGGACACAGATGCGCTCATATCATCAGTGTACGTTAGATCTTGTTAAGGATGTACCCAAATGTTTCCATGGTCATCCTCATGTAGGCATAAAACCTATCAGGGTAGAACTTAAGTTGTCTGAACAAATGATGGTATTCACCAAGAGATACCCGCTCTTTGTTGATGTTGTGAACTCCACATCTAGTTTTTGGGCTGATTAATTTAGGAAACAGACTGTCCATTAGAAAGAACTCTTCGTCAGATGACGAATCCATTTTCATAAACACTAATCTCTAGTAGCCAACTGTAATAAACGGCATCGTATATCAGCGTTCTCTATGTGGGGTCAAGCAGGCACTTTCCAAAGCTTAAGCGGTTGAAAGCGCGGCTGTTATAAGTACATCTTGGAGAAGTTTTCTCTGTGTGGTCCCCCTTAGTCTAGAGACAAGGTGCTCGCCTCTCAGGCCGAAGGTACCTACACGTATTTCGGTTCTCGGTCGGCGCAGGCATGTTGGAATTTAGGGGGAAATTCCTGCCCCTGATCTTACGGTAGGTAGGATCGAGCACTTACTCTTCTCGGATAAGAACGAAAAACTCGGGGGGTGGGGGGGCGCGCATGTGCTATTTGTGCACATTAAAGTATTAAAGATACCTTGGCAGTTGGAAGTCGAAGAAGAGCAGGCCGAACAAGGCTGCCCAGGAAAATATAAAAAAAATAAAATAAAACAACTTAATCCCTATCCCCCGATCCGGAAATGGGATCTCGGAAGCATACAATACAAATACAACAGCATGAAGACAAAAACAAGAAAAAGAGAGGTGCAAATGCCAAGGGCAGAGATGCTCGACAAATTAAGACTTCAACAAATGAAGGTGAAAGACAGAAATTTTGTTCCACATTAACTAAACTTTCAAGCTTTTTCCCAATTTCACCAAGTGAGTTTGGCTGAAGATTCAAAATGCGTGGTGATTTAGAAGTTTCCAGGTTAAGATCGACACTTCCAGTATAGTATTAAAATTTAATTGTAGTGATCAGAGGGATCCCGCACGTGCAAAATCTCGTGACGTTACACCGCAGAGGCAGCAGCGACAACGGCGTGAAGTCAACGGTGAGTGTGAAATGATGGTACATAGCTTTGTTGCTATGGATACTTCTGTCTTCATCTTCATCTTTATCTACATCATAGTGATCATTATCTTTGTCTTACATAATAATAAAATAAATGAATAAATATACGGGGGTAAAATACACTTATTATTATATTATGAATAAGATGAAGTGCAATGAAGCATGCAAAATTAGGATCAAATCGAGTTGGTAAAATGACAAATTCAATTACTGTGGTAAACATGCCGTGAGAATAATTTGGGCATGAGCTATTGAAAAATAAAACACAAATACATTAAAAAATAAAAACATTTCTTAGTTTTGTGCCATTACTGTTATCAGTCAAAGCTTTAGTGGTGTAGTCCACAGCATCCGCTCCGCTCCGCAATTTTCCTGTAAATGACGTATGAAAAAGTAAAGCACCCTTTGCTCCTATAGCGGTGAGGAACGGAGTGGAACGGATACTGTGGACAATTATACAGAGGCAAATAATGTTTTACTTTTTATACGTCATTTTCCGTAAACTAGCGGAGCGGCGCGGATATTGTGGGCAAGACCAGTTACGGAGTAAATAGGCGTTTCACCTATATTTTCGTCGTCATTTCTAAGGAAAAAGACTTTACGACACAGCTGCAGGTCTTTCCCCGCTCTACAGGCAATTCTGAATGTGTAACCTTCAAACTGTACGCAGTTTCTGTTATTGATGTTTTTTTTGTTGTTTTCAGGACGCTGTAGTTTGGATTTTTATTCTCACATTAAAACTTGTAGTTGTAAACTATTTTAAGTTTATTTTTGATATTTCTCTGTTGATAGTTGATGGTCGGGCAAATTTCGATAAGAGTATCCAGGCAATTAAATCAGATCGAGTCCATATATCGACTGCGGAATCCCGCTGAAGTATCCATCTAAACTTTTGACAAGCCAGAGCTTTGATCAGTTTGTAAACATCCGACGAGATGTAAAGTTTTCTTATTTACGTCACCGAAACTTTCTGCACCAATAACAACAGTTTCCATTCGTCCCACGTAAGAAACTGTCGGCAAATTCACATGTTTTTTCATAAATAACAACAACAACAACAACAACAAATGGTTATCATGTGGTACCTCTACCGCAATCATCATTCACGGGCAACCTCCCACCTAATTATTATATATTATAGCCAGACCTGAAAGCTGTGAGCAGAGGCACAGAATAGGGAGACGAATCATTCCTTCTCCTACTACATGTCCACAAATTGCGAGCGTATAGATACTGTGAGTAGTACCCGAGACACAGAATACAGAGCTGAAACATTCCTTCTCCTACACTTGTTTAAATAAGCCACGCCCATTAAAGAGGACTGTGATGTCCAGACAACTGAAAGACATAAATGTGAACAGTTTCAGTGCAGACGTAAATCACCATCTAGATAATGCAACTGACAACACCACTGAGACCTTCAACATAGTGCTGGGAGGAGTCTTGGACCAGCATGCCCCCCCCCCCCACTCCCCTCTCAAAACCCGCACCATTTCGAACCGACCCATGGCGAGATGGTTCACACCAGAGATCAAAGCAGCTAAGAGAGAAAGAAGAAAAGCTGAAAGACAGTGGAGAGGATCTGGTTTAGAAATTCACAGACAATTATATAAACATCAAAGACAAGCTGTAACCACTCTCGTTATTAAGATTAAGCGCGAATTTTACCTGAACAAGTTTACCAATGTGAATACATGTAAAGACCTTTTTGTCACTATAAATGAAGTTTTGGGAAAGCAATCAGAGACAATTTTGCCACAAGGAGGGGAAAAAGAATTGTGTCAAAAGTTTTCTTGTTATTTTCATTAAAAAATTGTAAACATACGATGTCATCTTGACTCTTTGTCCCCACCACCAGCTACATTTAGTGCTTTTAATGGTACATCACTTACCTGTTTTGAACCCGTCTCTGAAGCTGAAGTACGAAATACTTTTTTGAAAAGCCCAAACAAATCTTGTAAACTTGACCCTATTCCAACTGATCTTATGAAACAACTTATTGACAACATCTTACCTTATGTGACCAAAGTCATAAATGACTCACTCCAAACAGGGTTCGTTCCTCCAAGCTTTAAGAAAGCTTTAGTCAAACCTCTTTTGAAAAAGACAGGATTGGACAAAAATAAATTAAGTAACTTTAGGCCCGTCTCCAATCTTCTGTTTCTGCCGAAAAATCCTTGAGAAAATAATTCTAAAAATTCTTTTAATAACGCACATGAGCAAAAATAACTTAAACGAGGAGTATCAGTCCGCCTATAAAGAAAACCACGGTACAGAAACGGCAATTCTCAACGTGTCATCTAATATTTTAGATAGTTTGGACGAAAAGAACGTTTGCCTCCTCACTCTTTTGGACTTGCAGCATTCGACACCATCGACCATGCTATTTTGTTAGAACGCCTCGAAACAACATTTGGGATTTCAGGAACGGCTTTGCGTTGGTTTGGCTCATATATAAGCAATAGGTATCAATGTGTTACCATCGGGAATGAGTCATCTGATGAGGTTCTTTTAGATTGTGGTGTACCTCAGGGCTCTGTCCTATTTCCCATTTTGTTTGTCATGTACACTCAGCCTCTCACTGATATTTTGACAAGCTTTGATATGAAATATCACCTGTATGCAGACGATAGTCAAATTTATAAAAGTTCTCACGTAGATCATATTTCAGATCTAATTTCTTGTGCCAACAATTGTATCATCAAAGTAAAAGAATGGATGAACAGCAATAGATTAAAACTTAATGAAGATAAAACTGAAGTCATGTTGCGTACGAACCCGTATGTTGCTAAGATAAGTGATCTACCAAACATCCAGTTGAACATCAACGGACATATCATACAATCATCTTTGTGCATAAAAAATCTAGGCGTTCTTTCTGACTCTGATATGTCTTTCACATCCCAAGTAAATAATATTAGCAGAAATGCACGTTTCCAACTAAGAAACACCAGCAGAGTTCGAAATTTCCTCACAGAAGCTATTACCAAAACTTTAGTTACTTCACCCATTTTATCTCGAATAGATTATTGCAATTCTCTTCTTGCTGGAATAACATCAGATAAACTGTCTAAAATTCAAGTCATTCAAAACAACGCAGCCAAATTGATTACCAAGAAAAAACAAGCTGACCACGTTACGCCTTTGTTAAAAGAACTGCACTGGCTTCCTATAACAGAAAGAATTACATACAAAATTGCTGTTTTTTGCTATAAATGTTTAAATAACACCGCACCCAGCTATCTCAAGAATTCTTTACAAGTTTACACACCATCTCGTTCACTAAGATCATCAAGTGACAAAACAATCTTAAGAATCCCATCTAAA
Source organism: Onchidella celtica (assembly GCA_963931925.1). NCBI lineage: Eukaryota > Metazoa > Mollusca > Gastropoda > Systellommatophora > Onchidiidae > Onchidella > Onchidella celtica. The sequence continues at coordinate 12,111,824 of OZ007570.1, forward strand.
AACTATAAAAATATAGGCCATAGATCCTTCAACTATTTTGGACCTTTTGTCTGGAACCAGATACCCTTGAACATTCGTGAATCACCGAATCTTGAAAGCTTTAAGAAAAGCGTAAAACATTACCTTTTCCTCCGAAACTGTTAAATTTTCAAAATTCTATTCTGTACTTTGATGTTACAATTGATTATATAAGCTAGTGTTATATGACTAAGACCGTCTATGTGTGTGAAACTGAAAGTTTGTATGGATGAGAGTGTGTGTTTTAGTATGAGATTTGGAAAGTGTATGCATGAATTATTGATGCAGTGTACAGCGCATTGAGTAATAATTTTATTAGAAATGCGCTATAGAAATTCTGTTTATTATTATTATTATTATTATTTATTATTATTATTATTACATGTCCACAAATTGCGAGCGTATAGATACTGTGAGTACTACCCGAGACACAAGATACCGAGACGGTTCAATTCGCCAAAGTCCGTCTGTCGACTTGCGTGCGCACCATCCATGTCAGCAATGCAACAATTCGCACCACACCCCTTCATAATTGAACCAAAAAGACTAGCACCCATGTGCAGACCTCTGTGAGTAGTACTCACCGTGTTTATACGCGCGCAAGTTGTGGACATATCGTGAAAGAAGGAATGGTCCGTCTCGGTATTGTGGGTCTCGGATACAATCCTTTTTCGTTCAATTATGAAGGTTTGTGGTGCGAATTGGTGTATTGTCGACATATATTCATGAAACACGCACAATTCGAGGGACGGTATACAACGAATTGATTCGTCTCGGTATCTTGTGTCTCGGCTGTGATTCCTCCACTGCAGTTTCATGAAAAAAACATCCCAAGTGCCAAACACAAAAGTTCACAGGAAATGCAAAAAACATTTTGCTCTAATTTTTGTTCAAATTTGATCTTGTGATGACCAAAAGAAACCATTAGCCCTACAAAATTAGAACCCAGTTAGAAAGACAGAGCACATTTGATCCTGTACACTGGTGATAAAAAGTGAAATTGATGTACTTTGACACATACGGGCTCTTTTGTGGGAACACGTCTCAACAAAGGGTCGGATACCCTCACTTTACAGTAAAGCACCTCTTTAAATGACAAGTTATTCATTTGGATTGACAAAATACATTGTATTATAAAAACCAAACAAATACTGTGGGTCCGTTTGTGTACCTCTTTGATCCCATTTGGAAAGTTTGCCTTAGTGTCATTGCAGCCCAGTTGCAACTGGAGCAGATACATCGTTGCCACAGTGCAGCGCTGGTAGGCGTTTTTTTCCCCCTTCCTGTATTATTTCACACAGGAGCTCGAGGCTCTGGTACATACGTTCAGTAGTGTATATCTATGGGTACATACATCTTTTTCTTTTTGCCAGATTTTGACTCATTTATTTGGATGTTGATTTGTGAAAGAAAAATTGCTTGCTTGATTTTTGAGGGGGGGGGGGGGGTGAGTGTGTTATAATCTATTCTAATAGCTCAGTGACCCGTGAATAATAAATTTTCAATCATCGTAACGGGCCAGTCCTTGGCGGGCCTAAAGGATGAAAGACAGCAAGGCTGGCATAGGCGCTAGACTGGCACCTACGCCAGCTTTGGTCTGTTTCACCACTTAGGCTGTCCATGTCTGCGTTACCATATCATTTAGCATTCAGTAAGTTTGTCAACACAAGCCAGTAAAGTGGTCCGGTATTACAGCCGATACCTCTACATCTTCACCAGCTTGCCAACAGTCTCACAAGGCAGATTCTGCCCACAAGTACAATGTCATTCACAATACACATTCGGACTAACAAGGCTGTCAAAATTATAAATATAGCTAGTATCTCCAGTGAAGATTTGATTCTTTCTCAAGTCATAACAGGTTCGGAAAAACAGGGTGTATTTATTTGTTTGATATTTGCACATGAAGTAAATGAACATGCATAGAACAATAACAATCATCATGTTATTATTTTTAAAAATAACAATGCAAAAATAACACAGCTTAAGTATGCACCAGACAAAAATAGAAAAGAGATATTAAAAAAAATAAAAAAGGCTCCGCCGTCAGGATCGAACACCAGACCACTGGTTCATAAAGCCAAAGCTCTACCCACTGAGCCAATATAATTGAATACAGTGTTTCCACCAGATTCCAGCAAAGACAAAATTCTGGCAATACTTTCTCTGCTACCTGTCATTCAACACTGCTGCCATAAGTTAAAGAAAATAAAATCTGGAGGCTAAGAGAAAAAAACAAAAAACGCCTACTGGAATAAAAGATCTTTGTGAACATTAAAACTCTTTGTGCTTACTTATAACTTTGATTGAATGAAAGGAAACAAACCTTGAAAATTACAAGATAGGAAGCACTAATCATCATTCCCATCATTATGGATATCATCCTCAAAAGTAAGAAAGGGAAACTGAGAATCTATGAAAACTAAACTGTACTTTCACACACTCTAAAATGACACCCCAAGACTGTCAATTCCCACCCATTTAATAAAGAAGTGTCATTTTAAGTATCGGGTAACGCCATCACCGAAATCTGTCTTATCAACTTTTTCGTCTGTATCACCGTTTCATTAGACGATCGATGAGCGTTCACCCCAAGAAAATGATCCACTTACACCTACCTGTTACAGATATCCATCTGAGGGACTGTTTATTGAGTACGTACGCTTGAAAGTGGGAGGGCGGGGGGGGGGAGGGTGTTGTCTGGAGAATGTGCGTACGCTTTTCAGTAATGGTAATGAAATAAAACCTTTGACTTAGTTTATTTTCTTTCAAACAAGCAAACCAAACAGTTGAAGATCACACAAAAACGGAAGATTGGCTGAGTAACCAGTGAAGCAGACAAACAGCTCAGGCAAAATAGTATTTGAAAGATCTTATCAGAGACATTCACCATTATAATGTCGTACCCTCGAACATGGGAGGGGGGAGGGGTTGAGTGAAGCCAAGCGTACGAATAGCATACATGACGGAAGATGGGTATCCAAAATCGCCAAAATCGGGCATACTTACTTTATACATGGCCCCTCAGTCAAAGCAGCCTGACCTGAAAGAGGGGGAATAAATCAATCCCGAAAAGGCGCTAGATCTAATGAAAGATTGGTCCAATAACACAGTTCTCACTGTAATCATAAAACAGGCAAATGTTAATTATGTTTCAAAATCCTTTGTGAAATCATTCCAGTCTGAGCAGCAGAGAAACCCACAAAGGCAAAAATATGATTTTTTAAAATGTCAGGTTATGTGTGTATATGCATGCGTGTGTGTGTGTGTTTGTGTGAATACATGGATGTGTTCGAGTGCGTGTGTTTTTCTGATGCAGGGACAGTGCACGTGGATAAATTCTCAGCTGCCCAAACTCTGAAAACACACGCTCATTTCTGAATTCCTACTGTATAGTTAGTTGACAGACCAACTGACACCGGGTGTAGAAAATCTAACCAGAATGCCTCTTTCCAGTGCTGGAGAGCACAAGTTATACAGTTTCTCAATAGAGAGGCGTCTTTGATTCAAGAATTTCGCACCCTCTTCCAGTACATTTGGTCCCAGAATCGTGACTTCAGTCATAGCCCAGAGGTATGGGCTCCCATATTTTACACTGATGCCGTAGACGTTGCAGTGAAATGTTGCAGCACGTTCCCTCAGCACCTGAACAGGCCCTCAGACATCTAACAGTCCAGATCTGAATGATAAATTTGCATTATCTTGTGGACATCACTTGCAACATCTTCATCTACATCAGCACTAGTACCACACACAACGTTATCACCATCATCGATCTCATTAGCATTGTCCTCCTGGTCCTCATCCTCCTAACCACCAGTAAAATAACAATTCCAGCATCTACCTCGCCAGCATCTTCACAGTTGTCATCATCATCAACGTTGTCATCATCATTAACCTTCTCATCATCATCTTCAAATTGTCATCACCCTTGTTATCGCCAACATCATCACAAAACTTTTATCATCACTACCATCAAATCACCGTCAACTCACGACCACTATCACCATCACGACCATCGCCAACAACTTCATCATCATCACCATCACCATAGTCACTTCATAATCATCAGCACTACCATAGTCACCATTACCACCATCATCTTCAACAGCATCCCCGTCACCACTTCCACCACCAATAACATATTTACCACGAGTAGAAGTAGCAGCACTATTACTACCATCAACACAACTGTCACCACAACAGACACTTTTACCACCACTGCCACAAGCACCACCATCACCACCACCTCCACCTCTACCACCAACTTCTGATACAGGCTATCTAAGAAAGAGAAAGGATTGGACGACTTCAAGACCCAGGGACACAAACAAACTTAGTGCCATAGTAAACAAGACGAGGGATCAAACTCAGTATCTTCTGGCTTAGAGAACCAACGCTCTAACCACCTCATTTCTGCATCCAGTTGACAATTGCCGGTACATTCAAACAATACCAGCACATTACAAGCTTTGTCTTTGTGATAATTATATCGTGAACTAGCTCATCATAAGCTGTGTCTCTGTGATATTTCGTGAACAAATTATGCGTGTTGAACGTAAGGTTTTTGAAAAGTTTCTCATTTCAGTTAACTTCAGTCATATCTGGTCTTAATCAAACTTAAACTTATATGCCGAATTTGCATCACACGTTGTCTGATTTTGCTATTTAAACTATGCTTCTTTTGTTAAAATCCATCTGCACTTATACCCTTCTTTAAATTGTAGTTAGAGATAAGGCTACACCGCTCTGTCTGCACAAAAATAGTAATACTACACTGAGCTGGCTACTTAGTCATATCACCGGTAAAATTGCAATATAAAGACAGCACTAACTTGCTGAAACTAGCCTGGAGATGAGAGACTAAATTTTTGGGAAATATATGAAGTCGACGTTCAGATGAAACTAATGAGGACACCTCAGTAGGATGGCACTGCAGTTTGTAATCACAACACCGGGCAAAGATCACGATAAACACATAATTGGTAAATTCTGCGTCTAAGATAATAAAACGAAATTTTAACTGATATCTGTAAAATGTTAGTTGTTTGGAATTAATGGACGTTTCAACTCCACACTGAGGTAATCATTTGATCAATAAGGGCATGAAATTCTATTTTACCGTGAACATTTTCACGTTATTTAACTTTCTTCATTTAAATCAAACTTTGGTTGTCACTTAGAGCTGTAGTTTGGCTCTCCGGAGAGCTCATTCTTTTGTTTTTGTTTTTATTTTTGCTAATGAAACATGTGAAGAAAAATGAGTTATATCCATCCAAGACCTTGGCGTCTCAGACCAGTGAGCCATTCAGAGATCTGCTTCCGTCATCAATTACCTACTTAAAAGGAAGAGAAAGGCAACTTGACATATCTGGCAGATTTTCCCATTGGAATCAAACTAGTCGGACTAAAGTGCAAATCCATTAAAGTCCAAATAACGTTGGTATAATATTTAGAATTGGGGCCATCTAGTGCGAGCAGTAGACTCGTGTCTTCACCCGATGAGGGTTAATAATGTGAGTTAGCTGAAGAGAATTGAACAGTCTAGTTTGGTCGCTGAGGCGACTGCTAGAGATATTGGTCATTCTTTAAGAGCTGAGAAAACGAGTTTCTTTCTTTGTTACATTTCCCGGCGTACATATATTTTTGTGTGTATTGTTCTTTAAAGTCTGTTCCAGATATAATGTTATTGGAGATCGTCTGTTTACGCCAGGGTGCTAATGGAATCTTGTTTTATTCACGGTTATAAGTATGTTACTGTCGTATTTTTTAAGAGACAACGACTTTGTTGCACTTATGTTGGATACAATCCCCTCTGTTTTAGTTTACTGTATATGATTTAAGCATCTGTCGGTCGGTGTCTTTCGTATACAAGTTCATCTCTTTCTGGTCTTTTGTACATAAGATCATCTGTTTGGAATATTTTGTATACAAGTTCATCTGTTTGGGTGCAGTGTCTTTGCGTACAAGATCATCTGTTTCAGTTGTTTTGTGTTTAAGATCCTCCATGGTTGTTAGATTGTGCACGACATCAACTATTATAGTTAAATTTTGTACATGATAATCTTTTCAGTTACATCAGGTACAAAATCATGTGTTGTACGAATATTGTGTACAAGGGCATCTGCTGTAATTAGGTATACAGCATAGTTTAGAGTTACATTGCACACAAGATATTGAGATCTACTTTTATTGCACACAAGATCACCTATTCTATTTATATTGTATACGAGATCATATTTCTTCTAACATTATTTGGGGGGGAACACGATGATCTGCTCTAGATATTTTGTGTACAAGATCATTTGTTCCCGTTATATTGTGTATAAGGTTATCTGTTATAGTTGCAGCGTGTGCAAAATCTTGTATTATGGTTATAATGTGTACATGGTCGTCTATTCTATGTGTACTGTTGTGTAAATGATCAGCTATTCCCCGTAGCTTGTGTACATAATCGTCTGTTAGCAAATGAGTTTACTTGAGACTCAGGTTCACTAAAAGCAAAAGAAGTGGAAATTTGTTCAATTCTAACTGAAGTTACCGACCAGCTTAGCCACCGGCAACTTCCACACATGGATCGATGTGCTGAATAGTGAGGAGTAGACGTGTTTTTTTGTCAAGGAAGCAAATACAGAAAACGTCCAGGTTGTGTTGACACAGCCCGATATGTTCGATTGTTAGAACAGCCACAGGAAAGATAACTAGAATCTAAATTTCATAGGGTCAGTCTTGAAAAAAAAATTGAAACAGCCTATGAAATCTGAACCCAAATTCATTTTCATAAAGCAGACTTTTATGAGATTCTTGCACTAGCCCAGCAAACAAAATTAGTTGTTTTGCATTCGGTACTGTAAGATTTGTTAATGTGTCCTATATAGAAAGGTTTGTAAACATTTAATTCTGGGGTTCAGCACATTATGGACTTTCCTATGAATGCAAAAGTGTTGTAACCTTGGCAACAGACTATTAAGATAAAAAGGAATGCTGGATTTTTATGCTGAAATAGTTTTCTCCAGGATTTAATCGTGTGGGTTCAAATCTAAAGAAAGTGCTATTAAAGGAAGGCCTCAAATTTGAACACTGTCAGTGCAATACGTATTCCAATAAATAATCCTGTTTGTGTTCTCTTGCAACAGTTTGTTAAAAAGAGAACATTACCTTCTTCTGACTTACAACTTTGACGTATCACATTTTCACCAGAATAAACGAAAGTCAGTAACAGCCAACCCAAAAATATAAAGCTGATCAGTACTTAGGACGTTTTCATACGCCATAGGACAAAACCTGAGGACGTGAATATGGATTTGTGGTGAAGTGAACCTTCATGGGATGCTACAGTGGGTATATTTGTACCATTGAAGATTTAAAGAGTGCCAACCAACACAATGAGTGACTCAGTAACCGAGAGAACCCTGTTAATCTCAGACGCTGATCTGGAGTATATCAAATTGTACCTTGGCGTGATCTTGCAAGGAATGATTGCAGTCATCGGTGTGCTCAGTAACGGCTTGAACTTGGTGGTCTTTATTAAACTTGGCTTGAAGGACGGCATGAGTGTTGGCGTTTTCGCTTTGTCCATGACCGATTTCATAGTGACCAATTTACAATTGGCCATGTCGGTCTCCTACGGAATGGACACGATTTATCCCGAGAGCCCATTTGATATTCTGTACTTGGGTGGTTTTATCTTTTCATGGGCGAAGTTTATTGGATACATGATCTCCTGTTGGATCACCGCTCTAATCTCTGTGGAGAGATGTTTCTGTGTGGTTATGCCATTCAAAGTCAGACAGATTTTCTCACGAAACCGCTGTGCTGTATGTATTCTACTGATTTATCTTGTACACGTCGGAGTGCATATTCCTTTGTTTGTTCCACAGCGATGGGGCTGGATGAATGTAACATCTACGGTTATGTCGGGCAATGTCTCCAGTCTGCAGATCAGACAGGTTTTAACGGCCATTTACACGGAAGAAACATCCAGATTAGAGGAAATCGTTGACATCATCGCTGGCATCAGCCTATCTCTCCTCTCACAAGTTATCGTCATCGTGTGCGCTGCCTGGATGATTTATGCTCTCCAAGCTGCGTCCACCATCCGATCGAGAATCGTCGCTAAAGACAACAAAGATCTTGATTTTAAACTTCACCTTCAGGACACAGCACAAAATTCTACGTCCAAGCAATCCCTGAGTGCTATGGTCAACGAGAAGATGCACAATCTCTCGGAAAAGGAACTTCGACTGGTCAGGGTGGTTTTGTTTCTTGCGGTGATGTTAAGCGCATGTAATGTACCTAAATTTCTCGCCATCACGCTGTACCATACAATGCCTGGCTTGAGGGACAGATCAGCGACAAACCTTAACTTCCTCGTGTGGGAAATTTCTAATCTGTCGAGTTCTATCTGCAGCTCCTCCAACTTCGTGGGGTATCTGATACTCAACTCAAAGTACAGGGCAGTGTTGAAGCAATGCCTTGTAAAAAACAAATAGATTTCAAGACCCAGATGGAGCATGAACTGACAAATTTGAAAAGCTAGTGATTATGGAATACCAACTTTGTCACAGTGACATCTCATACATATTTCATTTGAATTTTTTAAACTTTCAACCTGAATAACAAGTCGAATTGCAGATGACTACAATATGTATTGAAGAACGCAATGTAGATAGATACTCATTTTTCACCCTCGGATATCGAGGAATGCCGTCGATAAAATTTAATGCATAAACACACTGAGAGATTTTCTTAGCCCCCTGAAAAACGTTTGGGGCAAAGTTTGTTCACAGTTGTCAAACATGTGGCAACAGGATGAGTATGAGTGAGTCACAAAGCACTCTTAACAGTTTTGTCACTTTTGTTTTGGACCAGTAAATGGTTTTTTTTTGTGCGTGAACTTTGCAAGCGTCCTTACATAGTTACCAACATGTAGAAAATCCACATGTACTTTTTAAAAGCCAATCAAATGTTTGGTGGAGATCCGAGTGACGTCAGTCATAAATTTGGCAGAGATTCGAGTGATGTCGTTCATAAATTTGAGAGAAATTCGAGTGATGTCAGTCACAAATTTGGCGGAGATTCGAGTGATGCTAGTCAGAAGTTTGATGGAGATTCAAGTGGTTTTTCTCTTCACTGGGACAAGCAAAAGTAAAGGCAGTCGATCAACTCTATTTTTTGACATCGTCGATAGTCTCTGCCCGCTCGACTGACTTTACTCTCAATGCCTTGTCTTACTGGCGAGCAACTTGTGAGCAGTTTTGTCCCTCTCAAGATAGACGAACTGTAATGTTTCCTCTCTTTGGTTCAAAGTGGGAGAACCCAGAGGTTGAAAACACTTGTGAATCGGCAGCATTTTTGTTTTTTGATTCCACAGAGCGATTCATCAAAGAGAGACAGAGAGGCATTCCATGCTGCACGTCTGGCGTAGATCTAAACTGTGGGGCTGATAGATTTTTATGGCCTTTAAGAGTTGGGATGGGGGACGATGAAAGAGTAATCATAATAAAAATGGACACGCCGATCATTAGATGTTCAAGGCAGACCAAATTCTATTGTAGTTTGCTTATTTCTCGTTTAAATGTGTTTGTGGAGTACAAAGTTCACCTGTTTATATTCGAATTCTTCTCGTTCCTTTTTGTATTTGTCATTATGGAGTTCAGTGTGCACATTTTCTGTTTTTGTTTTTGTTTTTGTACAATCATTTTTTCCTGGTTATCTCCTGTACTGTCATTATGGTGTTTGGGCCCCATTACTTTGTTTGTTTCTTTCTTGTGAGCAGTGGGAGAAATGCAAAATTTGCAACTCAAGTTTATATCTCATTCAGTAATTAACTGACGAACACAAAACCACCCAAAGCTAAACAAGACAGAAAAAACAACAACAAAATAAAACAACAACAACGACAAAGAAAACGACGACGATGTCGACAACAACAACAATAAAGTATTTTGAAATAAATCTAAATCTGAGTGACTCGCAGTTTTCATTTGTTCTGTTCCTTTATTTAATTTGTAGCCAACATGATTACTGGAAATAGACCTTAGAAAGAACATACTCTTACTTGCTACGCATAGAACTGGGTGAAGTACTGAGCAGTTCCGGGTACGGGTGAAACACTGAGTAGTACAAGAAATGGGTGAAACATTGAGTAGTACAAGAAATGGGTGAAATATTGGATAGTACAAGAAATGGGTGAAACATTGAATGGTACAAGAAATGGGTGAAACATTGAATAGTACAAGAAATGGGTGAAACATTGAGTAGTACAAGAAATGGGTGAAACATTGAATAGTACCAGAAATGGGTGAAACATTGAATGGTACAAGAAATGGGTGAAACATTGAGTAGTACAAGAAATGGGTGAAACATTGAATAGTACAAGAAATGGGTGAAACATTGAGTAGCATAAAAAAATGGGTGAAACATTGAGTAGCATAAAAAAATGGGTGAAACATTGAGTAGCATAAAAAAATGGGTGAAACATTGAGTAGCATAAAAAAATGGGTGAAACATTGAGTAGCATAAAAAAATGGGTGAAACATTGAGTAGTACCAGAAATGGGTGAAACATTGAGTAGTACAAGAAATGGGTGAAACATTGAGTAGTACAAGAAATGAGTGAAACATTGAGTAGCATAAAAAAATGGGTGAAACATTGAGTAGCATAAAAAAATGGGTGAAACATTGAGTAGCATAAAAAAATGGGTGAAACATTGAGTAGCATAAAAAAATGGGTGAAACATTGGAGTAGTACCAGAAATGGATGAAACTTTGAGTAGCACAAGAAATGAGTGAAATACCGAGAAGTACAAAAAATCTGTGAAAGGTTGAGCAATACAAGAAATGGATGAAACAATGAATAGTACTAAGAATGGATGAAACATTGAGTAGTGCAAGAAATGGGTGAAACATTGAGTAGTGCCAGAAATGGGTGAAAAGTTGAGTAGCAGAAGATAGGGGTGAAACACTGGTTAGCACAAGAAATGGGTGAAGTATTGAGTGGTACAAGAAACAGGTGAAACACGGAGTTGTACAAGAAACAGGTGAAACACGGAGTTGTACAAGAAACAGGTGAAACACGGAGTTGTACAAGAAACAGGTGAAACACGGAGTGGTACAAGTAATACAAAAAATTGATGAATAAATGGTACAACAAATGGGTGCAACATTGGGTAGCACAAGAAATGGGTGAAACATAGAGCAGCACAAAAAATGGGTGAAATGTCTTGTATTATAAAAAACGAGTGAGCACTGAGTAGTGCAAAAAATGAGTGAAGCATTGAGTACTACAAAAAAAAATGGGTGAAACATTGAGTAGTGGAAAATAAGAGTGAAGCATTGAGTAGTTCAAAAATGGGCGAAACACTGGATAGTACAAGAAATGAGCCAAATGCTGAGTAGTACCAGGAATTGGTGAAACACCGAGTACTAAAAGAAATAAACATTGAGTAGTGCAAAAAGTAGCTCTAATCCTTGTCTTTTCAGTATTTTCTTGTTCTCTTCTCTTCTTAATGATGTCTTCATTTAGCTCCATTTTGGTTTTAGTATTTTTTTTCTTTGTGTTCTTATTTTTAACATTTGTTTACTTTTTCTTCTTGCATTTGATCTTCATTTCATTCTTAACACCATCTAAATGTTACTCCTTATTTGAACTGCATTTTTATCTTGATAACATCTTCATTTTATTCTTGGTGTTGCTATTATGTATTTCACTCACAGCTTTATCTTGGTTCTCTCTGTCTTTTCTTTTTGTTTTTGCTTTTGTTTTTGTTTCTTTCAATGGAACTATTAAATTGCTGCCTTTTAACGTGTTTGTGCGAGCCGGGAGGAGGGGGGGGGATCGTGGACATTTAGGCTTATCAAGAGTTGCCAAATGGAGATACCTCCAAGAAAATACTCTGTCCTCAAGGCGTTTTTGTCTTGGGGTTAATCTTGATAAACCGACACCAATAACGGATACAGAAGAAATGGCCTGTAGTCCCCCCCCCCCGCCCCCCAACTCCCAAAAGCCACTCCTGAGTTATACATGTATTGATATCTGAATACAAAATCTTTTCAATCTTTCCCACACGAAATATCAACAAAAACACCATCTACTCCCACTGCATATTTCACTCCCCCCAGCACAATGGAAATCTCCCGGCGCTTTGCCCCACCCCCCCCTGCTCCCAGGCTACAAAACAACAATAATAACAATGGGGCCAACAGCACTACGCTGAGGCCCCCGGGAAACAAAGGATCTCAACCAAATCAAAATCGACCCCCCCCTCCCCCAAATCTGCATATTCCAGACCTCTGGTAACAGTCATTCGTATAACAAGCAATTGCTGTTTGAAACACTTAGTTCAGAGCCTTGCCTTCCCACCCCCAATTCCCATTGCACTATGGCTATGTGCACACATGCGTTTGGTTGTGCTGCAGCCGTTTCCCGTTTTTTTCTTGTTCAAATCTGGGCTAATGAATGGAAGTATGGACAGATGCGAGACACGGGCACACTGCAGAGACCACAGGAATATGAAACTGAGAGACTACAGGAACATGAAACTGAGAGACTACAGGAACATGAAACTGAGAGACTACAGGAACATGAAACTGAGAGACTACAGGAACATGAAACTGAGAGACTACAGGAACATGAAACTGAGAGACCAGTCGTATTGCACAGTTGTTAAATGAAAAGACCTAACGGGTTCAAGAACAGCCGACAAGGCAGAACTCAGTAACTGAAAATTCTGGGACATAAAAGACTTCAGTTGGGTCCGATCCACAGGATAGAACTTACACACAGCTACACATTCATTAACCTGTTTATCGACGTCCTTTTATAATTATCTCTTTATTTAGTAATTTATTCATTTGGAACTCCTTATCTACATACGAACATACCTATTGTCACGAGCAGAGTTAAGGTCTTGGGGATCTAACTCGACTGCACGAGAGGCAGCTAACTCACACTCCGACACAAACACACAAGAAATTATTAAATAACAAGAGTATATGTTTGTCAGGCCGTAATATTACATAAATATTAATATATGAAACAAAAGACAATAGAGGTATGTTCAAAATAAAGTTCCAAAATGCTAACTTATACTAAGCTATCTACCATAATTAATATTCAATGGATGTATCATTATAAGAAACAAGATATCAATCTATAATAGCAGTTGAGTCGCCACTGGCCAGTCGCCAGGCAAACTCTCCAGAAATAATATGGGTTCCCAATGCACACCGAATGCTAGGAGAGCCCAGTACGTTCAAAGCCTACAGAAGCACGATTTCGGCTTGCAGGTATTAAGTAGTTGTACATATAATTCTATACATGCAATCACTCTAATATTCATATCAATATCAATGGGCTCGTGCCGTAATGAGTCACAAGCTAACAATAAGTCTTCAAATGCCTATAGATAATTTTGTTATCAGCTGACGCTCGTTCGTCTAGTCCAAGCTGTGGTTTTCTCTGACTTCCTATGAGGCTGTGGGTTTTCTCTCTATCTCTGAACTTCTATGATTATGAGTGAATAAGATCAGTTTACCGTTATTCACGCCTAACTCGTAGGCGCGAAAAATCAGGATAGCGCAGTGTGGACTCTTTAGGTCAGTCCACCCAGACCTTTCTTTCTAGAGCTCTCTCTGTTACTTCTATCAGCTCTCTCTATATGCTACGTCAGTCCGATGACAATGGACTGCTCGTCTTCGTGCCACACAGTTCAGGTACTGGCCAACCGGAGATACTTCACGGAACGATGGTGGCTTCCCGTCTGTACTCAATGAATTTCAACGTTACACGATCTTTTATACTAGCCAAATACCCAGGAGGGTTAGTCCGCTGGTAAAATTAGTTCAGCAATCTCATTGGCCGAAACCCCCACCATTTTGAAAGTAAGAATATGTCTGCACTATTCTACTAGCCAGTTAACGTGCAAAAACTTGTCTAGTCATACTTAACAATGTCGGCAATCCCCACTTTATCTCACCCCTGCTCCATTACTTCTAATCACGAACATCAAAACGCAAAAGCGTGAATCTAATATTTTAACTTCATAATTCTTTACTTACAAACAATAATTCGCTGGTACCGTTCAAGGCCACCAGCCAATTTCTCATGGCCCAGACAATTAAACAACTCACGGCTCTGCGTGAAATTTAATAACACTAGACTCATGACACCTATTTATGAAATTCTATTTTACCGTGAGGTGTCCATTTAGTTAATGAATTTGTTTCTATCTGTTCGTTCAGTTTGTCACAAATCCCAGACTGGGAGATGTAATAAGTTATGACAGGACAACAATCACGAACAAACAAGTTAACACTTAACAGAACAATCCATCAGACTCACACATTTATTAAACATAATTATACAAATAATAGCGCAATTACATACATTATATTATTGAAATGCACTGCCGTACAACGGCCTTATTCTCACACACACTCTCCCTCGGATCCACAATCCGGTAGTTACTCCTAAAGGCACTTCGGCCTCAGCCTCTCCCCTCAGGGTCTTAATAGTACATTAATGATTCACTGGCACCGCAGTCTCTCAATATCACCTTCCTATTGTCATACACCTTAGCACTCCCCTAGCACCTCCGCAGGGCAATAACACATTATTATTTCCATAGCCATCAACATGGCAACAACATAATATCAGTTCACTAGCCTATCAACATGGCAACAACATAGTATCTCATTCACTCTCATATCTACGTCCCTGCCCGTGGCCTGACTGCCACGACTTTATGTGCCTCTACTGTCCTGCCCCGACAGTCTCACTTCTGGCCTATGTCTGGCCTCCGGCCCTATGCTGGCCTATCCCCTGTGCTCATCGAGGTGGCTCTGCGGCCCGTCCCCGACACCTACAAGAATAACATTACATTGGTATAATACCCTACCATTTCTATTCACTCCACCTCTCCTTACAATCCATGAAGCGTACACACACTAGTTCACCTTTCACTCACCACACATCTTACGGTAACACACCTCCATCGGAGTACACACTACTCACTCGCGCTACAACTCCATGAACTCACTTTCATCTATCGCTCATGGCGCACATTGCTATATCCAATATCACGGACTTCCACATTCCTCACATATACTTATTCACATCATGGTAATAAGACGAATATAATATAATACATCAATCATAATAATCAATCAACGTTCTACATACCAGTCATAACTGGAAAGACTCTCACTAGTCTTCTCGACCGCTTCCCTTTACGTCCGCCCGACGGGCTTTTATTCGCAGGTCCGATCCCTAGGACCTTCTAACTTGCAGTGATAGTACTACCGCGCTTTCGCCTCCTTCAGACCCCCCACTCATGACATGCGCGACTTTTCTTCCCTGTCTCCGTGCGTTAATTTTACTCTCCTCCTTTCCCCCCGTAATTATTAACTATCGCTCACTCCACTCGTGACATCATCCCCCACCCCAAAAAAATTAATGCAATTAATTTCAAATCGCATCAAGATGACTGTCAACGAGTGAGCGTGAGCAATACCTACACCAGAAAAAACTGACCTAGCCGTTCCCCTAGTATATAAAATACCGAAATCAGGGGAAAATATGGGGATCAATATGGCCTGCAATATGCATATATGTGTCACACCATGAATAGCTAACTAAACACAATATCTAATACAGAATCAAAAACCATTCAACCTATCAACCATTCTTCATATCATATTTATAATGTCAATATTTTAAAGTCGACTTATTCACACAGATCCTGTCAATGTTCCTGTCCTCCGATGTATAAGCTCCTGAACTCTTCGCCTAGGCTCGACTAAGGTAGTCGGCGATATGATTGCTGGTTCCTGGAATTGGTTGAATAACGAAGGTATACGGCTGCAAAGCCAATGCCCATCTAGACAAGCGTGGGCTGGACGAACGATTCTTCGACAAAAATGTCAGTGGCTTGTGGTCTGTCTGGATACAAAATTCTCGTCCCATGAGATAACGTCCTAGTTTCTGGACGGACCAGACAATGGCAAGACACTCACGCTCTATCACAGAATACTTTCTTTCTCTCTGCAATAACTTCCTACTGACATAACATACAGGATGGAGACATTCGTTCTTCTCCTGTAGAAGACAAGCGCCGACACCAGAGTCCGACGCATCCGTTCTGAGGATAAAATTAGATCGAAAATCGGGTAATATCAGAATGGGTGACGATGATAATGCTGTCACCAAATTATCAAATGATGTCTGACATTCAGACGTCCACTGGACCTTATCGGGTTGTCCCTTCTTAGTAAGGTCAGTAAGAGAAGATGACAAGGAGGAAAAATTTGGAATGAACTTTCTGTAATAATTTAAAATTCCCACTAAGCTTCTGACTTGTTTCTTTGTTTTTGGGATTTGCAACCCTACTAACTTGTCAATTTTTGTTTCTTCAGGTCTCTGAACACCTCTACCCACAATATGTCCTAAGAATATTATCTCTGGACATGCCAAATCCATCTTTGCGGGTTTAGCAGTTAGCCCAAACTGGCGTAATCGTTGAAAAATTACTGTTAGTGTCTGAATATGATCAGACCATGTCGACGTATGGCATGCTATATCATCAAAGAATGACACGACATTAGGTATGTCCTTCAACACTAATCTCATTAATCGTGCAAACGTCGCTGGCGCGTTTACCAACCCAAATGGCATGACCTTAAATTGGAATAATCCAATGGGCGTTTGGAACGCCGTGTATTGTTTAGACTCCTCAGTGAGCGGGATTTCCCAATAACCTTTCGTTAAATCTATCTTAGAAAACCACGTGGACCCGGCCAATGAAGCTATTAATTCCTCCTGAAACGGAATAGGCTCCCTATCGCCTACCGTAATAGTGTTCAATCTTCGAAAATCAATACAGAACCGCACCGATCCATCAAGTTTCTTCACGAGGACGATGGGTGATGAATACGGCGATGTTGATGGTTCTATCACATCTAACTTCAACATTGACTCAACTTCCTTTATGACTCTATCTCTCGAAGAAAACGGCAGCGGATAAGGTCTAAGAAATACCGGCTTATCCGAAGTCAACTTTATTTGGTGCTGGATCACCGTAGTGCGACCCGGCAAATCCGTAACAACATCCGGAAATGACGCTACGAGGGTCTCAAGTTCCCTACTCCTTGAACTCGTAAGGTCAGGGTTAATTTTTTACGTCCCTGTAACCTTGTGTCGGAGTTAACTCCGGCAATTGAATTTGTAACTCCTCCTGCGCCTCGGTGTCGCTTACATCACAGTCCAACTGGTCTACGACCCCCGTACAAGCAGTAGAGAAGACAGTCTCCTCTGGTCTTGTCTGTGCACACAGATACTGTGGTCTCTCATAAAATCTCTGTAGCATATTAACATGGAAAACCTTACTCGCTCCATCAATGTGGATAGCGTAATCTACCTTTGAAACAACTCGCTCAATAACATAAGGGCCTTTCCATGTCATCAATAACTTATTATGGTCCGTAGGTAACAACAACAGAACCTTGTCTCCTGGCTTAAAAATTCTCAGTTTGGACCCTCTATCTTTATAGTCTTTTGCTCTTTTCGAAGCGATACTAGACGCTTCTTCTGCTATAGTGCGCGCTGCCGATAGTCTTTCTCTTAAATCAACAAGGTACTGAAACACCGAAATCTGCTCATCGTCTCCCGATGATGGCGACGTCATCATGTCCCGAAGAACATCAGTTGGGCCCCTGGGACTACGACCGTACATCATTTCGAACGGCGAGAATCCCGTTGACTCCTGCCGTACCTCTCTGTACGCGAATAACACCGCAGGGATATATCTATCCCAATCTTTAGGGCGATCCGCAGCTACCTTACGCAGCATCGACTTTAACGTCGAGTTCAATCTCTCGCACATGCCATTAGCCTGCGGATGATAAGGGGTGGTAGTGATGGGTTGTATACTGAATAAGCGGAACAATTCCTTCATCATCTGCGACGTAAATTGCGCGCCCCTATCAGACAGAATTTGCTCTGGTATTCCTACCCTAGCGAAAATTGCAAACAACGCTTCCGCGACTGCCTCAGACGTTATGGTCCGCAGAGGAACCGCCTCTGGCCATCTCGTAGCATTACATATGACCGTTAAGAAAAATCGATTCCCCCTATCGGTCGCTGGGTGAATGGGGCCAACAAGGTCTATCGAGACCTTTTTAAACGGTCCCGAGACCGTGGGGATCTTCTGAAGAGGGGCCTGGGGTGTACGACCCTTATGCGTCGTCTTTTGGCACGCACTGCACGTCTTACAATAGACCTGCACATCTCTGTGGATCGATGGCCAGTAAAAATTTTTAAGAACCCTTTCTTTGGTTCTAGCTATCCCCATATGACCCGCTAATGGGACATCATGGGCCAGACGCAATACTGTAGCAATTAACGACCGTGGCACCACGACCTGCTTTTGAACGGAAGCCACTGTGACGTACATACGGAACAGAATGCCCCCCTGGACAAAAAAAGAAGATGACCCGTTCTTATATCTCCTCGTTTTCTCGTTTCGCAATTCCCCAAAACATGGGTTTAATGATGGGTCCTCCCTTTGTAATCTCGCCAAGCGCTCTGGCGTGATATCTAGGTTGACCGCTGGCGTCGCCAAAGGTCTAATCTTATCTTTATCAACTACTCGTCGACGTGTTTCGACCGCGGCGCAAAAGTCAATACCTTTTGATTGCGACCATGCTTGCACGTTCTCATCGGAAGGGGAAACTACCCGTGATACATTCCCAATGATGAGCTGGGCGCCTGGAAAACAACCAACGACTGCTTCGACTTCCCCGCTAAGGAAAGGTGTATCTATCATTATTCTTGCCATGGGTAATTTCTCAATGGCCCCCGAAAATTGGATGCACGGGACAGTCTCACCTGTAAGCTGTGAATCCCGAATGCAGTCTCTATGCACTCCCACAACGGTAGATCCCGTATCTCGTAAAACCGAGACCGGTTCGTCCCCAACAAACCCCGGATAAACCCTAAGACCACCTCCTGTATGACATGAATTTATAACGGGGATCTTTCTCCCACAAGGTAAAATACCGGAAGATAATAACTTCTCACAACTGGGACACTTAGAATACTGTCCGCCTCCGTTGTCCGATGTAACGCACGCAGCCGCATGATGAAATTTATTTGGGGAACATGGACTGGAGCTACTGTCCACGTTCGCCGCTATCCTACCTGCAGGGCAGTTCACGCTGATGTGATCTGCTCTTCCGCAGTTCCAACACTTCGCGGCCCTACACTCGCGCGAAAAGTGACCCACGCGTCCGCAAGTCCAACACTCCGCTCCCTGTGCTGTATTAGGCCTGGGTCCCCGTGACCCATCGCGACCGGAACTAGAGTCCCTATGCCGTCGGTTATCGGCAAAGGTTACAACTCGCCCCCGGCCACTACCGCGACCTAGCCCTCCTGCTCGGTCAAACTTACCGGATCCATATGCCGGTGATTGGTGATAGCCCCTACGCTGCCCCTGGGCTTGCCCGCTATAGGCACCACGCTGACGCGACCTGTCCCTAAGTCCTGCAGGCGACCCCTCGACAACGGCGACGTACCCAGCATCTTGGACGTACGCCCTGGCGACTGGTTTGGACGGATGCGCCGTACGGTATGCCTCCGCCAACTTAGACGCCTCCTGCACCGTCGCGGGTTCGTTCTCTTTCAGGAAAGCCACCAGGTCCTTGTGGCACGACGCGTACAGCTGGTCACGGATCATTAAGTCTTTCAGTTTAGCAAAATCCGTGCCCACATGCGCCAAGTCTACCCAGTTCGCGAAATACTCCGTCAGTCTCGCGACGAAGGCAGCAAAGTCCTCCCTGGTATCTGCACGTGCTCGCCTAAACTGCTCCCGGAAATATTCCTCGGTACGCGCAAATCGGCGAAGCAGCAAAGCCTTCAGCTTATCGTAATCTTGCACGTCTTCGCGCTGTAGCTCTTTAAAGTAAGTTAACGCTCGCCCCTGCAATAGCGATGCCAGGTAGGTGGCCCATAATTCCTTATTTTCCCCCCATTGCAATTGTGCGTTCAGTTCGAACCTGTAAAGGAAGGCGTCTATGTCGTCCTTCCGGTCGTCGAACGTAGGGAGCTTAATCCTAACACCACCTTTATTGTGTACCTGCCGCTCAACTGTTTCTGTTGGCGCATTCTTTTTGATTTCCAACTCTGCGATCTTTACTTGCGCCTCTATCTCCTTTAACTTTAATTCCCTTTCCTGTTGCTGAGCCTCTAACTCCTTCAACTTAAACTCCCTCTCCTGCTCCTGAGCCTTAGCCTCTCTTTCCTGTTGCTTAAACTCCCTTTCCTGTTCCTTATCCTTAGCCTCTCTTTCCTGTTGCTTAACCTTAGCCTCTCTTTCCTCCTCCTGAGCCTTAGCCTCTTTTTCTCGCTCTCTATCCTTAGCACGCTCATCGCGCAAATCCGCCTGCTGTTCTTTAATCCAGCCGCGTAGCTCCTCTCCCTCCAGGCCAAGTTCCTTACCCAACTTCATTAGTTGTTGGAGTTCCGCCATTTCACAGATTTATGGTTATGGTATATATTTAAAAAAAACGGCTAACCTGTCGGTATGATAACTAACGACACGACCAGAGACCTGAGATCACACCAGATATAACAATAACCGGTTCAGAATATAATTCAGAAATTTACCTTTACAGCAAAACTAATTCTATATCTATAAAATGTATGCACTATTAATTATAAAAGAAAATAGAAACGACAAGAATGAAGAAATATAGTAGAAGGACCACAAGTACGTCAAGGACAACGAACCAGACTAGGACAAAGCTGTAAAAAAGAAGATATAATGGAAAAAAAAAATGCAACCTAACTACGCCGATTACACAACAAGGTACGAACAAGAACAGAGCCTGAAAAAAAAGAACGTATCTATAGATAGGTAGAAAGAGGGACAAGAGAATACGTCTTCCTAAAACAACGAGGAAGATAGAACGCTACAACTAAACAAAAATACAGGTCCCTACAGAACTGTTCACTGTGATGAACGAAGTTCCTAGATTAGCCCACCTCCCGAAGAGGACAAACTACGCTCACCACAGCAAACCCGCGCCACCGCCCGTATAACCTATAACGACAACAACAGCAAAAACAGGGAAACAGACAGATGAAAAGACAGCCCTTAATCCAGGGTACAAAATTTTTGACTTTTACTTAACTTTCAGCCTTATGCGTTTAAGTCCTCGACCTAATCGGAGCTCTGGCTGCTTGTCTCCTCAGGCTGCACGCACACACACTGTCTCTCTGAAATTTAAGTACACATTAATACATATTCATCAAAATACATGCATCAATACATATTATTATTCATAAATATACATAAATCATATCATGAAATGTCCATTCATCCAACGAACAAGACAGCACAAATACCTACTAACTAACTACAACTAAATATTACGAAAATGGACGAGTCACAATGGACGAGCCCCCAATGTCACAAATCCCAGACTGGGAGATGTAATAAGTTATGACAGGACAACAATCACGAACAAACAAGTTAACACTTAACAGAACAATCCATCAGACTCACACATTTATTAAACATAATTATACAAATAATAGCGCAATTACATACATTATATTATTGAAATGCACTGCCGTACAACGGCCTTATTCTCACACACACTCTCCCTCGGATCCACAATCCGGTAGTTACTCCTAAAGGCACTTCGGCCTCAGCCTCTCCCCTCAGGGTCTTAATAGTACATTAATGATTCACTGGCACCGCAGTCTCTCAATATCACCTTCCTATTGTCATACACCTTAGCACTCCCCTAGCACCTCCGCAGGGCAATAACACATTATTATTTCCATAGCCATCAACATGGCAACAACATAATATCAGTTCACTAGCCTATCAACATGGCAACAACATAGTATCTCATTCACTCTCATATCTACGTCCCTGCCCGTGGCCTGACTGCCACGACTTTATGTGCCTCTACTGTCCTGCCCCGACAGTCTCACTTCTGGCCTATGTCTGGCCTCCGGCCCTATGCTGGCCTATCCCCTGTGCTCATCGAGGTGGCTCTGCGGCCCGTCCCCGACACCTACAAGAATAACATTACATTGGTATAATACCCTACCATTTCTATTCACTCCACCTCTCCTTACAATCCATGAAGCGTACACACACTAGTTCACCTTTCACTCACCACACATCTTACGGTAACACACCTCCATCGGAGTACACACTACTCACTCGCGCTACAACTCCATGAACTCACTTTCATCTATCGCTCATGGCGCACATTGCTATATCCAATATCACGGACTTCCACATTCCTCACATATACTTATTCACATCATGGTAATAAGACGAATATAATATAATACATCAATCATAATAATCAATCAACGTTCTACATACCAGTCATAACTGGAAAGACTCTCACTAGTCTTCTCGACCGCTTCCCTTTACGTCCGCCCGACGGGCTTTTATTCGCAGGTCCGATCCCTAGGACCTTCTAACTTGCAGTGATAGTACTACCGCGCTTTCGCCTCCTTCAGACCCCCCACTCATGACATGCGCGACTTTTCTTCCCTGTCTCCGTGCGTTAATTTTACTCTCCTCCTTTCCCCCCGTAATTATTAACTATCGCTCACTCCACTCGTGACACAGTTATGCAATTATGTACGTACTTATCTATCTATTTAGTTATGTCTGATCAGTGAGTCATGCACAGAATGAATGCATTCCAAATCCCATCTCAATTTGAGTTATTGCAACGTGACAGCAAGTCGTATGTGTGCGTCTGGCCTAAGAAACGTAAGGCAGGATAACGCTGAGTGCCTGAACAAAACCCAGATTCAAATGTGTCTAATGGTCAGTGAGGGCTGGGCGAATGAAACAGAGGGTACAGTGGTTGGGCAGAGGGACTGGTAAGTGACCTGACAAAGCAGCAGCCTCAGAAAAATGAAATTGATGCTCTCTGCCTGCATGTATCACATATCTAAAGTGTTCATAAAAATTGGACATAATGGATAAAATTACAGTCTTCATTCTAATTCTAGAGTTGTTCCTACATATTCAAAAACGTGTAACTCCCCCCCCCCCCCCCCCCCCAAGAAAATAAATAAAAATAAAATAAACCATCTGAAGTTGAGGTTGTTGAGCTTAAGCATCAAATTGATTAAGTACATTTTCCAATATTCTGAAAAGGCATTTCCATGAAAAACTGAAAACAACATTATCTTATTATTCATGTAGACTTTTAAAGAAACTATCAAATGATAAGAACAAAAAACAAGACGACTTAAACATTGGGTCAACTGCAAACAGCTTTCTCCTTTCATCAGGGGCGAAGCGTGGCCATCTGCAGAGGGTAATCAGAATTTAAGCTAGTAAGATCCTCATAATAGGGCGTATCGCTATATCATATTTACATAATTATAATTGCAGCCACTAAAAGTAAATAATGAAACGGTTGCTAGGCTCTGCAAAATCTAAAGAGCGGACTATTCTTGTCAACAGGACAGGAATGCAGCAATTTGCAAGCCAAACTAATCTGAAAATACCATTCATTCATACTAACAGACTTATAAAGGGATATTTTTCATCCATTTTTAAAATATAATTTGAACGGCAAGTTTTCATTGTCATATTCTTAGCCAGAGATTTTGTTATTCTCATAAAGTTTCTCGAAAAGGACCCATTAACATTAAATGGCAGAAAGTGCTTAAGTGGCATCTCTGTGACACAACGCTGTGCACCGATCTCGGAGAAGTGGCTATCTACCATTGCGGTATAGGTTCGCTATCAAGTGAAGTGATGTTCTTGATATGTTCGGCTTATTTTGATCACAGATCTAGATCTAGACTATATTATTATGCTTTGATAGCTCTTGCTGTGCGGAGAGTAAATTATTCTTAGATTACCTCAAACAAAAAAATCCACACAAACTCTTTCACTATACTCCGTACCTTTCGAGTAGGTTGAAAACGACCGCATAGTGAAAAACATGCATAAATCTAGGTAAAATCAGGTCAAACTTTGATTATAAGCCTATTTTTATCCCCACTATTCTGCTGTCTACGGGGCCGCGTCGACGAATACAGGCTTTGCTAAAGATAGCTTCTGGATGTAGTCAAGTCCTCTTTGTCTTTGTTAATCACTGATTATGGACCAGTTCATAAGGTGTGGGTCCCTATGAAGATGCTTTTCGGTGAGGGGTGTTGGACTATATAACAAACGCAAATAGCGACGTAGAATTGAATGCTGAACTGACTAAATGGAGTTGGGCTCGATCTGGAAAGCATAGTAATTCTAGAATCAATATTCGAAGGGTAATCACTGATTATTTGATTATGAGGAAGTCTCGCCCCTGCCGTCCATCGCTCACCAAATATTACTTTTCAATTCCTGAAACAATCTTGGAGGTAAGAAATATCTTGAATTACTAAAACACTTCTCAGATTCTCATATTTGGTTGACCAGCGACTCCATACCTGGTTCAATTTGTTGTTGAGAACTGTCGATTACCATATTTTGTGACATCTTGTCGTCGCTGTTCCAGAGTTGCAGTCCTGCTGGCCCTAATATGCCATTAACGTGAAGAGCGCAATTTGGCCGTTTTTCGAGCGACCTCAAAGTTTGACCAAAAGTCAATCTCGCCTTACGCGTCGTTTTTCATTTTAATCTTGGTTATGACCCACATTTGCTTGATGAACTAGACACACACAACATTGCTTTGTTTTGATGAGGCCGTTTTTGAGCTGACTTAAACTTAGACCCAAACCCTATCTCGCCTTTAGTTTTATTTTTCAGTTTAATCTTGATTATTACCGCTGTTGC
The DNA here is from genome assembly GCA_963931925.1 of Onchidella celtica. Lineage (NCBI taxonomy): Eukaryota > Metazoa > Mollusca > Gastropoda > Systellommatophora > Onchidiidae > Onchidella > Onchidella celtica. Next base: position 12,136,668 of record OZ007570.1, read on the forward strand.
TTAGTGAACAAATACATACCACATCGCTTTGTTTTGATGAAAGCAAACTCTGCTGTGTTAGGGCCCTAGCCGCACTGGTTCAAGTCTCCTCGTTTTTAGTGTGACATGTGTACCAATGAGTTAAAGGCGACCTCACGCACCAGAGAGTCTGAAACACAGCTGTCTCGCTAGTTGATTAAAACAAAGTTCAAGTGTAAGTCAAAACTAACGCAAATTAAACAGGCTTGACTCATTTGCGTTGTGACTCATAGGTGTGACAGAAATTCCCCGTGTAAGAGATTGGTGAGCTATTTAATATGAAATAACCGTTCAAACCAAGGAAAACAAACAAATACACTGGTCTAGAGACAAAGTTCTCGCCTCTCGTGCCGAAGGCGCCGGGTTCGATTCCCAGAAGGTTTAGGTCGGAATTTTCTCATATTTTCCCGCCCCTGATCGTATGGCAGGTAGGATCGAGCGCCTAGTTATCTCGGATAAGGACGAACAACTTGGAAAGGTACCTTGGCAGTTGGAAATCGAAATGAGCAGGCGGAACAGGCCGCTGCCAGGGTGCAATTAAAAAACAACACAAGAACTAATTCCTCCCCCCCCCCCCTTCTCCTCAACCCCCCAACAAAACAACAAAAAACGTCGACCGGTTCTGCACAGTGTGGGAACGATGTATCTGCTGCTGCAGTTGTAACTGGGCTACAATGACACTAAGGCAATTTCCCAAATGGGATTAAAGAAATAGACAAAACAACGACAACAAGAGCAAGAACAAAATGATAAGCCACCCACGAGTTACGTAAAAACAGATTCGAAGCTATTCGTCAAATCAACTTGCCGACAAGGCAGTATCTGTTAAGGCTTTGCGAGTTTGTAGAATACTGGAACTCTACACAAATTACCCTCTGCTTAAACCAATGGATCAACGTGTATCCTTACTGTTTGACGTTTCTCTCATGTTTGCAAACCATGCAATTGCAGGCCGACGAGAACGGTGCAGTGTGAAGACATTTCCACTTTACCAGATCCACCTCGATTCACCTCTATGCGATGTCTTGATTGAACCGAAGTTCTGACGTGAAACAGTATTACATACATTTGGTCAACAAAAGTAATCAAACTCTGTAGGTGCAGCTAAATCGATTGGTGACGCAGAGGAATATACTGCATTATAATTAATTTTAATTTGTTACTAGACAGTTCATAATCTGTTTAAAGCTGAAGAGTCATACACTAAATTAGAGTTATTATTGGATCTATGACTGTAGAAGACCATCTTTAAACAGACAAAGTCGGTAAGATTTTACATTAACAAGGGAGAAGTGATAGTGGGGTATATGCCTAGTTCAATATTTAGGACAAAAATAAGGCTGGGGTTTCTGGGGAGGGTGTGGTAAAGAAGAAGGTTGAACCCAGGGTGAAAACCATAATATTTTTAATTAGTTGTCGTACTCTGTTTGCACTCAGGTGGAACGGGTGAGCTGTGGAACCATAGAATTTGGCAGCTCAGGGGTGAATTGAATAATTACTGAATATGAACGATATTAGTACTGTTCAATAGTCAGTGCCTTCTACTTGCAGTTGACGCCTTTAACTAGCGTTTAACAGATTGTGGTGGATCAGATTCACGCAAGTTCAAAGATTCTTCACTTACACCTTGTCATTAGGTGTGATGATGACGATGTCAACGATGAAGATGATGGCGTGTTCAATGGAAGGGGGGGGGGTGGGAGGAGGGGGGAGGGGGCTAAAATGTCAATCATTGCATCATGTCTATTTACGATACATTTTGTTGTTGTTACAGTTTCATCGTTTTGGGTGTTATTTTTCTGTGGTTGTCATCATCTGCTTCATCGTCACCTTGATCCCGTTGCCAGCTTCATCACCTTTACCGAATAAAAGTTGTACTTTCTGTATAATTATAGCCGACATTATCAATAGCATCAACACTGTTATCTTGAGGTTACGCCACTACCGTCACCACCCGCATCATCATTGGCATTAGCAGTATCAAAAACATCATCATCATCATCGCCATCACCACCACCACTTCCCACGCAAGTCAGACGGAGGCACAAATAAGAAATAGATATATTTGTTGCTGCTTCAGAAAATGGGGAAATAATATATCAGGTGACCAGAAACGATGATGATCGATCAGTCTTATCGTCATGTCTCTCTACCTCATCCCTATCTCATTAACTAGCCGACGATTGAAAATACCAGTGACAGAGACATCTATTGCTATAGAGGCTTATTACTAAGAAATTGATTCTCTGGCAAGGCTGTCAAAGGCTGAGAGAATTACAAGCGCAGAAAGGTGTTAATTTGGCCGGGTAGATCAGATCATAGAGACAGCATTGCCCCGGGCGATACTTTTCACGAACACAAATGTTAGACTTGAAACCCAAGAGATATAATTTCTGTATCAGATGCACACAGCGAAGCACATATGTAAATACCGAACATGGGGCGATACGATGCATTTTGAATTGTAAACTTCATATTTCATTTGTTTTTGCAATGCCAAAGTTATGTTTGTTTTGAAGTAAGTTAAAAGGGGCAAAATATAAAACAAAATTCTGGTTAAAAGTACAAGGCAAGCATGTGTCGTACTGCTAGATTGCTAGTCAGTGTGCGCTTCTGAGTATGTTTTCTTTTTTTTTTTATTAGTAACCATTTCTTATCTTTGTAACTCAAGTTTCGTTTCCTAATAGTAACGGTAAAATAAGTGATAGACACGCCTGAAGTAGAAGTGGCGGGGGGGGGGGGGGGAAACAACGCAACTAGTGTTACCTAGCTCCAATCACGGCTGAATGCCTCCAGCTCACCCCAGACCAAAATTTGAACCTGAGCATTTTCATCTGAAGAAAAATCTGTAGTGACGTCAGCAGCATCGCCGGTTAGTTCATTAGCAAATTTGTGAGGAGAAACTGGCCACTAGAGGTGGTAAAGAGTGTATGGTAAGGATGAACAAGACATAAAACTTGGGATGGAATTTTTTGAAAGGGGGTGTTTCGAGGGGAACAGTTGTGTCTGTGGGGATTTGGTAGGCACAGTTGTCCCTTTGAGTTAGGGTTAAGGTTTGGATGCATTTATCGGGGCTGATGCCTGGAAAAAAGCCAAAGTGTAATGCGTGGGCTTCGCAAGGGAGGGCACTTCCAGTAGAATAGGGATGCATAATCTGGGTTAAAGTTACCTCCAAACTAAGGGTTTACCTTACTAATTCTTGATTTGTTCGTACTTTAAAAAAAAAAAAAAATTATAAACCCTCCCCCATCGAAAAAAAAAAAAAATCCAACAACTGAAGTTGGGAAGAAAATTTGAAGTAGGCCTATTTGTGAAAAAATACACTTTTGTTTCTTTCTGCAATTTTGGATTAAACAACTTCTTAATTAGCGTGTTGTCAACGTGTAATATAATTCAGAGGAGAGTACCTCGAGAAAAAAACGGAATATACAATCTTGTCTGTTTCTAATATATTTATTTGACTGATTAGTGTGTTAAAAAATAAGCTCCTTACCCGAAGCCCCCTGTCTTTTTTTTTGAGTATTTCGGTAATTTCAACAAACCGAACAAAATGGAATGGAGTAAAATTTACTTTAAAAAAATTGCCAGTAATAAACAAGACGAGCAAAGTAGGGAATGCCTACATTGAAATGTGGCAAATGATAAGGTATGAAGCCGCAGGTATCTCACTTAATAGAGCAAATACTCACACCAGCTGAATCACTTCATAGTATTGGGTACTTGCCATAAGATTTATTGGGTACTTGCCATAAGATTAGAACAAAAATAAAGACGTAATTTCAAGCTGCCATAGAATTTGTCCGACATGTCCACCACCAGCATCACTTTCAAGACAGAATCAGCACATTTCTCGCTGGAAGTCCCTAAGGCTTTAAAGACGACATGAATTAATAGACTGAAACTGTCAGGATAAAATTTCATTAGATTGGCCCAGAGAGTAATCATCATAAATAAGTGTAAGACCTGAGACCTCTGAACATTGTTCTACACATTGTGTTCAGCGATGAGACAGTCGCAGCTAAGATTCGCAACTTTACAGCATGCAAACTCCTGTTGCTAAAGTCTCCTAATTTCCAACTCAGAATTATAGGAAAAGTAAGAAACTTGATAAATCAAAACAGGACAAAAATTCTTGTACATGCATCTAATAGTAGTAGACTTGATTATTGCAACTCATTGCTACTTGGAATTCCAAAACGCACTCTAAATCGTTTCAGAAAATTCAAAATAGAACAGCCAGATTAATCACACAATCTCACCCATCATCAGATATTCTTCCAATTCTTGAGTCACTCCATTGGCTACCCGTTAAGGACAGAATAGACTTCAAAATTTGATCTCGGAGGTTTGATGATGAGAGATCAAATGTTTGTTAATGTGTGTGAGTGGGAGCACGATGGATTAATCTTATGTTGATCCTGGTTTTTAAGTTTAGTTCAGGGCCTTAGAGCATAATCGTTTTTGGGGGAGTTGGGCGCTTATACAAGTTAATAATTACATTATGTACTACGTAGAATATGATGACAAAAATAATGTCTTATTTTGATCATTCATTGTTAGGGAGAAGGAAGATTAGGCATATATAATAGCCCGTTAATACACTCTATTATTGTCTCAGTGCTTTTCTCCAGTTCACATTTTGAACCCCAAATACTATTAAGTCTGGAAGGAACGATTTCGACATTCATAGCCATACGAGCGGTTTCGAACTTAAACTTTGTAAGTCCTAATGCGACATTAAGTGCTTTTTTTCACTTTTTCTATCACAAGGTGTATCGGCTGGCCAGAATCCAGGCGTGTTTTGTAACCTCACTTGACGAACTCCGATCCTGATGTGTCCTGTAACTCTGGTATGAAATGCCCAAACTGCATTTAATTTGCCTGCAGGTCTGTGAGGCTTGTGGTGGGTGTGATGTAACAGGCGTTTGTCTCACAAATGAATCCAACAATCTGAGAGACTTCACTCTACACGTTTTCTACATTAAGATTATATTCACTTCCCATAACCTACGACACAATGACATATCAGGAGTTTATACTGTGGTAGAATCAGCAGGACTCTATTATACACTACAATCCAGAACAAATCAGATGAGTAGGTCTGTGTTTGAGGCTTGTGTAGGGGAACTTCATTTTCACATGTAGAGAGTCAGAACATAAGAGAAACAGAGTATTTCCATTTTTTACTTTTGAGTAAATCTGTGTAAAAGTTCAAATTAAGTGTAAATCTCTAGCCCTACCGACACGTCCCACCTTCAAGGCTCGTCTGATCTTACAATATGGCCATGAAATAATAAGATCCGACGTATTCTTACCTTTCAAAAATTAACCTCGCTTTGTATATACCACATGTCAACATTTTATTTCCTTACAATTTTGTATGCATTTCTGTTTTAGAGAAAAGTGTGGAATTTCAAGTCAAAAGCACATGTCGAAAAGCATGTTAAAGAAAGATTAAACGAAATAATACCTATAAATGATTTTGTCAGTACCAATTTCCCCCTCAACCAGTAGGTCTTTGTCACCACAGCTGTCAAAATCCTTGACGTGCCAATTTCGTCTTAGGGAAAACCCGCTGGACAGAGTATTGTGAAGTACTAAGGCATCTTAAGGCACATTTTCTCTGTACGCTGGAGACATTTATCTTTTGGTCATTTTGTCTGTCAGGTGATAATTTTACCATTAACCAGGCTGTTACCGACGAGGATAAAACAACTCTGTACAGATAATGTTCACAAGTCACACATATGACACACCCAGCATTGGTGAAGTGGCAAATCAGTGTAAGGACAGTACACAAATCAGCCCAGGAACTGCAAATTTAGAAGAGGTAAAAGAAATAGAAGAAAGAATACCTAGGATCTGGATTCAGATAGTTCGTGATTAAAATAGGATATCGAAACCTGTCAGCATCGAAAAGAGGGAGAGAGAGAAACCTAAGCAGTCTCGTTTCTTCGAGTTAGACCCGACATTTCCGTCCAGAAAACATCACCAAAGTACAGCCATGAGTGACAGAATTACGGCTGAGTCACCTTACATTACAGATGACGAAATTCTGTATGTCAAGATATATCTCACCGGAGTGTTTCACGGAACCATAGCTGCTATCGGCGTTTTCAGTAACGCACTAAATTTGATCATATTTGCCACACTTGGTCTGAAGGATGGCATGAGCTTTGGCGTGTTTGCTCTATCCTTGACAGATTTCCTGGCCACTGGTCTCCAGCTGGCTATGTCGATGTGCTATGCAGCGGACGTCGCTTTGCCACACGGACCGGTGGATTTATACCACATGGGCATTTTTGTTTTTGGCTGGGCCAACTTTATCACCTACATGATCTCCTGTTGGATCACCGCTCTAATCTCTGTGGAGAGATGTTTCTGTGTGGTTATGCCATTCAAAGTCAGACAGATTTTCTCTCGAAACCGCTGTGCTGTATGTATTCTACTGATCTGTCTTGTACACGTCGGGGTGCATATTCCTTTGTTTGTGCCACAGCGATGGGGGTGGGTGAATGTAACATCTACAGTTGTGAGAGGCGGTGTTTCCAAGCTGGAAACCAGAACGGTTCTAACGGCCATTTACACGGACGAAACATCCAGGTTAGAGGAAATCGTTGATATCATCGCTGGCATCAGTCTGTCTCTCATCTCACAAGTTATCGTCATCGTATGCGGTGCCTGGATGATTTATGCTCTTCAAGCTGCCTCCACCATCCGTTCGGGAATCGTCGCTAAAGACAACAAAGGTCTTGATCTTAAATCTCGTTCTCAAGAAACAACACCAAATTCTACGTCTAAGCTATCTTTGAGCGCTGTAGTCAACGCGAAGATGCAAAATCTCTCGGAAAAGGAATTACGACTGGTCAAAGTGGTTTTGTTTCTTGCAATTTTGTTAAGCGTATGTAACATTCCCAAATTTTTGGCCATTACTTTGTACCATACTATCCCTGGTCTCAAGCGAGGGACACAGATAAATCTCAACTTTCTGATCTGGGAACTGTCGCATATCTCCAGTACCATCTGCAGCTCCTCCAATTTCATAGTATATTTGATACTGAACTCAAAGTATAGAGAAGTGTTGAAACAAATGTTTAACAAAACGTGAAGTTGTCTGGAACTCCCAGGAACACCATGGTAATAGTGTACACAGGTTACTAACTTAAGTATGTTAAATCTACCAGTGAACTTCACAACATTGATATGTTAGTTATAACATGAAGGGAACGTCATTGTGCCGACAGCTAGACTTTTAACATGGTTTTTATGTCGCAAACCTTATGCCTAGAACTTCGAGACAACTACAGAACCTACAAACATCACGCAGTTTTCATCTAAACTAATTTTAAACAAATGTAGTGTGCATTGGACGAATAAAATTGGGAGTATACATTGGGATTATGCCCAGCGAGGACAATTTTCAAACTTGAACCCTACCTTATCGTAGGGATATCTACCATATTGTTGTATACGACATTTTTGCGGACTTTGAGGTTTTGTCACGAAAGTGGTTCTCCCACCTCAAATTTCATTATGAATAGGTGTCATTCCAATCGATGGAAAACTTTTCGAGGCATGTGTTTGTCACGTCATGTTGTCCTCTGATTTAACACAATTCTTCAAAGCTTCGATTCTCATTTTCTCGAAAAGACGAAACTGTACCTACAACGATATGGAAAATACACCTCGGTATTATATACATTATATATTATATTATAATTATATACACACTGCCCTTTATAGTTTAACGTCCCCAACGCTTCATGTCCTAGTTTCGTGAACAATAACAAGAAAATAATCTTCTTACAGTGTCAGCTGTGTGCCGAGGAAAGCATGTCTGTAAAACAGGACAGAGGCTACTGCTTGTCATAAACTAAAATGAAAAAGAAAGTTAAATCTTACATTTTGTCTTCACCCCCTCTGTCACCAAATTTTGGCCATTTTACTTTCTGTGACAGGTTTATGCTAAAGGTTTAAAAGAAAACTTCAAGCCTTTGGGCCTCCCTATATTCTAGTTATGATTTTGCCAGTGGACAAAAGAACGGTCTGGCTCCATCTTCTCTTGAAACTGAGAAAACCTCGTGAGCGTGGGCAGGACCTTCTAACATGTCAACGGCAAAACTAAAACAAATGGACAAATTATTTCCATTTTCGCTCAAGTCACGATTCAGACCAAAGAAATTTCTAAAAAATCGAACTAAATTTTCTTGAAAAAAACCAAAACAAGAGTTGATGAATAAGACCACTGTTTTAGTCATGGGTACACTTGTGTCAGTATTCTGGCAACACATTAAGGCAGCTCGCGGAAGAGTATGATATTTCTGATTACAGATTTTCAGTTCTATTGCTGAGTACTTCATGTTTCTTTTATAATGCCTTTATTTTGTGTGCGCAGATTGCCAATGCAGAATGTACAGCGTACTCATGTGTGTTATGTGTATGTCGCGGTGGCGATCGGTGTAATTAATGTGTATGAGGAGCTGAGAACCAGAGCTTACTAAATAGTGGTTTGACCAATAAAGCAATTTGTGATCGTTCAGACGCAAGCACCCGGCACCGAATACTATAGGGCAACTTGTGACCTTTCAGACACTTAAAAAAAATATAAATGAAGATTAAACTAGTATAACCTACTTTAAGTAACCAAAAAGTCAAAAAAAAAACAACAAAAAAAACAACAACAACAACAACAACTAAACTTCATTTTTCTCGAAAGTGTGGACTTTGCATCTAGTAGGTTTCTCGGACCTACGAGTATATATGTGTGACAGACAGGCTGCGTGTGTATGAGTCCGTGTGGGACAGAGAGGTTGCATAAATTATTATTATTATGAGTAACAGAGACCCACCCAACTGCAAGCCAACAAAACCGCACTTGACCGCCTGGCCTTATCAATAAAAGCTGTCATAATTTCAAGGGATCTAACTCGGGTAAACAAATGAGATAGTCTAGTCAAGAAGAGTTACGTCCCCTATAGACCTCTAACACTCGCTTTCTCATAGACCCCATAGGCATTCACTTTTTTCATCATAACTTCCCCCAACCGAATGTAAAACAGGGTTAAAACGATAAATTTCACTGGTTGTGATGAATTTAAACTAATTATTTTCAGCGTAAGTAAGAGATACTCAAAGAGTGTCAAGTTACTAACAAGTAGCTAGGCTGTTATAAACCGGGTAAAGATTATATTCAAGCGAAACATGCTTTTTTTTGGTTTGTTTGTTTATTTAGTTGTTCATTGGAAGTAATGTTAATTTCTTTCCTGGAACATTAGCTGAAATGAATTTCTTCGGGAAGTGAGAAGGGAGAGATACATAGATCGATAGATAGGTAGATAGATAGATAGATAGAGAGAGAGAGAGAGAGAGAGAGAGAGAGAGAAAGAGAGAGAGAGAGAGAGAGAGAAAGATAGAGAGAGAGAGAGAGAGAGAGAGAGAGAGAAGAGAGAGAGAGAGAGAGAGTTCTCCACAATCAAGAAGCACAGCTACAGATCAAACCTGAAGTCTTCCATGGAGGTCTCGAAACAACAGACACAGCTACATCCCCTCAACTGCCCTTCACTCCCCCCTTCTTCACACATACACCAACATTAAGAAAACAGCCTCTTCCTGATACAACTGTCCCTGTTCGAACCAATACCGATTCCTTACACCATAAATATTACATACTCTAGAATGACACACAAACTGGGTGATTAGGCATTCTGTAATGTAAGTATTCAATAAATAATCAGTATATTCTGTATATTTTCAGTAATGCGATTTTAAAGAGAAGAGAATCTGCACAAAAAGTTAGGTTTCGCGCCTCTCTCCCCCTTTCCTTTCTTGTTCTTACCAACCACGTGGGCCGGAAAGGAAGAGGATGGATGTGGTCTGTACTGAAGTGGATGAAAGAAAATAGGCTAATGTTATTATTACACTACGCCTGTGCTCACCACGGCATGTCAGCCTTGCATGGATGGTTTAGTGGCGGGAAATAATGACGTTTTAGGCTGAGGAGTTCGTGGAAAGAAATGGATGGGGAGAAGGAATTAGCGACACAAAGACAATTCAAAACACATTTCCCCACCATTTCAAGTCTGAAAATCTAAAAAGAACCTTTTGCAGGTGGGAAGGAAGGCATCTGTAAAATTTCAGGCAAATCCCAGCTCTGCCAGCTGCGGTGGGTCTTGTTAAAAATTGGACTTTTAAAAAAATATAATATAGATATATAATATCTTCAGTCGGTGAATAAACTCAACCAACTGACCTGCAGACAATTTTACAGTAGAAGAATTTTTTTTTTCTAGAACTTGATACTGCATTATTCATGGGATTAAATTTCTCATTTCATATAAAAATTGCCTCAAGATGATGTATCTCATAAAGTAGAATAAAATTTGTCTTTATAAGATACATTTTGGATTTAGCCCGTTTCTCCTTTCAAATAATAATAATAATAGTTCGTCCATCAGGTATGATGATGACCTTAACAACACCAGAGGAATAAAGAACAGAAATTGTTGAGAATTTCAACACATGGACAATAAAGAGAACTAAAGGACACAGAGGACAGAATGGAAAGACTGTTCTTTCATGACTTATGGCTTCTCATGTGACTGATAAGTCCTATTTTTGCCCGCAGACCCTTCCGCATAAATGACAAGAGTGCTCCGTTGGTTCAGTACCACTGGGCCTTTTCTTGCGCCGTTCTCTTTTTTTGATAGCCTGCTGGACTCTGTCAGCTTCCCATGCTTTGCTGCCTCTGGTAAGGGCCGCCCTCCAATTTGCACGATCAAGCGAGAGCTTTTCCCACTCACTCACATCAATGGCAAAGGCCTTCAGTGATTGCTTGACAGTGTCTCCTTTCAAATACCAGCTCATAAATTAGGCCACAGGTGTATAGCGCGTTTATGACACCAGTCGGCCGGCTCTGGCGCCGAGAATATGGCAGGCCAAACCGGTCACGCTGAACTGACACTTTTATTGCCTGAACAAAATGTAAATGTCCTCATGTACATGTAAATGATCGAGCAAAAATGACAACGATAATCTATATGTAATGTGTGTGTATGTCTGTATGTGTGTGTCTGTGTATGTGGGGGGGGGGGGTCGGATGCGTGTGTACAAATACAAGGTGGGTGGTTATTCTAATACGTATAGCATTTTTCTTAAATCTACAGTGGACAGCTGTTTTATGGGAAAAGGACGCTATCCCTTTGGACAAAATCCCCACCGCTATCGGACAAAGAAAATCCTCTTTGTAAAAAAGTGAAAGACAACTGTACAAAGTTAATGACAGCAAACGTTATGAAATGTTTGTTATAAATGGTGCTGAAGAACAAATTTCAATTATACACTAGTAATTGCCCCATTCTTCGAATGGTTAAGCACAGCATTCCAGACCGAAAGGAATCAGCACAAAGACATTCATTGATGTCGAGACACTTTGGATCATCCACAAAAAAATTGGCTATTAATAGATAGATAGGAGAATTTTTCAGGAAATGATGACGTCATGGGCTACTTCCCCACCTTTTCAAGACTCCAAATCTAAAAAAGAACCTTTTGCGCGTCGCAGGGCAGGCACATGTAAAATTTCACGCAAATCCGAGCTGTGTGAGCGGCAGTAGATCTTGTTCAAAATCCCGTGATTCTTTTTTTTATATTACAACAAATACCGGTGACGTCATCGCATTAAAAACTTGCAACGCAGCGGATGGGGCTTCCCCGAGGCTTTCTGTACGGCACAAACCAATTTCAAAAAAATACTTAGAGGACAGGTGGACAAACCAAACCTAGAAAAGGACCTCTTTTGGATGAAAAGGAACTTGCATACAAAATTCCATGCAATTCTGGGCAGAAACAGTGGAGCTAGGCCATTTCAAAAATTGAGCGAGTTTTTTTTTTATAATAGATTGAAGCACATACAAGGACACGGTGGCGTAGAGGCAAGGTGCCCGCCTCTTATGCCGAAGGTATGCATTCGAATCCCGTTTTTGGATTTTTTGGGGATTTTTCTCATATTTTCCTGTCCCTGATTCTATGGTAGGTAGGACCGAGCACTAGACTTCTCGGATAAGGACGAAAAACTTGAAGGGCCTGTGTGCAAGTTGCGCAAGTTAAAGATACCTTGGCCGTTGGAAATCGAAAAGAGCAGGCTGACCAGGCCGTCCGGGCAAAAATTAAATAAATTTATCCCTACCATTCCCTCCCCCCTCACCTTTTCTCTCCCCCCCCCCCCCCCATCTGCACTGCTCTGTGGCGACGACGTGTCTGCTCCATTTGTAACTGGGCTGCAATAACACCAAGGCAAATTCCTCCAATGGGATTAAAGAAGTATACAAAATACAAATACAAATACATAGATGCAAATCTATTACCGGGCAAGTCCAAAACATCCGAAAATCTTATTTTTTTCCTGATAAAATCACAATACAGTCCTTGTTCATCACCTCTGTAAATGCTGAAAGGTGCATGGATTTTTCTCCCCCCCCCCCTTTTTTTTTTGTATGTGTGCAAGTATTCTAACAAGGTAATGCAACCTCAACATGTGTCTTGCAAATTCTAAATATGCAAGTGCAAGGAACAGTCACAATTCGCTTACTTGTCAACCCATTCACACGTGTCAACCTTGAGTTGTGCAAAAGACAACATGTCAAACCATCGGTGCGTAATCCTAAGTAATTTGGATGCAGATTATTCCCTATCAATATAGACTTGCCAATTTATGATAATTGCAGTAACTCAATAAATTGTGAATGGGAGAATGGAAACATAAGATTAAGTCTTAAAATTAAAGAACTTTTAAAATTTAAAATGGGTCGTTAAAGAAACGTACCCCTTTTGTTTTATTTTCTCCATGAATTAACTGCTGAGGCTGATGCAGTTGTGTAATCTACGTGGTAATTTATTCTTTAACATCACACTTTACAGCATTCGCTGTTATGAACATAGTATAGTCTTTATTCGTTTTTTACCCTATGCTTCTGTCCTTAAGGATTATTTTCCGGTACATGCAGGGATTTTGTCCAGTGCGGATTTTGTCACTGATCCATTTTACTACAACTACAAGGGTGGGAATTCTGAACAGTCAGGAATTCCTGATTTTTTCCCCAAGTTACCCAATGCCACAATGGTCTCAGAATATTTTTCAGGCAGTTTCCAGCTCTGTTCAGTATGAGGGCGTTAAGGAGTTCTATATTCATATTCTCGGACATTTAATGTTGTGGTTAGCAAATTAAAAAATGTTTCTAGCTTCATTCAAGTATACTCGTGGTGAAATTATTGAGATTGTACACTATAAACAGTCATCCAAAATATTTGATTCGTATTCAGGTTTTTTAAATACATAGTGTTTTGGACATAGACAGGACAGTGAAAAAAAACCAAACATATAATGTATAACACATTTACATTCCAAAGCATCTATTCTTGGGTAAGTGTGTGTGTGGAGTACCAAGGCTGTTGGTACAAAATTAAGAAAGTTGTAAATATTTTCTGATCCTATGACCACCAAAATTGAGCCATTTTTCCCCCGCAAAACTGAGGACATAATCGTGTCTACCTACGAAATGTCAACCTTTAGTTAATTGTATGCGGTAGCTTGTTGAGCCCTGGGGATTACTTTAAATGAAAATAGAGCTAACAAAAGTATTTTCTTCAGTGTAAAGTCGAATGTTTAGTTTAAGAACTAGAGTAAAGTGGTTGATCCCCCGGCTAAACCTCTATCTAAATGCGAATGGATTACGTAGCAGTAATCAAAAATGCTAGAAACAAGCCAACACTATCAGAAGTAAATTATTTAGACAAAAACTAACAATTTGAACCGTTTTCAAAATGTTGCAGTGTGGCCAGGTAAATCTGTAACCACTCAACCAGCGCAGCCATAAATATCACTAAGATTACAGCCTGCTTGTGAACTGCGATGTGTCATGGCCGGTTATAGTGAAAGCAATAGTGCTACGGCCTCTCATGCCAAAGGTCCCGGGTTCTAAACCCGGGCAGTGCAGGCATGTTGGAAATTGGATTTTTTCTCATATTTTCATGTCCCTGGTCCTATGGGGGGGGGGGGTAGGATCGAGTACCTAGTCTTCTCGGATAAGGACGAAAAAATTCGAAGTGCCCGTGTGCACGTTGCGCACGTTAAAGATACCTTGGCAGTTGGAAATCGTAAAGAGCAGGCCGAAAGGCCGCTGCCCGGGCAAAATTGAAAATTGAAATTAATAGATTAAAATTTATCCATATCACCCCCCCCCCCCAAACCAGCAACAACAAAATCATATATATATTGTTATTAATAAATATTCAAATATTATTTGAGTTGTGTGTTGTGTGAACTGATGTGAGTTGTGAACTGCTGTGAGTTGTGAACTGTTGCGAGTTGTGAACTGCGCCTAACAGGCTGCGTTACAATTTGCTCTGAGATAGAGAGAGAGAGTGAGCGAGACAGGGAGAGAGAAAGAAGCAGTGCAGTGTGTTGAGCGCTTCGCAGGCAGCTCCATTCTGCTCTGTGGTTGACATGTTGTTTCTGCAAAGCGCATAGAGCATTTTAAATGGATATGCGCTATATAAATGCTATACATTATTATTATTATTATTATTACGGCCGGTTTTATTTCTTTGAATTTTAATGTATTAACAGTTGCTTTATCGCAGACGCATTTCGTGGATTTACGTGTCAGACCATAAACTACCGATTTATGCAAAACATGAAAATCGAAAATTTTGCCACCTTGCCGGGTTTATTCGTCGGCTGACACTATGCATGTACATGGTCTTATATAGCCTATTTGGTGAGCCAACCTATTTCAGTAATTCATGCCAAATTTCAGAGAGATTCGTTCATTGGTCTATGAGTAACAAAGATGTTTATACAAAAATATTAGAGAACCCCTTTGTTACAAGTAGACTCAAAAACGAATGAACGAATGTTTCTGAAATTAGGCATGGCGAAATGAAATAGGGTGGAGAACTAAATTTATATATCTCTTTCACTCTCTTTTTCACTCTCTAACAACAACAACAACAACAACAAAAAATTAATATGTGCGGAAAAAGGTTGGCTAGCTACCCAAAGCAATATTATACTACTTAATAAATCAAGCTATTAAAAACACAGCAGTTCAAAGTATACAACTAGACACACTATCCGTATAGTGCAATAATCAGTCGCACACCCAACCAAAAGGAACTCTAACGATTTCTTGTTGCGTTTATTTTTTTTCATTTATCCTTTAATACACTCATACATATAAACATCTTTGTTTTCAAGATGGATCTTAATGACATAGCATAGTATACATTTATATTAACAGCAACTTACGAAAATTGAAAAGGCATCTACAACTTTATTGTAACTTAATTTTCCCATTATAGCACATGATAATACAAATGATAATTAATAGTACTAGATGACGTACCTCCCCTACCCCTCTCCTTCCGTCTGTCTGTCTTAGTGGGTACAATCGTTCAAAAACTGATAGAAGCATGAAACTTGGCATAAATGTGGTCCATAAAGGGTATTTTAAGAAAAAGGTGTTGGCAAACGAAAAAGTTTCAAAATGGCGTCCAAAATTCAAAATGGCCGACACTTATTGGAAATGGGCTACCTAATACATGTATGTAAAGTTAACTGCCTCAAAGGCAATTTACATCTCAAAATATGTAATTGTAATGTTGGAAAGAATAAATATTCAATATAAAATGTTTTGGAGACAAACAAAACTTCAAGATGGCTGCTGAATTCAAGATGGCCAGCGTTGTGATTGTTTCTGAGTGTAGAAAAATGGCGCGGAAATTGACTATTTTATTATGCAGAAATATCTGACATTCTCACTCTTTTATGATCTAATCAAGATAAATAACCTTGCAGCCTCTGAGGGTGTTGGAAAAGCCTGAAGCAGGAGTGTGCACTTTTTGCTGACTTTTTTCTTTTGTGCCAAATCCGTCAGCAAGAACTGAAAACTGTATAGAACCTCAGAAAGCAGACATTATCAACATAATATTATGTGCAGAGCTCAAAGAGAACAAATAATGTCAATCACAAACTGATGCACTGATTATAGATGGCTTTGTTTTCGTTCGTTGTCTCCTTTTGGTAGCAGCCACTTTTCAAGAGTATTCAGAAATCCGTTTTTCCAAAATAGAAAAAATGATGTTCCTGTTTAGAGACAAGCACTAGTTGATAAAATGTTTGATCAATATAAATCTGACAGTCTGAGGGCCTATGCAAGAAACCGAGAAGGGGTTAGAATACACGTAAAGTGACACCAAATCGAAGGCTGGTAAAGAGCTGTCCACATTATTCTATTTACAAAACAATGAAAACAAATCAGAATCATTTCCTCTGCTGGCAAACAGTATACATAATATACAAAATGGCATTGTATAGCAAGACACAAAAACAGTCTACAACGAGATAGTCGATTACATGGAATGTCTTACTTCCTTTGTAAAATGATGATAATGATGATAATCAAGTGACAATAGAACAAACGTTAACTATTTCTCCACAGTCTCTTCTTCCATCTTATTCGACAGATTATGTAGAGAAATTTGGGATGTTCGCTTATTTTTTTTGCACAACGAATGAAAACACCTTTGGAAAACAATACAGAGTATTAGCTCTCTGAAAGAGCAAACCCATAAAATTCATTTTACAAACTTTGAACTTCATTGAGAACACAATTAGAATTGTCATGCTTTGTCCGTTTTCGACAGATCATTTTGACCCACAGGGGAGCTTGAAATCCAAAAGGGCTGAAAACTTCACAGTTTCTGGACAGCTTCTTCTCTCGGGTTTGGTGTCTCTTTTACTCCAACTGGGAAGAATTTCTCATTGACATCGACAGCCACGGATTTCCTGGTCATACTTTCAACCAAATCCTTTCCCCGTGTCTCCGGAATTATCATACAGCATAGCAGGCAAAAAAACAGAAACACACTAATAACAGCATAAGGAATGACAATGGACTCGTCAAAATTGACAGCAAATGGAAGTACAATACCAGCCAGACAGGATGCAGAATTTGCCCATCCATAACCCAGATTTCTAATCACTGTTGGATAAAGTTCTGTACCCCATAGGGCTAGGACATTCCATGCTGGCGAGGACACCATAAAAGCTATTTGAGACAACCCGTTAATAATTTCGCCTTTGTAGTCAGTAGTCGACACCAGTGACGTAAATATGCAGCCCACCGATGGAAGGAGAACAAGGAGTAAAAGAATCATGCTTAGAGTACGTCTTTTAAATTTGTCTGCTATAAAGGTGACAATCAACGCGGCAATGACACCCACAGCAGCCAATATAAACATGTTTAGGAAAAAATTCCCGTGTAGGCTGGAAACTCCGAAAGATATACCGTAATAAACGAGAGTAATAGAAAACCAGAAAAAACTTTGGGTTAAAGTGACTTTCGCCGTGTACCAATCTTTGAAAACATCCAAATAAGTGTACTCTCCTGCATTTTGTCTTATCTCTCGTTCCTCTTTAGCAAGTGTTTCAAGAAGATGAGATGTTCCACTCGGAACAGGCTTTCTATTTAATGTCGCAATTTTAGAGATGGCTTTCAATGCCTCTTCAGTTCTTCCATGAACCGCCAGCCACCTTATACTTTCTGGAAAGTAAAACCAACCAAACAGCAACGGCAAATTAAAAATACCGCAAGCGAAATGTAGATGTGACCAGTTATCTAACAGATAAGCCCAGCCGGAATATATGCAGATTCCGCTTGCATAAATAGGGACCATACCCAAAATAGAACGAGATTTGGTCGGATATAATTCTAACACATACGGAAAAGTTACCACAAATAATCCACCGACTCCTAACCCCACAAGGAATCGACAAACAGCGAACATTTCCCAAGATACTGACAAGCCGGTTACAAAGTTCACGATAGCGTGTTGCAATAGAAACATGTAAAATGTGATTTTTCTACCATAACGATCTCCAAGTTGTCCAGATAAGACTGTTCCCAACCATACACCACCCATTTGGACACATGTAATAACCTGCTTCGCCCACTTCAACTCACAAATCAAATTCCATTCATTAATACTTGTCAGAGAGGAAGTTAGGAAAACAAATTCTTGACAGCTCGTACCATTTACAGAACACACGTTCAAGGTTTTATCCTCAGTGTCATTGGATAGCCTGGAATGCATTTCTGTAACATTGGCCGCGAGCAATGGAGAAACACCGTAAGCAATGCTGGTTTCATTTTGAAACTCATCATTTCTAATACCGCTGTGACGATGTGAAACTTCAGTAATACAGCGCCAAGTTGGTATCATTCCAGTATACGATGTCTGCATTAAGCTACACCCTGTCAGAGCGTACGCTATGTATATCGAAAAAAACGCCAGCCATTGAAAACGTCCAAACCCACCAATTTCCTCCAAGAGATCCCCCAAGGTCTCCATGATCATAGAAAAATGTATCGGTTGGAGATAGGAAAGGACTGCAGATTTTTATGTAGTTATTCGGTGCTCTTCTTTAATGCATGGCACAGTATTAGTGTCCGATTTTCGTTAACTAATCAGAACAGTCAGGAAAGTGTACAAAATAATTGGCTGTTTCTGAAATCTAGGTGATGAGCACTTTGCTTGCGTGGTGATAAAGGTGAAAATCTTAATGCCTCTGACTCTTGGCCAGCTTACTGGTAGAATACCTGGAGACTAAACAGGAATTATTGGCCCACAAGTCTCTGAAAAATAATGCTTGAAGATGATAATGAGAAGTGGATGAATTGGCAAACTGACCATTGATTTTTATGTGATATTCTGAAGACAGCGAACATTCCATGACAGCTCCAGATTATAGATCATCAAATCCTCATTAGAACAACATGTGGCACGCGAAAGCTTGTTATGTTAAAAGCAGATAGCACGGATGAATTTATGCTCAAGTCAGCCGCTGGTGAACTCGAAAATCCTGAGGGTGACGTCTTTTGAGATTGCTGTTAGAAAGCAGACGAATTGTGTCACATCAGAAACTAATATCATCTGACAACTGACATGGCAAGACAGCAGATGACTTTAGACGCAGGCTTTAATCACAGTCGCAATGTCCATGTCTTAAAACCGCATGCAGATTCAAAAGAACCAAGGCGAAATGATGATCACGCCAAAAAAAATCAAATTACATACACAAACGGGGAAGTTCTTGAATACCACAAGAGCTACTGCTCTCAGGACACTTCCTAAATTTCTGTCATAGAAAGTTCCCTTGCAAAAGTCTGTGGTCCTGACAAGGTCCAGAACAAGTATTACTGGGTAGTTCTTGATGAATTTGAAAATCAACAGATTTTCTCTTCTGAGTCCAGGCCTGGCCAGACAGAAACTGCTGGGTGTTTTTCCGCTTTCAGTTGTGTTCCATTTCTCTGTGTATATATACACAATAGTCTGATCAAGTCAGCTCTGTGAAACTGTGGACAGAAGAAGAGAGTCTTAATGAGTGCACCCTAGTGGAGCTTCAGTAGGAAAACATTTGTGGAAAATATTTACTATAGGTTATCAGCGTGCTGTTCACATGCCAGATGGAATATCTCAGCTTAGGCCCACAACAAGATCAGGTATAATAAACTTTGACAAAATAGGATCAGGTATGATAAACTTTGACAAAAATAGGATCAGGTATGATAAACCTTGACAAAACAAGATCAAGACAATGAAAAACTTTGATAAAAACACGATCAAGTATGATAAACTTGACAAAAACAAGATCAGGCGTTACAAACCTTGACCGCAACATAATCAGGCACGACAGATGGTAGTGTAGCATCTGCGGGCTACCCCTTGCCCTCCCCCGGTTTTGTTGTTGTGCTGGTGGCTGAGCATGTGTCCACTACTTTTTTCATTTTATTGTTGACAACCGCCAGAGTGTACTGTACTCCGTGACCTGACCTTCTTTTCTAGTGAGTAGTTTTTTTTCCTCGCTCGCTTGTTGTCAGGTGTTTTGACTCGTTCAGTAAATATTAGTATGTTCCCGAATATTCGATAACGTTGTGGATACGAATGGTTACGCCAGATTTGGCCTTGGGTGATGTAACCTGATGACGTATTGATACGTGATTGGTTAGTTTGTGCGAGGGCAAAGGTAACGTTTATTTCGGGAACTTTCTGTAGGAATGTTTATATATATAGACCTGTGTGAGTGGTTGGTCGGTGAGTAAGTGAGTTTCCTTTTGTGTGGCGTAGATATTTAGTTTCGCTGGTGTCTTCCTAGTAATTTATTGTTCACTATACAGTTATTAAACTTTAGTATTATTTAATCTATCGTCGGATCTCGTGTTTATTTATTTTACAGCTGTAATAGTTTCGTTTTCTAAAGGGTTGTAGTTAGATCAACTAACTCCCCCCTACTATAACGTGCTAGAACAACCTCAGCTGTTACATATTGGGGGCTCGTCCGGGATCCGACCAGATTCGAACGGACCAGATCAAAATTATTAGATTTATTTACATAGTTTACTGTAGGAATATCATCGACAAGCTATCTACAACATGTCGGAGGTTATTGGAAGGCTTAGCCAGGAAGCGGACGCTATGGAGCTCACTGGGCAGGAGAGACGGGACTACCTCCGTGAAGGCCAGAAAGAGAAAGACAGCTGGAGGCTCAACGACAGGAGAAGGAGGCTGAACGACAGGCTCATGAGAAGGAGGCTCAACGACAGGAGAAGGAGGCTGAACGACAGGTTCATGAGAAGGAGGCTGAACGACAGCTGGAAAGGGAAAAGATGAACCACGAGTTGGAGATAGAGAGGATGCGCCAGCAACGTGGAGGCAACGACTCAGCGCAGAAGACCGACGACCACGCCAGTTCTAAGAGACCCAAGCTACCTGCATTTCAGGACAAGAAGGACGATCTGGATAGCTGGTTGCTGCGGTTTGAGAGGTTTGCCGAGACAGCTGAATGGCCCAGATCCACCTGGACGACATCATTGTCTGCCCTGCTGACTGGGAGAGCTTTGGAGTGCTTCTGCAGACTACCGATCGACGAAGCCAAGGACTACGACAAGGTCAAGGAAGCTTTGCAGAAGAGGTACAACCTGTCAGAGGACGGATACAGACTCATGTTCAGACAAGGTAAGCCTGAAGATGGAGAAGATGTTGGAATGTTTTTGACCAGGATCAAGACCTATCTAGAGAGGTGGATAAAGCTGTCGAAGACGGATCAGACCTATGAAGGAGTAAGAGACCTGTTCGTCAGAGAGCAATTCATGGATTCTTGCCCACCAGACCTTGCAACCCATGTGAGGGAGAGGAAACCAAAGACGCTACAGGACATCGCAGATTCAGCGGAGGCGTACCTGGTAGCGAGGAACCGGACGCTCAGCGGGAGCGCCAGACTGCAGAGCCGGCCAGTGCGACAGAGGCCCAACGGAGACAGAAGCCCACAGGTCTGCCATAGGTGCCAGAGGCCGGGACACAAGGCGACGGAGTGTCGTTCAAAGTTAAACGACAAAGGTAAGTTGAAATGTTACCTTTGTGGAAAGCCAGGCCACGTTCGGAGGATGTGTCCAGCCCAGAAGGATATGGGACGAGGCAAGCCGAACAAGGCGGCGGCGGCCGTAGTGATAGCGGCGGACGAGTCGTCGAGACAGGATGCGACGACGGCTGACACCAGCATCAACGTTCAAGCGGTAATGAAGGACGGGAAGCTACAGTTAGCGGTGCCTGTTACTTGCGGAGGATGCAGTGACGGAAGGACCGTGGAGAAACTGAAGTTACCAGTGATGAAGGGCTTGATTGGAAATCGAGCGGTAGATGTCCTAAGAGATACCGGCTGTGAAGGTGTAGTGGTGCGGCGAGCACTGGTGGACGACGGACAGCTCACCGGTGGGAAGAAACTTATCGCGAGGATCGATAACTCCTTGCTAGCGGCGGAGGAAGCCGTTATCGACGTGAAGACGCCTTACCTGACGGGCAAAGTGACGGCGCTGTGTCTCCCGGAGACCATCTGCGACCTAGTAGTCGGGAACGTGGACGGAGCGAAGGATCCGTACGACCCTGATACTGAGGTGATGGTAGGAGCGGTGACCACGAGGGCCCAGGAGAAGAGGAAGGACCGGTCTACGTCGCTGAAGGTGCCGAGGGCAGAACGGCACGCGGGAGTGGATAGAGAGGAACTTATCCGACTCCAAGAAGAAGACGAAGACATTAGGAAGTTAGAGCAGAAGAAGATCCCAACTAATAGAGGCAATAAGTCTGTTCATTTTGAAAAACATGGAGGAGTACTGTACCGGATCTACAAGGACCTGAGACAGGCGACGGTTATAAGGCAAGTGGTACTACCCGAGAAACTGAGAGAGTATGTACTGAGTGTAGCCCACGACTCGATCGTCGGAGGACACCTCGGCGTGAAGAAAACCAAAGACAGAGTTATGAGCAATTTTTATTGGCCTGGAATTGAAGGTGACGTCGCGAGATACTGCCGCTCATGCAACATATGCCAGAGGACGGTGAACAAAGGAGCGACCCCAAAGGTGCATCTGCAGAGTATGCCAGTAGTGGACGTACCATTTAGGCGAGTGGCCGTGGACTTAGTAGGACCTATCGACCCCCCAAGTGAAGGTGGACATCGGTATATCCTGGTGTACATAGACTACGCTACTCGTTACCCCGAAGCCACACCCTTGAAGAAGATCGACGCAGAAACGGTAGCAGAAGCCTTAGTGAACATCTACAGCCGTTTGGGTGTGCCCGAAGAGATCTTGTCGGACCAAGGGACCCAGTTTATGTCAGATGTCATGAAGGAAACGAATAGACTACTGGGAATTCGACAGTCGACCACTACAGTCTACCACCCTATGTGCAACGGGTTGGTGGAGCGATTTAACGGCACACTGAAGAAGACCTTAAGGCGACTGTGCGCAGAGCAACCCAAGCAGTGGCACAGATACATCAACCCGCTGCTCTTCGCATATCGTGAAGTTCCCCAAGAGTCGACCAAGTTTGCCCCATTCGAGTTGCTGTATGGGAGAACTGTGAGAGGACCAATGCACATCTTACGACAACTATGGACCAAGGACGTAGAGGAGCCGGAAACGAAGACCAGTTACCAGTACGCCATTGAACTACGTGAGAGGCTGGAGGACACATGGAAGTTAGCGACGGAAGAACTCTCCAAGGCTCAAGGTAGACAGAAGACCTACTACGACCGGAAGGCGCGAGAGAGGAAGTTCCGCCCCGGAGATGAAGTGTTGGTGCTACTGCCGACGAACACTAACAAACTCCTAGTCCAATGGAAGGGGCCATATAAGGTAGTCTCAGTTGTCGGTGTTAACGACTATAGAGTCAAGATGGGTGCAAAAGAAAAGACCTTGCACGCCAACCTCCTCAAGAGATACATTCCAAGGACGTCAAAAGCAGCAGCAGTGGCAATGGAACCGAGACCTATTGTGACCGAGATGTGTGGGATGGACAACAGTAGGAGAGATACCACGCCTGAACATGTCAACGCCATAAAGGACGGCGGCGGTGATAGTGCTGAGACTGTACTGGCAGAGGACGACATGATGGACAAGAGTCAACCCGTGGAGTCAGCTGGCATGACAATCATCGAGGACTGCGACCTGGAAGGCGACAACGGTGGAACGACGGAGGACCTGGCCGACCTAGGAAGCTGGGACCAGAAGGAAAGCTACAGAGATGTCCAGTATGGAACGCAACTGACATCGGAACAACGTCAAGAACTCTGCGATGTGGTGAAGAATTACCAGCACGTCTTCACCAATCTCCCTGGATGCTGTCAGTTGGGTGAACATCGCATCGACCTGACGACAGAAGTACCAGTTCGTCAACGACCATACCCGGTGCCCTACGCTATGCGCGACTCCTTGAAGGAGGAGCTTAGCACCATGGAACGGCTGGGCATCATTCGAAGGAGCTCATCAGCTTATGCTTCACCTGTTGTTGTCGTCAAGAAGAAGGACGGATCCAACCGAGTCTGCATCGACTACAGGAGGTTAAACAAGATCACAGTATTCGACCCTCATCCGACAGCAGCGCCATCAGAAGTGTTTCAGAGTCTCTCGAGAGGAAAATTATTCTCTCGGATTGACCTGAGCAAGGGATACTGGCAAGTGAAAGTTCGAGAGCAAGACATTCCCAAGACGGCGTTCGTCACCATGGGCGAACACTATGAATTCATTCGGATGCCTTTTGGGATGATGAACTCAGGAGCCACGCTGAACAGGATCGTAAAGCCATTGATCCGTGGAATGAACAATGTGACAGCATATGTGGACGACCTGCTGATTCATACATAGACATTCGACGAGCATGTGAAGACTCTCAAGGACTTACTGCAGAGGATGGACCAAGCTGGATTAACTGCAAGACCATCGAAGTGTCTGATTGGAACGTCTGAAGTAGACTTTGTTGGACACTTAGTGGGAGAAGGTGTGATTGGCCTGTTAGAAGAGAATGTATGTAAGGTACGAGACGCACCCAGACCCACCACTAAGAAGGAAGTGAAAGCATTCTTAGGATTAGTGGGATATTACCATGAATTTATTCCTAACTTTTCAGCGATTGCATCACCATTGTCTGATTTACTTAAAAAGGGTCAGCCCAATATAGTTCAGTGGGATGAAACGCAGGAGAAAGCGTACACCTCTTTGAAGAATGTCATTATCTCCAAACCCGTGTTATGTTTGCCAGATTTTTCCAAAGAGTTTGTCATAGCAACTGATGCATCAGATCGCGGATTAGGCGCTAGTCTTATGCAGGAACGTGAGGGAAAGTTGTACCCTGTGGCATATGCTAGTCGTAAGCTATTGCCTCGTGAGACAAAATATTCGGTCTCAGAGCGCGAATGTTTAGCTATTGTTTGGGCAGTAAAAAAGTTTACTTTGTATTTGTATGGAAAGGAGTTTGTGCTCCAAACTGACCATCGGTCATTAGAGTTTTTGAACTCTGCCAAGTTTGACAGTCCCAAGTTATTACGATGGAGTTTATTTTTACAGTCTTATCGATTCAGGATTCACTACGTAAAAGGCAGAGAAAATGTCTGTGCCGATTTCCTGAGCAGGATATTTTAAAGTAGTACACTATCAGTGAAATGCATTGTAACCCATACTTTTGCCTACTAGATGAATTTCTAGGACGGCAGTATTGTACTGTAATTGGGGACATAGTTCATCTGTGACTGAATATTGAATTGATGGCTGATAGAGAGTCATGATGTGTTAGTCACATTTTGATTTTATGCTATGTCATATTAGTTACCAATGGAACTTGGTGTAATTTTTGGAAAATGTAACCCAAATGGGGACTGCGAGCAAGCAGTGTTTGTGTTATATTGCAATGTTGTAACTTGTTTTGACCTAATATGATGAAGAAAGACCCTGATCAGTGGTCGGTATGTATTGGTATTTTGCCATTGTACGTATGAGTTATACATTTTGGAGATAACTATGTTATGTACAAGTTATATGCTATGGTTCGTGCACGAAGCATTATGTAAACGATGGGCCATCGTTTCACCTTATATGATTTGTAATAATATCATTGACCATTGTTTCACCACAGTGGTGGCGTTGTGTTATTTTGACTAGTAGGCCTACTGTCTACTATTGGGAAGCAATGACGGTATTGTATTAGTTATGGTATTAGTGATGCAAAGTACACTGCATTGTATTGTATTTGTGATGACATTCGGGAAGACACTGAAATTGTTATTAATTGTAATAGAATTAGCAACTACCTTTGTGAGATTGGGAGTGCTATCAGATTATTTCACGATAGTGCAGACGCTGTATAATGTTTTTGGAGTTGAAAGATATTCAACTTAAATTGGGGAGTTGTGTAGCATCTGCGGGCTACCCCTTGCCCTCCCCCGGTTTTGTTGTTGTGCTGGTGGCTGAGCATGTGTCCACTACTTTTTTCATTTTATTGTTGACAACCGCCAGAGTGTACTGTACTCCGTGACCTGACCTTCTTTTCTAGTGAGTAGTTTTTTTCCTCGCTCGCTTGTTGTCAGGTGTTTTGACTCGTTCAGTAAATATTAGTATGTTCCCGAATATTCGATAACGTTGTGGATACGAATGGTTACGCCAGATTTGGCCTTGGGTGATGTAACCTGATGACGTATTGATACGCGATTGGTTAGTTTGTGCGAGGGCAAAGGTAACGTTTATTTCGGGAACTTTCTGTAGGAATGTTTATGTATATAGACCTGTGTGAGTGGTTGGTCGGTGAGTAAGTGAGTTTCCTTTTGTGTGGCGTAGATATTTAGTTTCGCTGGTGTCTTTCTAGTAATTTATTGTTCACTATACAGTTATTAAACTTTAGTATTATTTAATCTATCGTCGGATCTCGTGTTTATTTATTTTACAGCTGTAATAGTTTCGTTTTCTAAAGGGTTGTAGTTAGATCAACTAACTCCCCCCTACTATAACGTGCTAGAACAACCTCAGCTGTTACAGGTAGGTTGCTAAGATTTATATCGTTTTTGACAGATATCTTGATTATTCCTGGGAAAAGTGCAGCTGAGATCCAAAAAAAAAAAAAAAAAGCCATTACCACTTTCAAGGCGCACGCCGAGGAACTGGAAAGAGTTTCTGAAAAACCATGACAAATGACCTGAGCTTTTCAGAGACGTCTAGCTCAAAAAATCCCTCGGGCTTGCGCTACCTCTTTTGAGCACTGCAACAATAATGACAGGGCAATTTCAAGCCACTTTATAAGTTCTACCATTCCTCTATGTGCGCAGGAAGAAAGTCACCCAATGATGTGGCTTCATATCTTTAATGTCTTTCATGACGGTCGCAAGAAAAATATCAGGACTGTACAGACAGATGTTGTCATTCATTGTCTATTGCCTGCTTTGCACAACTCTGGAAATATTTTGTATTGCTTGACAATGGGAAGAATTTCAAGTACATTTCAGTGCACACAACTGCCAAATAGTTAATACTTGCGTGGCCTCTGTTTTAACTGTTCTTTCACGCTTTAACTGGCTATGGCAGTGCTTCCGCTTTCATTAGTAAAGCCCCCCCCCCCCAAAAGGCTTGGGCAGCTTGGAGCTCATATTACAAATATTTCAAAATCTGTCAGATTGCAGTCTGGTGTAGGGAAAAAAAATTGAGTCTGGTAGAACAGTTTTGGTTAATTTAACTCAATTTTTATTTGGTGGTCATTGTATTTGTTCCAAGTCCTGCTGAAAATCTTTCCAATCACCTCTGTCAGCATTTTCAGTGTTGCTGACCTCTTTCGTCCCCTCACGAGCTGCTTTCCGGATCGTATACTGATGCTCTTTTCGTACAAATCCTCCAACCGATCTTGACCATTGGAATTTTCGACGAATATCCCTTTCTGGCTATTTCCTTAGACAAATCGCAAGGCATGGTCAGTTTCAATTTTATGTGTACCAATGCGACGCGTGTGTGGAATTGTTAGCTCAGCTATGACAACTCTCTTACCTGCCTCAGAATAGAAGAAAATGTCTGGTAGCAGGCCTATGTGCCTGCAAGTCCGTAGGTCCTCATTCCGTTGTGGGTGTCTCGACTGGTATTTGCCAGCCTGCAGCGTTCTGGAATACGCTGGTTTGATTGTAATTTGAATGGGAATGTTCTTTGACCGAGTCCATAGATCGCTATGACTTTGGTTTCTGTAATTTCAGATCAGTTCCATGTTTTATGTATTAGCATTAGATTTTACATGTCCGATACTAGTAAACATTTCCAAACTTCCAAAATGTGACAAATTTTAGCGTTTGTCAAAAGTGGTCATTTCGGTCAGTTATGGAACCTGTGGTCAGTTTGGCCACTAACAACAAATAAGTGAGCACGTAACGCTCATTTTCAATTTCAAATCTTCATTTAGTATGGAAAATAACACAAATTCACAGCTTTGGTGTCGTAATGACCACGGGTCAGTTTGAAGGTCACAACGGAAAGTTAAATGGTTATTACAAAAGGACTGTGGAGCATTCCTGTACCTATTAATATTTACAAAAAAAAAATTGAAAAATCTCCTTTCTTTCAATTTCTCCAGCCCTGAATCGATGTGATTCAAAATACAAAGAAATGTAGAGGAAATCGGAGGTCATTTTGAGGTGGTCAAGGTCATTTGGCGTGATGGCTCTATATCAGTAATGATTTGTATGCCCATTTTCTACAGTTGTGCGAAAGTCCTTGCCTTTATCACAAAATGCCACTTTTTTGTCCTAGCTGACTCTCCTAAAACGACAAAATTGTAAAACTGATAAAAATTAGGACAGAATTCGGGAGAGCAGGGAAACTGTTCTGTTATCACATCTCACCATTTCACAGCCCGGGACTTTGCCCTGTGATTTATCAATATTTCATGCTCGACAATAATGTACATTTTTCACATTTAACAATATACTTTATACGGGCCAAGTACCGATGTAATGGAACATTGATGCAACTTTAAAACTTCGGGAGGCTAAGTCCGTTAATGCCCGACTACTTGAACATAATTGCATAAAAAAAAAAATCTGCAATAAAAATGTTTGGACCTTAATTTGTGTTTATGAATAAGTACCCCAAAGTTTAATTCATCCAAAAACAATACCAACTGACGCACTCCTCGGTGTAATGGGATCGACTGTTTATAAAATTGTGTGCAGTGTTTAAAAATATCTTTTCCCTTGTGATTTCTAAAAAAAATTAGATCTTATGTGCCAAATGGCACATACAACAAGGCGTGAACCTGTAATATGATAACGGATATGATTTTTCTTTTTTAATTCATTTTCTTCATTATCATGACAACTATCATTCTCATTAGTGTTAGAAATTCGATACTTCGCAGATTATAATAGTCTTTTAAGAAGTAAGTCGTGATGACATTCAGCTATCACAAAAATTCAACACTGTGGCTAGTTCGGTGACCTCAATTGATCTATTATTGGCCCACATACTTTAATTAATTTCCACTTCCAAAGTAATAACTCTACCATTAATTTATGAATTAATCTCGTTGAATGTTTAGTTCTGCAGCTAAACTTACAACATTTTTAACTTTTCAACTTTAATTAAACCAAAAGCATCAGCCTGTGGCGAAAGATTGGATTTTACGAGTAAAAAAAACCATTTAGGAAGGACATAGATCTCTCATCCACAAGATTACTTTACGTCATGAACCATAAGACCGCGCTGTCTTGACTTTAGTATTCCTGGTGACGGGGCCTCTAATGGAGCAACTCCTGACTACAATAATAGTTCCAAGGACACTGGTTCCTAGGGCACAGTAGGACAAGGCCCCAGATTCTAGTGGAAATCTATGGGAAAAATTACATTTGACATAACAAGCTGAGAATTCTCTCTCTCTCCCCCCCCCCCCCCCCATCTCCTTTGTAATCAAATTAGGACAAGCGCGCAGATAAAGGTATGACATACGTTGGACAGTTCAACAATTTGAACATGCAAGTTTGCTTAATGATGCCATCATTTTAATCTAGGGCGGGTGAATGTGCGCACGGAATTGGTTAGTTTACGTTCATGTAATTAAAGAAAGCTTCAGGAATAGCAGATACGATTTCTGCGCCATCTAATATTCGGAGAGAGCGAGCGAGCGAGAGAGAGAGAGAGAGAGAGAGAGAGAGAGAGAGAGAGAGACAGAGACAGAGACAGAGAGAGAGAGAGAGACAGAGAGAGAGTGTGTGTGAGAGAGAGAGAGAGAGAGAGAGACAGAGACAGAGAGAGAGAGAGAGAGAGAGAGAGACAGAGAGAGAGAGAGTGAGTGAGATAGAGAGAGAGAGAGAGAGAGAGAGAGAGAGAGACAGAGAGAGGGAGAAAGAGAGAGAGAGAGAGAGAGAGAGAGAGAGAGAGACTTTAAGTGAATACCATCACTTGGAGTCTTAGATTGTCAGTGATGAAAAGAATTGTGGAGATTACTATTGTTTTCCTCCAATTAGTTGAGTTTTGGAATTGTCCTTGGATTATCACCACTCCACTTGCAGATAAGAACGACAGATGTTGGCAAGATGCGGTCAGAGATTAAAAAAAAAAAAAGCGTTCCCATCATTTTTGGCTCTACCTGGTTCACGCACAAACTGACATCTAGACCAGGCGCACACGCGCGACTTGTTGTTGTGTTGCAATCGTGTCACAGTTTCGTATTCTTATCGACTTTTATTGTCACCATTTCTGGCATGCGGGCGCACCGTCCATTCATTCGTTTAGATTAAAAAAAAAATCCCACGCCACTGAAACACTTTGTTGTGTAACCAAGTCACAATGTGCACGCCTGTCCATAGGGGTAGTGTTTCGCTTTGTGCTAATGTTTCTGGTGATGTCCCATTTTGCACGATTCTTTGGTCCCATTTGGGAAATTTGCCTTAATGTCATTGTAGCCTAATTACGGCTGGAGTAGACACGTCGTCCCCACAGTGCAGCGACGGTGGGCGGTTTTTTTTGGGGGGGGGGGGTGATGGTGGTAAGGATTACTTTTAAGTTAGTCTTGGCAACGGTATTGTTAGGCCTGCTCTTACAGCCGGTTCAGACAGGGCGGTTTCAACCGCGACGGCTACCGCGCGTTTCCCGCTGGTATCATTCAGACAAGGCGGTTTGCAACGCGACGTAACCACAGCGGTTGACTCAAGAACTGGAAATTTTAAGCAGTGTCAGGATGGATGTGGAGGAAATAACATGCGTTTGGTTGTTACATCGCCGCTTGAAACGACGCAAACAGAGACAAAGACAATATTGGATTCATCCCATTCTACATGATAGACTAACGCACGGCATGTTTACCACCCTGTATCCAATGCTTTCTTTTAATTACTCTGTCCTTGTATTGGGGAGATGTCATATCCCATATTGATGGGCGTTTTTCAATTTCGGTGATCAATGAATCATTATCAAACTGGTCCTCCATGCTTTCTCATGCCAAGCTAGTGACTGATCAGGGGCAAAGCTTTTGTTTACATCACACATCCTGTTCTCTCATTGGCTGGCGTACTGCAAACCGAGCGGGAAACCAGCTGTGTGTGTACCATGCCTATGTGTGTAGGTATCTCGACCCGCTGGTCGACCGCGCGGTTGCGAGGGGAAACTCACAACCGCGGCGGTTGAGGAAACGCCGCGGTTACGTGTGAACGATTCCATAGGCTATCATTGAAAATGCAACCGCGCGTTTCCAACCGCGCGGTTTAAACCGCCCTGTCTGAACCGGTAGTTATCGACTTCCAACTGCCAAGGTATTTTTAACGCGCGCAACGTGCACACGGGCCCTCCGAGTTTTTTTCGTCCTTATCAGAGAGGACTAGGTGCTCCATCCTACCTATCATAGGAGCAGGGACAGGAAAATGTGAGAAAAATCCCAAAAATTCCAATATGCCTGCACCGATCGGGAATCGAACCCGGCGTCTTCGATATGAGAGGCGAGCACTAACGTGCCCCCAGACTCCTTTAAAACATCAAAGAACGTAAAGAAGACGAGTTTCAGTGCAGCACTAACACTAAAAAGAAAAGAAAACCATAAAAGAAAACATGAATTCTTACGAATGCGGGCAAACTTTAATCTGACTCAATTCGAATGAATGCAAAGAAAATTTAGTTCATTCCGCATTTATAAGCAGGAATGTGAAATATTAGCAGAATCACCCATGAGTTGTTTGATTGAAGGTGATATTGAGACAGATAAAAAGGTATAACTGAAAACAAAACCATTGAAAAAGTCATGGAATATAAATACCTAGGAAAGACAATAAATATGGAAAACAACAAAAAAAACCTGAAATAGACTCTGGCATAAGAGCAGCATGGAGCTACTTTGGAAAAAAAAAAGAGAGAGACATTCCTGGACCACAAACTGCCGATGTCTCTTAAGAGACAAGTATTCAACCAGTACCTTATTCCAACGATTACCTATGGTTGCCAAACATGGACGATTACAAAACAACTTGCGAACAAATTAAGAACTACCCAGAGTGCAATAGAAAGAATACCTAACATCAGACTACAAGATAAAAATTTCCCAAGCAGAAATACACAAACAAACAAAACTAACGGACGTAGTAAAATTCATGTTACAACAAAAGTGGAATTGGCCGGACATTTGGGAAGGATGAATGACCATAGATGGACAACACGATGCACTGAATGGCAACCACGTACTCAAAAAAAACAACACGATGACGACCAGGAAGAAGATGGCAGGATGATATCTAAAAGAGGAGGGGAACGACATGGATGAGGAAGACATCAGACAGAGAAAGGAATGGAAGTTACTGTCGGAGGACAACATCCTACAGTGGATGGACAATGCCTAGGTGAAAGGTGGTGATACTTAGGTATAGCATCAAAACAGAGAAGTCCTAAACTATTCTAGTGATGATCAGTCCAGACCACCACATCCCACAATCTCGTGTAAAATGTTCACTAACTCAAGATTTTACAGAAAGCAAACGAAAACATCAATAATTGAAAAAATCGGGAAGATTTTAGAAACTCCTCATGTAGACTTTCTTCGTTGGAGAGGGAAAAAAAATTGTGGACAGTAGAACTTCAGATAGCCGATACTTACTGATTTTGTCCAGGGCATCCGCTCCGCTCAGCTGTTTTTACGGGAAATTACGTATGAATAAGGTAAAACATTCTTCGCCTCTGAATACTTGTCCCACAGCACCCGTTCCGCTCTGCTCCTCCTCGCTACTGAGGCATACGTCATTTTCCGTAAAAACAATGGATGCTATAGATAAGACCAGTTTCTGGTGGCTAGCAGTCATACCCAGATCTGAAACCTATTCTTATAGAACTGTCAGGATGTTCTTGTGACGCGTTGGTGTGCCGTTCCACTCAAAATTGACAACATATTTTTCCTGTTGTCATCCTCATGACAGGATTTTGACTTTATATTGACTGAACATAAACTCTTTAAAAAAAGTATCAAGAAAGTAAAGTTAAGTATTAAATAGACCACTCACCCAAAGATAAGGAAGCGGTGGCCATTTTCATCTGACAGTGTTTCAAGGCTTCGTCTTGGCAACCCTCTTATCTCAGAGACTGCCCGTGACTTGGCGAAAATAGTGTTGTCTGTGCCAGTTTTGAAATCTTCACTTCAAGAGGCTTTCTACTGCGTCAGGCACTCCAATTTATGGGAGTTGAAGGGACATGAGGACATCACGTGACCTCCTTCATCGTTCAGCTAATCTGTGTTAGCAGGGCTTTAACCCCATTTCACATTCCAGATTGTTGTGGGGGCGTATTTTGCACTATAAGCCATTGCTGAACAGTGCACACCACTCAGTATTTTCTCTATTTGGCTTTGTTAGGCCTCACCAACCTTACCAAAAATTCCCAAATTCTGTCACCTTAACCTTGCCCTTAAGTGAGAAAAACATTGCATTTCGTACTAGTTAGCTGATAGTCTGAGACTCATGGCCAGTTGTTTGCCTCACCTTCTCCACTCAACATTCTATTTGATGGCTGACCTACATTCAACTAGCTGGGTTTTCCGCCAAATCTTCGTTTTCTACTAAAAGACCACGCTCCCCTAATAACGCATCTTTAACAACAGATGAAAAGAGTGGGTGTCTGCGGGTCTGTCAGACTCCCGACGTAAAATAGCGATAGGCTGTTGTTGTACTTGTACGCACGTACCCTAAGCGCTTTGCGCCAATGTGGAGTTTCTTGGTCTGGGCTACGGATGCCAGGAATATCAACGACATTATTTTACCAACGCCACACTGCCAAAAATAAATAATTCTGTCATGAGTACCAGTGAACTTGCCCGGAAGCGTGATTTTTTTTTCCGTACAAGCTTTAGCGAATTCAGGAGGGTGGCAGCAATACACCCCCAAACACAGGTCATCGGCTAAGGGATTTCTCGTCCTATCGAACACTGCCATGGGTGCTGCAATCTCTGGACTGTGCCTGATACGACTCTGAACGTCACCGAAAATCCCTAGGATGTGTTGGGGCTGTCCTGTGTTCGGGGGTCTGTTGCTGCCCCGCTCCTGAATTTGCTAAAGCTCGTACGGTAAAAAATCACGCTGCCCGGAATCTCCGCCTTCCGGGACACGTCAGATTGTCAGTAGCAGTTTTCATGTCCTTATGTAAACTATCCCCATACATGACATGTGAGCAGTTGTCAAAAGCGGCCAGAACCGTGGCTTCTTCAGCATGTTCCTCAAATTTAAATGCCACCTGTCCACTTAATCACGAGCCAGAAACAGTTTATCCCGCGAATGACGTTTTGTTATCAATAAACATATTATAAGGGAAGAAAGGCCTCCAATGTATTCATGAAAGGCTTTTTAACCGCTGACCCTTAAATTCTACAAAAGCTCATATCACGCCATAGAAAGACACAGCGGTGTATTTGGGCATATTTTAAAAGGTCTTGAAGTTGGCTATGTTTTTAATGCTCTCCTTGATTTTGAACCACAACTGAGTTGAACAGAAGTTGGGTCGCAGAAAAAAAAGACGTATTTTCTCCAAGAAGAATTAAGAAGCACGACAGGAAATTTCGTTCTGCGCCTCAAATTGCACTTTGGTGATCGAAACTCCACTTTAAAAATCACAGATCTGTGTATTCCCCGAGTCCGTGGGTCTACTTGTGGTGTAATAATAAAATAGCACCCTTTTCCTGACTGCCCAGGGCACTTGCCAGGAGAACGAGCAAAATAATAATCCATTCTCTTATGCATGCATTCATGAAAACACAACTACACACGAGCACGATCGGATGCACAAAAGCATACGCACACAACACACTGCATTTACTCGACATGACACAGAAATTCCATCAATGGTCAAAATAATTTTCAAATAAATGAGTTTTTAAATTATTTTGAAATCTTTTGATGGATTCCAGCTACTTGGTGTTTTCTACAAAAGCTCAATACAGATATTTGGATCAAAGACTAAAAACAAATGACGACCGAATGTTTCCAGATTATATACTGGCTTTGTGAAATTATTGCTGGTACTAAATCTTAAAACGGTCCTTAGTTTATTAACAGAAACGAGATCTGAAATGTTTGATTTGACAGAGCAAAAGAGAGTTTTAAGCGATGACGTAAACTGCTATTTCATATTCTATACTAGCTCTAACTAGTGGCCAATGGACGTATTTTAAAATAGAGGTTATATGGCTACGTTTTCGGGTTTTAGTAACAAGAGAGCCGTGTGATTCTCTGTGCTCTGTAATTTGTTTATTTTCACATCTGGAAGACCGGCGGATAAAAGAAAAGAACATGCAGGTTTAGCAGCTGTACCAGCCCTCATGAATGGTCTTATTTGTGACAGAGTTCCAGGAAAGCAACCCTGCAAATATTATTTATTTGATCTGCCATGGACAGTTTACTATCCAACAAAATACCCAAGTTTCTGACTGTATTTGAAAATCCTGTAATCATGTCCAGTAATTTTCATATAGTGAGTAAGGAAAAATTTGAACTTTAGCTGGTGTGGAGACGGGCAGTAATTCTGTTTTATCTCCATTTCTTTCAAATCTATTTAAAATCATCATTCTCCCACATCATCAATACATTTTTCCATTTTTAATATCAAAGAACAGTGATCTTCGAAGGTGGATGACAAGTGAGGATCCAGAAGCTTGAACTGATATGGGCCATGGGGCCCTTTCTCAACCAGCAACACAAGGGCAACATTCAAATGTCACTCTTCAAAAAAAATAATTCTTCCGGGCCCTTCCGGGATTAGGGGCCCTGAAGCTTAAGCTTCATTAGTTTCTTAGTAGATCCGCCACTGACTTTGGGTACTCACGCATGTGCGACGTGACAGTACCGACAGGCTTTCTTACTCACACAAGCGCGTATTTGTTTGGATGTCTTTGTGAACAGTCTCAACACAGATCTTCGTCAGTGAAGCTGTGAATGTGTAGGTCTTTGGTACATGTGGGTTTATGCTGATCCGGTTTTTCATGGGGGAAATATTGTCAGTGTACTGGACTATGAACAAGCATCGAGCTGTTTGTTGAGGCAAATATTTATATAATAACGTGTTTTTCTTTCCAATCGGTTTCGACGAAAATCAAAATAATTTCTGGCGTAGTTGAAGAAGAAAAAAACAACACGCTTTCGGGAATGATTTATTTATTTCTTGACATATCGTAGTGAAATTAAATACGACCCTGGGCTGTCTTTGAATATTGAATTTTAGTATTTTCCGTTGCGCCCAAGAAGTTCATTTATTGGCTACGGATTGGGTATCTGACGCCATGTCTCTCTGTTTTACAGTTTAGTTTTACAGAAATCATTATTGATGTTCATTTTGAGTACGCAACAGTGCTCACGTCATTTGCATCCAGATGATGTGCCATTTTAAACCGGTGTGGAATTTTGGGAACACAATCATGTGAGCGACAGTTGACACCTCTGGAATGATGCATGCAGTGATTTGTTTAAATAATATTTTTGTGAGTATTCAGCAATGATTTTCGTGACATCATTTTTCTGTTAAACTGTGAAATAAGCGCAGAGAGTTTAATGTAAATTATAGAGACAAAGAGGGAAAAAAAAAAAAAAAGGCTAAAAAATCAATGGATGACGTTGGAAAAAAAAATTGTTGAGACAAGTTGTTTTAAATCCACATGCAGTTTCGAAAGATTCGGTACTTTGGCAAAAAAAGATAATCCCAAAAATGCGTAAAACAACAACGAAAACCAAAAAAAAATAAATAAAAGAAAGGCACTATCTGTACAAATGCTAATGCCCTTTACCATTTTACTGGGCAGATTGTCTTTCTTTAAGCGGTTGTCTTATATGCGAATGAATCGACTAATCTTACTTATGAAATTAGTCGAACTGAGTACATAAAATAATAATAATATGGAAGGACTGAACGCGCTGTTGGCATGTTCTTTTCATTAGCTCTGTCATATCTGTTCTCATATTTTGCTCTTGAATACGAAGTTGTAATTTCACCAGCGGGGAATTTTCCATGTATGTCAAGTGCATGCATCATTTTTTCTATGTTCTTCCTGTATCTTTTTTCGCCGCACTTGTTACTTGATTTGTTTCATCACTGTTCCCCGTGACCTCGTCTCCAGCATAGAATTATATCAAGAATGGTCTGCAAGAGTAGCGTGTTTCTCGTCTCCCCCTATTCAAGTTGTACATGATTGACCAATAGCCTGTTATTTAAAGTCTTGTTGTCCTGCGGCTGTTTTTTTCTTTAAGGCTGAAGGCGAATCGGAATTCCTTCCAACGTTGTATTTCATTCTGGTGCAGTTTGGCCACTTGTTTTACTCAGCGTGGCAGCCTAAGTAACAGTTTCAAATATTGTAAAATTAATTTTCTTTGGTGTAAAATAATATAATCCAGTCACTTTTGCATCAAACGACTAGAGTCTAAGTTTGTTGAAGTTTCACTCAATCTTTTTTAAAATGTTGTTATGTCAGTAAACTATAATGAACTTTTTCTGGTTCCTTTCGATAAGCCCAGTGTATGGGAGATTGTATCTGACATGTGTTCACTTTGAAAATTAATTAGATGGGGTTAGGGCGGACAGCTAAAATGAGAGATTGGGGAGAGAAAGAACGCATCGCAAATCAAAACTAGACTAAGAGGTAAGCCAGACCAAGGCTGGCGTAGGCCCCAGATTGGTGGCTCGCCACTTTATTATTAATATTATGCATCACACCAAAACACTACTCACTGCCCATACCGCCAGTGAGTAGTGTTTTAGTGTGATGCAAAGTAAGTAGGTGGCGAGCCACAAATCTGGGCCCCACGCTAGCCTGACTTGTCCCTAAGGGTGACCACAGAAAGGCCACCTAATAAGTCGGCGCCTATAGGTCGGAGCTTTCGATTACCACCTAGAGCGCCCATGCTACACATAAAAGCCGCCTACAATTTCGGTGCATTGCACCTGGTAGGTTTTATTTATACTTTTTTTCTGCTCACACTACTCACTGCACCACGTGGAATTGTGCAGAGTGAAACTGAGCTGACCAGATGCTCGCTTTAAACATTTTGAATTATCACATGTCTTTAAAATGATTAAAATTAAAAAAAAATTGTTCTCTTTCAAAATAAACACATTCTGCTCAGTGACTTTGTTAATTTAAGGCCGCTGAATCCAAATCTTCAATCAAATTTCCTCTATCGTCCCGTCCAGATGTGATTTGGTCAGTAGAAAATCGCCCGGCTCGCCGTAAATGAGTATGACTCATCACACCTTCCTGTCGAGCGACGGTCTTGCCCGTCACCGTGTCATCGGATCGGTGTCTTTCGGCGCAATAGGAATGTCTTTTGGATTCCGATAAAAAAAAAGTCTGCACCTACGGCGCTGAAACGGACCGAGCCTAGGTGGGCTCTATGTGCAGTTGTTGAAATTATAAAGTACAATTCTTCTCACCTAAAGCGCCTAGTGGCTCGGTGACAGAATTCGGTCGCCTTTATGTGGGCACCCTAAGAGATAAAGGCGAAATGAAATGCAAAACGTTTGTCCTTGGCCCGTGAAGTGACGGGTTCTCTACCAGTAAATGCAAATAATGATTTGTTTGGATTATGGGGTTTTATAACATCAGCTGAAAAAAAACAAACTGTCACGAATTCTTGTGAACATCAGTGGTAATCTCTGATGTTTTTGTGGAAGTTTATTTTAATACTGGTTGGTGCTATGAACATTGAACAGCTGTCACACTGTGGTTGTATAGGATTACTTTCTATATTTCTCAACTCCATTGCAATAAATGTATTGATGGAAAGACATGTCCAAGGCTATACTACCGCGTTATGGATCCATCGATCATCTAGACGCCAAAATAGAAATTGACGAAATATCATTAAAACCACAGAAAAACTGTGGGGTCGCAGCAGGGCTATAAGCAAAGTCAAAATTGGGCAAAAAGAAAATGTAGTATGTAGCGAAGCCCTGCGTGAGAAATAAAACCCAAAACGATACAAAGCAAACTAAAGAGAAGACTGAAAATACACAAAATTTTCGGTTTTCGCCTTTGTCAAGTGAAAAAAAAATCGAACAATAAAAGATTTCAACAGGAAATGTATAGAATCGAACTGCCGACCAAACTTGTTAAAATGTGAACCGATCTCTGTCTTTTTGTCTCATACCCCTCCTTCCCTTCTGCCCTGTTCCTCATTAATGAGTTTACCCAATTTTGTTACTGGTCTTTTCCCTCCCTCAGTCTCTACCCCACCTCTCTGTTTCATAAACCCCCCCCCCCCCCGGTCATCTGGTCAGAAAGTGTGCCTGTCTTTAGGCTGGTCAAGTGCTCTCACTGGCATGCACGGCACAAAATAGCCGGTCGCTACTAGTTAGTCCGCGTGTCGTGTCTAGTTATATAACACGATGCACTCAAACTTTCTTCCATAATTATCCAAGCTTAGTGCTTCAAACCCAATGTCGCGCACGTTACGTCATTCATAGTGCCGTTTCATTCACTGCCTTACCTAACCTTTAGCATAAATACTTTCAATCTAGCCCAACGGTGACAGCTGAACAGTGTACAAAATTCCATATTTTCCCTATATTGGCTTTGTAAAATACATCATTGTTCACAACTTCCAGGCATTCGCCATTGGGTGCCGGTGAGAAATCTGTGCACACTAAACGCGCTAGCTGTCAAATCTGGTATCTTTCGTTATACTGTTAAAGACCATCTCAAACAGAGGAAATTTTTTTGACGCTTTATCCCATAATTTATGATTAGGAAATCATCCATTTTGTTTCTTTGTTATGGAGCATAGGGAAAGGAATGCTTAATCCATCCAAGGTTACTTGCAGCCAATGACCTACATAAACACTAGACTTCTCCCTCCCTTTCGTTCGTGGTCCGCAAAGTGGAGCCAATCGTGAAGTACGGCTGACATTTTCATAGTGTGGCAAAACTAACTGAATACCAGTAGGCGGCGAGTCGCAGGAGGGCGAAATGTAAGGCGATAGTCGCCCCCCCCCCCCTCCCCAAAGAGTTTTTATTTGAGGAGTTCTAAAAACAGAACTTATTTAACAAGGGCTAAGAAAGCCAAGAATACGACAGTAATAACAACAATGAAACAAGAACTAGGCAAACAGGAGCAAGAAAAGGTAAAGTGTAAATGCCCAGAACAGCGACCCTCCTACAACAAAGATCTACAGCCCAGGAAATGATGGTTAGGGTCGAGCGCTGTGAACACATATCAAAGAAGTGTTGTTCCACTATTGTCTTTCACTCCCTATCTACGGCCTGCTGTACTCTTGTCCTACACTCACACTTTCATGAGCCACATCCTATTGTTCTGTTGTTTTTCTTCATCTCTCGGACTTTTATCACACCAGCTTCGACTGATATTACATGTACTTTTTCACACCGCTGCCTTTTCCAGTTAGTCGCATAGATCTCATTCTCAGTTATTTTTTGGTTTCTGGGAGGAAACAAATGAACAGCTGTTACTTCATTTGTAAACGATCATACTTCTCGATCTCCCTCGTTTTATTTCTTGTTTTTCAGGCGTCTAAAGTTCCATTGCTTCAATGTTCAGCGACTGTGGTAAAAAATTTGTGGTAGTAAAGGTCACCACAATATTAATGAGTCGAAGGAAAACATAAAATTACGTATTTGAATGGTGCGGTAGAATTAATTATTTTATGCCGTCAACAAACGTGTCTGAAATGCAGCAGATCGAAGGCCATGCGCGTTAATAATATAATTTTATAGCTTTTTGTAGTACTGTGGTCAGGTGTTGAAATATGTAATTGTCCCAGGCATTTCTATCGTCTCATGCATATTTCGTAAGTATACAGCCACAGTTACAGTAGAGTACACAAAAGAGCCTGTCCGTGGTTCACAAAGAATTTATGCATGCATAGGTTAACAGCTTTTTTTCTGTTTGTCTGTTGCGCAGCTCACGATGGACAGGTAGTGGACAATAGTAAGGACTAGTAAGTTTTAGGCTAACAACAGTGGCAGATAAAAGTTTAATACATGTACATATTTTTGTCTTTTTTAACCGTCACTTCAACTTTATAAATATGTCTGTCACAACACTCTGAAACACATCGAAAGAGGGAGAAAGAATGAGGAATTCTGTTGTTTTTTTTTAGGGGGGGGGGGGGGGAGGAGGGGGGAAGGTCAACAAAATTAACATTCGCAGCTGATCGTTCGAACTTTTTTTTCCAGTCCGCTTTGTATAAAGATGATGCCCCCACCCCCGAAAAAAAGGCCACCCTTTGAGAGATCGAAAGGTGAGAGACAAAATATCAAACCTACCGAGATCCAGAGGTCATCTGTCTAGATTTGGGTACCTGAAACTAATCGAGTCAAAGAATGCTTGTGTGAGTTGTGAAACATAATATTCTGCTTGTGAGAATGATTGGAGATTTCTAATCTCACTGCGTTAGTAGGGCGCCTGTTTTTGCTGGCTTTAATCAGTCAAGCCTTGTCCAGAATGACTGTCTGTGTCAAGCCTACATGATATCCGCTCTGTTCTGTGTTCATGAACAGCTGCTAATCATTTACCTGAGAAAAGGGCCATTGAATTTTTATGACAGTTAGTCATCGTTTCAAAGGTATGAGAATAAAGCACAAGAATACGGGCGATGTTGAAAGAATTACAAAAGCATAGAAAATACAGACTATTAGACTGTACTGTCTTCAGATATGAAGAATTACAATTTGTACCGCCTATAGACATCCATTCTTTGTCATTTGTATAGTTAGCATTTATCCAGATCGTCCCATGTTTTCCTCACCTTACTTAGGTGACTTGATAAAGATATGATTTTCAAAAGCCACAGCTGTGGTGAATTGCAGTGGCGTAGCATCACGTTACGGACTTGAGGTTTGCTTTACACGTAAATGCATTTATTGTTCCTTTCCTGTAAAATAACGCTACTACAGATTCATTACTTATCAATTGAAAAAAGCCTTATGCTAAACGGTAACATTCTATGAAAGATAAAGTTTGTAAAGTAGCTAGGCTTTCCAATCTGTATTAAGTTGTGAGAAATATACATATCGAGATATGACCACCCTTTCCCCCCTGAGTCCCTGTCATTGCAAGAGTATGGCCTTGTGGGTACAATGATCAGGCTTGCGGACTTGGGACAACCTTAGGCCCATTAGAAAGGTTAGCCCTAAAAATGTGTTGTTTGTTTTTTGTTTTATTTCAAAACAGGCAAGCACTTTTCGATGTTTTTTAATGTTTTATCACCTCAGTCGCTTTCTGAGTTTGATTTCTCCATTGGATTGATAACGATATTCGGTTGAATAAAACCAAGGCTCTCGTTTTGCCAGTATTCTTCCTCCAACCGCGATACATGGTCCTCTCACTTGGAGAAAAATTCTGCAGCGACTGTTTTCAATGCTGCATGAGTTAGATTTTGGATGTCTGACACTTTGAAGGTCTTGTTCTCCAATGTTCCGCATCGTATTGATTTTGATGTTTAAATCCATGATGAAAGGAATTCTAAAATTGAAAGAGCTGACAACGCCTCTGACGCTGTGTTGGCCTACCAGTGAACAATCACGAGGGTTTGTTTTTAAACTCACTTTAATCCCGTGCTGTACCACATTTTAGTTGGGCTCAAAACCATGTGTTAAATTATTACAGTAAACCACCTAAATGTTTACCCTTGTCGGTGGTCTCTTTATTTATATACCGCAAATAAACAAACTCGAAAACTACTTGAATAAGTCAGGGGCAAAAAATCTGGGTTAGGGTCATCACAAATCTAAGACTTAAGGCCAAATTACATTCAAATATCATTGACGGTTGCAACGCTGCGAGCAGTTTTCTGTGATCATGCCTCGGTGAACGGACTGTAGTATGCAAGATTCATGGCACCCTGTTGAACCCCCTTTTTTTTGTTTGCGAATTCGTATTTAGATACTTGGCTCTTGCTGCGACAAGGTAAGATTTCTCCATAAAAAGTTTCATCCATTGGTTGATTTACTAAAAGTGTATTCCATTTCTGCCTCAGTTTTCCAAAGCATTTGTTTGCATACACTGATAAATATCATTGCGCTGCCTGATTTTGATCTTTGACTTTAAAAAAAAAAAAATGTTGAAGAAAAAAAATCCTGGATGGCATGATGCAAAACATCATTGTGAAAACTGTCCAATTTCTTGCTTTTAGTTTTCTTATTGTCAAGTTGTTCATTTTCACCATTTTCGACCAATCACCGATGGAAATGTCATTTGTTATCCCAAGTACGTGCTGAAAACTATTATCAGGACGTTAAATTTTATGGTTTAGATAACCAGGCCTGGTTTCTTCATGAAAAATGTCACACTGAGGCATTGCCACTCTTGTTAGCACTAGAGATTTGGACATAAAGGACACGTCGACTAAAATTAGATTAGATCTAAAAATATACTATTATACAGTACAATGACAATACAGGAAGTGTCGTTAATCATTGCATAGGCAAAAACATAGTGTGTAAACAAATTACAACTAACACATAGGTACCAATATTTAAAAATCGGATTTTCATTTCTTTTGATTTCCGTTCACGTCACTGTCAGCCTGCACATGTTTCACTTGAATGATCTGTCAAGTATTTCTTTAATCGCAAAGAAGAAATGTTTTAACTGAGCCAGTGCCCAGTTGGGAATTATTTCCTCAGAGTCTATAACGAAGTAAAAGCACTGGCAAAATTTCGTTGAAATCTAACTGTCATTTACTATAAAAATCGATGACACTGTGGCGCACAGTGAAAAGTACGGGCCATAGTTGCAATGCAGGTCCCAGTTCTGGATTTGTGTGCAG
Source organism: Onchidella celtica (assembly GCA_963931925.1). Lineage (NCBI taxonomy): Eukaryota > Metazoa > Mollusca > Gastropoda > Systellommatophora > Onchidiidae > Onchidella > Onchidella celtica. Next base: position 12,180,329 of record OZ007570.1, read on the forward strand.
GTAAGACTTCAAACTAAGTATTTCTCTCTGCGCTTGGTCAGCTAGCATCTGCATACCTCTGGAGAACTCTCCGGTACCACTTAAAGTAAACCCAAGGCACTTTAAGTTCCTTCACTCTGGAGTTGAACGCGACAAATGTAAGTTTCAGTGAACACTGGAAGTGTGATTATAACAGGGAAATAGAAACTATTCATATCCAAAGCTCCAATTAATTTCAATGACTTGAAAAAAAAACAAAAAACATCTGCATGTCTGTCATTTAAAAACCACACACGAAGGCTCAAGTCGCCACTGTTTCATTTGTAGTTTTCCATTATTCTTGTAAATAAAAGTGTACAGTGATAATGCTCACGCATTTTCAAGCTATGAGGCTGCAGTTCCCTCTGACAATAACCATTTTGAGTCCAAAGCAGCCGGAGGTGAATCGCAGTGGGGTCATGTGTGAGACGAACGTTGGACAGATACAAACAAAGAAGGCTGTTTTTGCGGTCCTGTACGGGTGCTGAGAAACACGGGAAAACGTTACCAAACGAACATGGCTGTTTATAAAGAAAACAAAAAATTAATGATCAAGTGATGTCTAGCATTCTGGAATAATGAGGACAACAACCGCTTCTGTGGAAAGGACTTCCAAATGCGTTCCATAGCCCAAGTGAAAACAATACATAGCTACCCCTGCGGCTTTCCCTGATATGTCAATCTGACCACTGCCCAGACGAACATCGACCTACGGCCTCGATGATACAAACTGACTAGACCCTCACATCGTTACATATCAATCTGACAATGCCTATGCACTTGTCAAGCTATGGAACGCATTCGGAAGTCCTCCCCTACTGTGCACAGACATAATTATATCTGCTCCATGCTCCGTTTGCAGTCACAGTTATGTTAATATCCCAAAGAATGCTGGTTCGTGAGAGGTAGTCTCAATTACAAAACCAAACAGAGAAAACACTGAGTTGTGTTCACTGCTCAGCTATAGCTTTCTATGTAAAACACGATTTCTTCTCAAAAGCAGCCGACACAAAATACGTATTACGTTAAGTTATTATTTGCAGCCGGGTTCTGCTCGGCAGTCGTAGTGAAAGCAAAGTACCGAAAGACATAAATTTACCTTGCAAGGGCTCCGCAAATTCAGCCTTTTTTGTTTCTGGTCAACTCTGGTCAAGGACAATAATGAGGGCTTTTCATGGTGCGTTGTGTAGGGAATTACCACAGGCTGTTGTCTCTGATCCCTGGCAATCTGATCCCTGCTGGAGCTTGTGGTCAGTGTTTGAAGATCATTTACTACGGGCACCCTACAGGATGGCCTTTATTATATAATTATGCAGCTTTGTCTCCACATCATAAGCTGCCTGACTGGTGAGTCTAATTGTAGGTCACAGGTGCAATGTTACGGTACCGGCAGTATTTTTTTTAAATGTCGTGTTTCTCGTTTCCGGCACATCTACTTCTCTTTGGACTCGATACCGGTACCGAGTATTGGCGTTACGGCTCTTTGATGTCAGCTAAAGTGAACGTTTCCGACACTGTGGTGATGGCCCCGATACCGACTCCAGGAGTCACGTGACGGCTCTCTGATAACAGATACAACGAAGGATTCCGACCGAGGACCGATCTTAATACTGAGCCAATAGAAACGTTTGAATGGCTGTCCCCTCTCACGTGTTGGGAAGATGAACGGTCAATGGTTAGTTAGAAGTCTCCTGTCTAGGTACGGAACACTGCCATTGCAATATCTTTTATTTTGGGGGAAAGCAGAAATAATTCTCTGAACATTTAAAAATATTTACAATGTGAGTCTACACATAATTTTATAAAAAACTGAAGAAAACTGATGCCATTAAGCTCCGATATCTGTGGTGCTTGAATAGATTTATAATCATATTTTAAAAAATAGGAACATTATAGAGAGCAGGTGAAATGTTTTTTTTACCGGCCCCAGTGTCACATTTTGGTGTCAGTAGCGAGGAGTTGGTAGGACGTCCAGCTTTTACTATTGTAAAAATGAAATCATTGTCAGAGAAGTGTGAATTCACTCTGGTGGAAAGGATGGCATTCTGAACCATGGATGGCCATGATAATTCAGGTGAACCCCAAGATAGTTCAGATCACGGTTGGGTAAGTGACAGAGAATGGTGAGATGACGCGGGGTTCATAAGCAATGGAGTTCAGATATCAGGGACAGTCACTCTGTTCCTGCTAGTCTCTGCCACGGGCAGTAACTATTTTCAAGCTTAGGTTGCACATGTCATGATCATCAATTTTGCGACTTTATTTTTCTTGTTTTGTTTCGTTTTTTAATTTCTTTTTAATGGTCCTAAATCTATGTGTAAAATTTTTATAATTTTCCTCTGATAAATGGAAATGATTGCCTTTCTCTTGTAGCCTCAAAGAAGGTATGGCTCAATGGAAAATGGTACATCAGAGCTGTGCTGGGAGGTTTGTGTTAATTCTTAAACATGTAGGAATGTGTAACAACACACACTAGATCACACGCATAGAAGTGAAATAAATCAGAACAAATTATGATACTCTGGCCAGACAGAAACTACGGAGTGACACTTACTCATGCACTGGTTTTGTTTCGTCCACAGCCATTTCGAAGTACTAATATGGTATAATTTACGAGCTATCATGAACAGCAGCTTTCTGTCATTCAGGAACTTTCTCATTTGGTATACAATATATATGTTACCGGCAAAGTATGAAATCAGGCATTTTATAGAATGCCGAAAAAGAGTCGGCAAAGTATAAAGTATTTAATATTATACACATTGCCTATACATTCCACAGAACGCCAATAGACAATCAGGCAAACTATAAAAATGTTTCCACCAGGAGTAGGCTTGTGACCTTCGATACATGCTTGAATCGCCATTTACATGTTCGCTTGTACGGCAGAATCAAAACGCATGGTCTACCATTCAGCAGCACTCTAACAGTACCGACTTTTCTTTGAACATGTTGGAACAAGGCATAGTATTTTCTCGTTTAGAATCACAACTTGTTGACATCATGAAGCAGCGATTTCACGAAGAACTATCTAAATTGCGAGCCAGTGCTGCTAAAAACTGTGTTTTCTCACCGATACAGCTTATGATAAGTTAGTGAGGGATGTTAAAAAGGCAAAGGCCACCTCTAAGAAGAAACCAAGAGATTACTGGTTATATTGCTCGATATAATCCATGATTTGTGTTTTCATACTCTGCTCATTAATTCATCTGCAACAAGCGAATCAGAATATTTAGAGTACTTTTATGTAGTTCTTGTTTGAGTTTCAGCAGTTTTTTTTTCAATTAAACAACAGAAAAACCTTTACATGGTTTTGTTATTAATTTTCGTACATTGCCCAGAAGATGCTCGTCATTCTATATAATGCCTAGGCATACTATGTAACAAAATCAAAATAACAACTCTATTTCATACTTCGCCTAATTTGCCTGAATTTCATACTTTGCCGGCAACACATAATTATAAAATAATAATATATATATAAATATGTATTTTCATGCCATTTCATGTTAATCTTGTTTGGTCCCCAGACTATCTGAAAACCTGCACCAGAAGCTGCTGCATCATTAAAATCTCGGTGTGTAGAATCACGGAGTCACAGCAGTCATCACGTAAACTTTCCTGTACAGCACAGCCAGTTAGTTTGTACAGCTTGCCCCTTCCTGGACTGTTCCGGTTATCAGAGAGAACACATAAACGTTGTAATTTGCATTAAAAAGGACAAGAGAATAAACAAGAAAATAGATATTGTTGTCTCGGCACCTCTCTTTCCTATTCTGCATCCTAAAGATACGAAGAAAGACATTTTTAACATCATGAAGACCCTGGGAGACCTTTTGGAGGAAATTGGTGGGTTTGGTAGTTTTCAATGGGTGGCATTTTTTGGAATGTACACAGTGTACAGTCTGACTTCCTGGAGTATAATGCAAACGTCGTACTCTGGAATAACACCAAATTGGCGCTGTGTTACTGGACCTTCACACCGTCACAATGATGAACTTCAAATTGAAACCAGCACTGCTAACGGTATTCAAATGTTACAGAACTGAACTCCAATCTGTCCATTGACACTGACGATGAAACCTTGAACGTGTGTTCTGTAAATGGTACGAGCTGTCAAGAGTTTGTGTTCTTAACTTCCTCTCTGACAAGTATTAATGAATGGAATTTGGTTTGTGAATTGAAGTGGGCGAAGCAAGTTATAACATGTGTCCACATGGGTGGAGTGTGGTTGGGAACAGTTTTATCTGGACAACTTGGAGATCGTTATGGTAGAAAAATCACATTTTACTTCTTTCTATTGCAACACGCCATCATGAACTTTGTAACAGGCTTCTCTGTGTCTTGGGAAATGTTCGCTGTTTGTCGATTCATTGTAGGGATAGGAATTGGTGCATTGGATGTCCTAGCCTTTCCGTATGGATTAGAATTATTCCCAATCAAATTTCGTTCTTTCCTGGGTTTTGTTCCCCTATATGGATGCGGAATCTGCATTTTCGCTGGCTGGGCTTATCTCTTAGATAATTGGTCACATCTACATTTCGCTTGCGGTATTTTTAGTTTGCCATTCCTCTTAGGTTGGTTTTACTTTCCAGAAAGTATAAGGTGGCTGACGGTTCAGGGAAGAACTGAAGAGGCATTGAAAGCCATTTCTAAAATTGCAAGATTAAATAGGAAGCCCGTTCCTAGCGAAACATCTCACCTTCTTGAAACACTTGCTAAAGAGGAACGAGAGATAAGGCAAAATGCTGGGAAATACACTTATCTGGATGTTTTCAAAGATTGGTACACGGCAAAAGTAACTTTAACACAAAGTTTTTTCTGGTTTTCTCTTACTTTCGTTTATTACGGTATATCTTTCGGGATGTCCAACCTGCATGGGGACTATTTCCTGAGCATGTTTCTTATGGCAGCCTTGGGTGTTTTTCTCTCCTTAATTGTTATTTTTATAGCGGACAAATTTAAAAGACGTACTCTCAGCATGGTTCTTCTACTAATCGTTATCCTTGCATCGGTGGGCTGCATAATTACGTCAATGGTGTCGTCTATTGACAACAAAGGCGAAATTATTAACGGGTTGTCTCAAACGGCTTTTATGGTGTCCTCGCCAGCGTGGAATGTCCTTGGCCTATGGGGTACAGAACTTTATCCAACAGTGATTAGAAATCTGGGTTATGGATGGGCAAATTCTGCATGCTGTCTGGCTGGGATTATACTTCCATTCGCTGTCAATTTTGACGAGTCTATTGTCGTTCCTTATGCCGTTATTAGTGTGTTTCTGTTTTTTTGCCTGCTATGCTGTTTGGTGATTCCGGAAACACGGGGAAAGGATTTGCGACAATGAGAAATTCTTGCCAGTAACAGCAGAGAAGGCATCAGACACGAGAGAAGAAGCAGTCTAGAAACTGAAAGGTTCTCATTCCTTTGGATTTCAAGCTGCCCATTGGATCACAGTGATCACAATTTCATTTATAATTTGTTTTTATAGTAACAAACATCATCATTCAGGTGTTCTTGACCAGACAGTCTACGGGCATGTAACATGACATTACATTGAATTTGAGTTTGGATTTTACGGCGCGTCGGCAAGATAACGGCCACATTGCACCCTTCAATGTCTATTTGGGTACAGGTTCTCTACACTGACCTACACTGGGGAGATAGAAATATTAAATGCACGTGTACATATTTCCCTTGACCATTATTTTCCTTATTTTTATTCTTATTATATTTATACATTTTATGACCTTTTCCGATTTCAAAAGAACGAAACAATTTGGTTATCACACAGAAATAATTATTCCCACATCAGTCTATTGCTATAGATAGAGGTATATGTCACGAGCAGGTGAGCTGGGATCAGTAGTTACGAGAGAAGGGGGTCGAGTAAAGTTAACCCACGGCCCACGGGTAATGAAAAGCGTGCATGTTGTGATTGGGGGGGGGGGTGTCTGCATGAGGCGAGAGCGCTGTATTACTATCACTGCAAGTTAGAAGGTCCCAGGGGACGGACGTGAGTGAGAACAGTCGGGAGATTGTGACAGTGTTTTCCAGTGATGACTGGTAGGTGGAACGATGATTGATAATTATGATTGATGTATTATATTCGTCTATGACCATGATGTAAATAAGTATATGTGAGGAATGTGGAAATCCTTGATACTGTATATAGCAATGTGCGCCATGAGCGATAGATGGAAGTTAGCTTCATGGATTTGTAGCGAGAGTGAGTAGGGTGTAATACGGTGGAGGTGTTACCGTAAGATGTTTGGTGAGTGAAATGTGAACTATTGTGTGTACGCTTCATGAGTTGTAATGAGGGGTGTGTCACGAGTGGAGTGAGCGATAGTTAATAATTACGGGGGGAAAGGAGGAGAGTAAAATTAACGCACGTTGACAAGTAAGGGAAAGGCGTGCCTGTTATGAGTAGTGGGGGGTCTGAATGAGGCGAAAGCGCTGTATTACTATCACTGCAAGTTAGAAGGTCCTACTGAACGGACGCTAGTAAGAGCCCAGCGGGCGAACATAAGGGGAGCAGTCGGAAGACGGATGAGAGTGTTTTTTCCAGTGATGACTGGTAGGTAGAACGTTGATTGATAATTATGATTGATGTATTATATTATATTCGTCTATTACCATGATGTAAATAAGTATATGTGAGGAATGTGGAAGTCCTTGATATTGGATATAGCAATGTGCGCCATGAGCGATAGATGAACGTTGAGTTCATGGATTTGTAGCGCGAGTGAGTAGTGTGTACTCCGATGGAGGTGTGTTACCGTAAGATGTTGGTGAGTGAAATGTGAACTATTGTGTGTACGCTTCATGAGTTGTAAGGAGAGGTGAAGTGATTAGAAAGGGTATGGCATTATACCAATGTAATGTTATTCTTGTAGGTGTCGGGGACGGGCTAAAGAGCCGCCTCGGTGAGCACAGGGGATAGGCCAGCATAGGGCCGGAGGCCACACATAGGCCAGAAGTGAGGCTGTCGGTGCAGGACAGTAGAGGCACATAAAGTCGTGGCAGTCAGGCCACGGACAGGGACGTAGATATGAGCGTGAATGTGATAATGTACTATTGCCATGTTGATGGGCTATTGAAATGATAATGTGCTATTGCCATGTTGATGGGCTATTGAAATGATAATGTGCTATTGCCCTGCTGAGGTGCTAGTGGAATGCTAAGGTGTTATGGCAATGGGAAGGTGATATTGAGAGACTGCGGGGCCAGTGAATTATTAATGTGCTATTAAGACCCTGAGGGGAGAGGCTGAGGCCGAAGTGCCTTTAGGAAGTAACTACCGGGTTGTGGATCCGAGGAAGAGTGCATGTGAGAATAAGGCCGTTGTACGGCAGTTAATTTCAATAATATAATGTATGTAATTGCGCTATTATCTGTATAATTATGTTTAATAAATGTGTGAGTCTGATGGGTTGTTCTGTTAAGTGTTAAACGTGTTCGTTCGTGATTGTTGTCCTGTCATAACTTATTACATCTCCCAGTCTGGGATTTGTGACAGGGTGAAGTGATTAGAAATGGTATGGTATTATACCAATGTAATGTTATTTTTGTAGGTGCCGAGGTCGGGCCGAAGAGCGCCGCCTACGGTGAGCACAGGGGATAGGCCAGCATAGGGCCGAAGGCCACACATAGGCCAGGAGTGAAGCTGTCGGTGCAGGACAGTAGAGGCACATGAGTCGTGGCAGTCTGGCCACAGACAGGGATGTATATATGATCGTGAATGTGCTATTAAGATGTATTACTGTGACATGGATGTATTACTGTGCGAATGAGATATTCATGTGAATTGAAGTATTAACGTGCTATGGCCACGTGAAGTGTATAGGAGGCTAAGGTGTATTGCCATAGGGAGGTGTTATTGAGAGACTGTGGTGTGAAAGAATATTAGTGTGTCATTAAGACCCTGAGTGGAGAGGCTGAGGCCGAGGTGTCTTTAGAGTAATTACCGGGTTGTGGAGCCGAGGAAGTGTGCTTACGGAAGAAGGCCGTGGACGGCAGTTAACTTGAAGGATATAATGTATGTATGTAATTGCCCTGTTACCCTTATCTTTATATTTATGTTTAATAAATGTGTGAGTCTGATGGGTTGTTCTGTTAAGTGTTATACTTGTTCGTTCGTGATTGTTGTCCTGTTATAACCATCGCATCTCCCAGTCTGGGATTTGTGACACTGGGGGCTCGTCCGTTGTGACACTGGGGGCTCGTCCGTTGTGACACTGGGGGCTCGTCCTGTTTACCTGTGGTCATCTTGACATTGTGTATTCGTCATATCTAGTTGTTTTTCTGTTGTGCTAGGAATTTGTGCTGTTGTCTTTGTTCGTGGGATGAATGGAAATTTCATGATGATATGATTTATGTATATTTATGAATATGTATTGATGCATGTATTGCTATAAATATGTACTAATGTGTACTTAAACTTTTCAGAGAGACAGTGTGTGTGCGTGCAGCCTGAGGAGACAAGCAGCCAGAGCTCCGTGTAAGGGAGGACTTAGACTCAAAAAGTTGAAAGTTAAGTAAAACTGAAATTTTTGTGCCCTGGATTGTGGGCTGTCCCTTTGATCTGTCTTTCTCTCTGTTTTGCTGTTTTTGTTGTAATTGATTATATGGGCGGTGGCGCGGGTTTGCTGTGTTGAACTTAGTTTATCCTTTAAAAAAGGTGTGGTAAACTTGGAACTTCGTTCATCACAGTGAACAGTTCTGTAGGGCTTTGTTATTGTTTAGTTGTAGCGTCGATATCTTCTCTGTTTCTACAGGAAGACGTATTCTCTTGTCCCCTCTCTGACCTATCTGTAGATACGTTCTTTTTTTCAGACTCTGTTCTTGTTCGTACCTTGTAGTGTATTCGGCGTAGTTAGGTTGCATTTTTTTTCCCATTATATTTTTTTTAGAAGTCTTTGTCTTAGTCTGGTTCGTTGTCCTTGATGTCCTTGTGGTTCTTCTACTGAATTTCCTCATTCTTGTCCTTTCTAGTCTCTGTTGTTATTTAATAGTGCTATACATTTTATGAACATAGATTAGTTAGAGAGAGTATGCTGTAAAATGTTCAGTTAGGTGTGTTTCTGAATTGCATTTGAAAAAAGTGCTTGTTATTGTAGTGGCATAATTTCAGGTCTCGGGATACGTCGTGTATAGTGAGGACATAGAGAGTAATTGTATTTCAAATTGTATCATAATAAATTCGTGAAATGGCGGATCTCCGTGAGCTCATGAAATTGGGTACGGAACTTGGCCTTGAGGGAGAGGAGCTGCGCGGCTGGATTAAAGAGCAGCAGGCGGAATTGCGCGATGAACGTCCTAAAGATAGAGAGCGAGAAAAAGAGGCTCAGCAGCAGGAAAAAGAGGCTCAAGAGCGGCAACAGGAGAGGGAGTTGAAGTTAAAGGAGATAGAGGCGCAAGTAAAGATTGCGGAATTAGAAAGCAAGAAGAATGCGCCAACGGAAACAGTTGAGCGGCAGGGGCAAAACAAAAGTGGTGTTAGAATTAAGCTGCCTACGTTCGACGACCGGAAGGACGATATAGACGCCTTCCTTTACAGGTTCGAACTGAATGCACAACTGCAATGGGGGGACAATAAGCAATTATGGTCCACTTACCTGGCGTCCTTATTGCAGGGGCGAGCGTTAACCTACTTTAAAGCGTTACAGCGCGAAGACGTGCAAGATTACGATAAGCTGAAGGCTTTGCTGCTTCGCCGATTTGCGCGTACCGAGGAATATTTCCGGGAGCAGTTTAGGCGAGCACGTGCGGATACCAGGGAGGACTTTGCTGCCTTCGTCGCGAGATTAACAGAATATTTCGCGAACTGGGTAGACTTGGCGCATGTGGGCGCGGATTTTGCTAAATTAAAAGACCTAATGATCCGTGACCAGCTATACGCGTCGTGCCATAAAGATCTGGTGGCTTTTCTGAAAGAAAACGAACCCGCGACGGTGCAGGAGGCGTCAAAGTTGGCGGAAGCATACCGTACGGCACATCCGTCCAAACCAGTCGCGAGGGCGTACGTACAGGATGCTGGTTACGTCGCCGTGGTTGAGGGGTCGCCGACAGGACATAAAGACAGGTCGCGTCAGCGTGGTGCCTATAACGGGCAAGCCCAGGGGCAACGTAGGGGGTATCACCAATCACCTGCATATGGATCCGGTAAGTTTGACCGAGCAGGAGGGCTAGGTCGCGGTAATGGCCGAGGGCGATTTTGGACCTTTGCCGATGACCGACGGCATAGGGACTTTAGTTCCGGTCGCGATGGGTCACGGGGACCCAGGGCTAGCGGAGCACAGGGAGCGGAATGTTGGACTTGCGGACGCGTAGGTCATTTGGCACGGGATTGTAGGACCGCGAATTGTTGGAACTGCGGAAGAGCAGGTCACATCAGGGTAAATTGTCCTGCAGGTAGGATAGCGGCGAACGTGGATGGCAATCACGGTAGCTCCACTCCATGTTCCCCTAATAAATTTCATCATGCGGCCGCGTGTGTTACATCGGACAACGGAGGCGGACAGTATTCTAAGTGTCCCAGTTGTGAGAAGTTATTATCTTCCGGTGTTTTACCTTGTGGGAGAAAGATTCCCGTTATAAATTCATGTCATACAGGAGGTGGTCTTAGGGTTTATCCGGGGTTTGTTGGGGACGAACCGGGTTTTACGGGATACAGGATCTACCGTTGTCGGAGTGCATAGGGACTGCATTCGGGATTCACAGCTTACAGGTGAGACTGTCCCATGCATACAATTTTCAGGGGCCATTGAGAAATTACCATTGGCAAAGATAGCGGGGAAGTCGAAGCAGTCGTTGGTTGTTTTCCAGGCGCCCAGCTCATCATTGGTAATGTATCTCGGGTAGTTTCCCCTTCCGAGGAGAATGTGCAGGCATGGTCACAATCAAAAGGTATTGACTTTTGTGCCGCAGTCGAGACACGTCGACAGGTAGGTGATAGGAATAAGATTAGACCTTTGGCAACGCCAGCGGTCAACCTGGATATCACACCAGAGCGCTTGGCGAGATTGCAAAAGGAGGATCCATCATTGAGTCCATGTTTTGGGGAGGCGCGAACGGAGAAAACGAGGAAATATAAGAACGGGTCGTCTTCCTTTGTTATCCAGGCGGGCATTCTGTTCCGTAAGTATGTTACGGTGGCTTCCGTTTTAAAGCAGGTCGTTGTGCCAGCGTTGCTAATCGCAACAGTATTGCATTTGGCACATGATGTCCCATTAGCGGGTCATATGGGTATAGCTGGAACCAAAGAAAGGGTTCTTGAGAATTTTTACTGGCCATCCATCCACAGAGATGTACGATTATATTGTAAGACGTGCAGTGCGTGCCAAAAGACGACGCATAAGGGTCGTACACCCCAGGCTCCTCTTCAGAATATTGCGGAAGAAGCGTCTAGTATCGCTTCAGCAAGAGCAAAGAACTATAAAGATAGAGGATCCAAACTGAGAATTTTTAAGCCAGGAGACAAGGTTCTGTTGTTATTACCTACGGACCATAATGGGTCCTTATGTTATTGAGCGAGTTGTTTCGAAGGTAGATTACGCTATCCACATTGATGGATCAATTAAGGTATTCCATGTTAATATGCTACAGAGATTTTATGAGAGACCAGAGTATCTGTGTGCTCAGACGAAACCAGTGGAGCGTGTCATACGTCGACATGGTCTGATCATATTCAGACACTAACGGTAATTTTTAAACGATTACGTCATTTTTGGTTAACTGCTAAACCCGCAAAGATGGATTTGGCATGTCCAGAGATAGTATTCTTAGGACATATCGTGGGTAGAGGTGTTCAGAGACCTGAAGTAACAAAAATTGACAAATTAGTAGGGTTGCAAATCCCTAAAACAAAGAAACCAGTCAGAAGCTTAGTGGGAATTTTGAATTATTACAGAAAGTTCATTCCAAATTTTTCCTCCTTGTCATCTTCTCTTACTGACCTTACTAAGAAGGGACAACCCGATAAGGTCCAGTGGACGTCTGAATGTCAGACAGCATTTGATAATTTGGTGACAGCATTATCATCGTCACCCATTCTGATATTACCCAATTTTCGATCTAATTTTATCCTCAGAACGGATGCGTCGGACTCTGGTGTCGGCGCTTGTCTTCTACAGGAGAAGAACGAATGTTTCCATCCTGTATGTTATGTCAGTAGGAAGTTATTGCAGAGAGAAAGAAAGTATTCTGTGATAGAGCGGGAGTGTCTTGCCATTGTGTGGTCCGTCCAGAAATTGGGACGTTATCTCATGGGACGAGAATTCTGTATCCAGACAGACCACAAACCACTAACATTTTTGTCGAAGAATCGTTCGTCCAGCCCACGCTTGTCTAGATGGGCATTGGCGTTACAGCCGTATACCTTCGTTATTCAACCAATTCGAGGAACCAGCAATCATATCGCCGACTACCTTAGTCGAGCCTAGGGGAAGAGTTCAGGAGCTTATACATCGGAGGACAGGAACATTGACAGGATCTGTGTGGACGAGTCGTCGACTTTAAAATATTGACATTATAAATATTATATGAAGAATGGTTGATAGATTGATTGGTTTTGATTCTGTATTAGGTATTGTGTTTAGTTAGCTATTGATGGTGTGATACATATATGCATATGCAGGGCATATTGATCCCCGTCTTTTCCCCTGATTTCGGTATTATATATGCTAGGGGCATTGGTAGGTCATTTTTATGTAGGTATTGCTCACGCTCACTCGTTGACAGTCATCTTGATGCGATTTGAAATTAATTGCATTAATTTTTTTGGGGTGGGGGATGATGTCACGAGTAGGTGAGCTGGGATCAGTAGTTACGGGGGAAGGGGGTCGAGTAAAGTTAACCCACGGCCCACGGGTAATGAAAAGCGTGCATGTTGTGATTGGGGGGGGGGGGTGTCTGCATGAGGCGAGAGCGCTGTATTACTATCACTGCAAGTTAGAAGGTCCCAGGGGACGGACGTGAGTGAGAACAGTCGGGAGATTGTGACAGTGTTTTCCAGTGATGACTGGTAGGTGGAACGATGATTGATAATTATGATTGATGTATTATATTCGTCTACGACCATGATGTAAATAAGTATATGTGAGGAATGTGGAAATCCTTGATACTGTATATAGCAATGTGCGCCATGAGCGATAGATGGAAGTTAGCTTCATGGATTTGTAGCGAGAGTGAGTAGGGTGTAATACGGTGGAGGTGTTACCGTAAGATGTTTGGTGAGTGAAATGTGAACTATTGTGTGTACGCTTCATGAGTTGTAATGAGGGGTGAAGTGATTAGAAATGGTAGGGTATTATACCAATGTAATGTTATTTTTGTAGGTGCCGAGGTCGGGCCGAAGAGCGCCGCCTACGGTGAGCACAGGGGATAGGCCAGCATAGGGCCGAAGGCCACACATAGGCCAGGAGTGAAGCTGTCGGTGCAGGACAGTAGAGGCACATGAGTCGTGGCAGTCTGGCCACAGACAGGGATGTATATATGATCGTGAATGTGCTATTAAGATGTATTACTGTGAAATGGATGTATTACTGTGCGAATGAGATATTCATGTGAATTGAAGTATTAACGTGCTATGGCCACGTGAAGTGTATAGGAGGCTAAGGTGTATTGCCATAGGGAGGCGCTATTGAGAGACTGTGGTGTGAAAGAATATTAGTGTGTCATTAAGACCCTGAGTGGAGAGGCTGAGGCCGAGGTGTCTTTAGAGTAATTACCGGGTTGTGGAGCCGAGGAAGTGTGCTTACGGAAGAAGGCCGTGGACGGCAGTTAACTTGAAGGATATAATGTATGTATGTAATTGCACTGTTACCCTTATCTTTATATTTATGTTTAATAAATGTGTGAGTCTGATGGGTTGTTCTGTTAAGTGTTATACTTGTTCGTTCGTGATTGTTGTCCTGTTATAACCATCGCATCTCCCAGTCTGGGATTTGTGACAGTATAATTAGTCTCTTAGTTGGCAGCGAATTTGTGACAGTGCCACTGCGGCTGGAAAAAACTAGTCAGAGTTTTCCCATGGAGTTTGAAGTTATAAGTGACGTCAATCAAGGTTTACATCGATAGCTGAATAATGGACAGAATTTAATATTTTCCTATTTGGCTTTGTAAAATATGGCACTGTCCATGACTTCCGTCCATTCTCCGGCGGCGGTGCAAAATCTGTGCACACTAAAAGCGATCTTGTTTTATCTCACATTGTTTGAATAAAGCAAAACGAACTCTATTACTGTTGCGCAACGGCATTTTAGACCACGGTTTTGAAACTGAAACGTCTTCTCCACAACAATTGAGCCATCTTGCTTTTTTTCTTCACAAACCGATGAACAAAAGGTGAAAATCACTCGTCTTGTTGACATTTTGCAAACACACGACTTTGCTTACGTTATCATTTATCAAAAGTTCAGTAGTTTTACTCTACACTTGGTGGGTGTCTATATCTTACAATTCTAGTGTTGGTTGAATACATTTTGAAACTATTTCTATTGCAACCCTGTATTGTATTGTATTTGTACATAATGACATGTTTTACTTGTGAAAACGAATGTTATTAATAATTACATTTAGAGTTTAGACTTGAGGCCAGAGCCTAGATCTCGATTTCGAGATGTTTCACACGGTATAATTATGCACTACATTATGCCAAGTTTATGAATCTAGAAAACATTGATCCTGAAATATAGAAATATAGAAGACAGAAACAGTAAAAAGTTTCCGAAATAAATATTCCTTTCCACAGCTCAGTACAGAGTTTTTGTTATCTTTCTGTTACTTACTGCAGACAAAGAAATTGACAAACAGTGCAGAACAGTCATATAACAATAGTATTTCATAATATTTGTAAAGGCAAAACAAACGAAACGTTCATTCGTATTGTGAAAAGAAAAAGACGAGAGAAAAATAAGGCATGTTTGTATTAATGTAACTTGTTGGTTACATCTGAAAGTATTCTCTTCCTCTCTCCTTGTGAGTTATCTATACGTTTTCACTGTACTTTGATGGCAGAAAGTAACAGGGCTGTCATATTGCTAGACATCTTGTATGTGTGTGCATATAATGTACGAGCTTTGTCTCTGGAATTTACAGAATAATAAAATCTGCCACACTTACTGCATTTCAGCCTCATGCAAGAACAGTGAGCTATTATTCTTCTTTTTGTTTTCCTACTGTTTTTTGGTTGAAAGAATAGGGGGCAGAGTTAAGTATTCGATAAGATTTTGGGTTGAGGATAAGGATGGGGTTAGGGACAGGTACGCAAAAGTACACATCCCTATCGCAAAACACTTGGGGTGCGTACGTAACAACAGCCATTATTATGATTACTACATACCAGTTGAAATAAAAAAAAAATAGTCCGGATTCACAGAAAGATGAAGGCCCGTCTTCAAGAATTTCTTCCGACTAAGATTCTAACCTGTTCTGAATGAAGGATCATCGAAGTAGGCCAGGAAAGGCGAGCCACAAAATTAACAGAAATAAAGAACTTGGACCCGTTTCGTCATTTCTGATGAAAAAATATCTGGTCTAGTTGAATATGATCCAACTCCCCCGTCTGAGCTAAGGCTCGGATTAAGAGGAAAAAGGTTAACATGTAGCTCACTGAAAGAGAAGAAAGAAACAAGTTATAAAAGAAAAGTGATGGAAGGATAACATTGGGATATGATAAAGATTTGTCCAAGCTTAAACTGCCGTATTATGAATCTATTGATCATCTAGACGCCAAACAGAAGTTGACAAAAAATGGAAAAAAGCATTAATTCATGGTCGGCGCTTCTGTTTTCAATTTTCATTTTGTGATGACCATAAGATACATGTATTATTAGTCATACCCGAGACACAGAATACCGAGACGGATCATACCGTCTTTCACTGTACGTCCACAACTTGCGCGCGTATAAACACGGTGAGCACTGCTGACAGAGTTCTGTGGTACTAGTCTTTTCCGGTCAACTATGAAGGGGTGTGGTGCGGATTGTGGCATTGTGGACATAGATCATACACGCGTGTCGTCAGACGGACTGTGGCCAATTGAATCGTCTCCATATCTTGTGTCTCGCTTCATACAAATGTTTAATCCAGAAAGAAAGATAGGGAATTGTCATTCTATAAATTGATAAGAGATGAGGATGACATGAACTGGCTTGTGGGGTCTTTTCCCAAAACAAAGTCAAGTTTTAACCCTATTGGTGCCCGAGGTGGATAGGGGCACTCACTGTGCCGTGCCAAGGGTTAATTAGAGAAAGGAAATAGCAGTGTTTTATGAACATGAGAGAATCTTAACTTGCATAGGAGTACATTTTCTGGCAAACTCTTGAATGAAGATTTAAGATAATAATTATGTGTATGCCAATCTAGATAGTGGGGGATATTAAGCCCAAATACTGTTAAAATTCCACTCGCTTTACCTCTTCATTATCAATACTTAACAGCGATAAAAGTGCCGTTATTGTGCTAAAATCAATTGTTACAGCCGCCTTTGTTTTCTTTTACAATTTATTATAAGAAAATGGTCTTTGCACCACTAAACAAACATGGCATTGCTGTGATATAAGATTCTTTATCGAATGCGTTTGTGATTTGGCCTTGGATGCTGGTGTCATTTGCAAATTTCACTTCTAAACTGACTGGTATAAATGGTGAAGAGGTTGGGCATAAAACACAGCCTAGTGGCTTTCCTGTGTTCGTATAAAGGATCCATGATGTAAAAGTGCCGTGTCTTGAGCTGCAAAGAGTCATCTTCTAGTTTAGTATTTGGAGTTTGCACTGACCTGGACACCTCAAAAAAGTATTATACACAGTTTCTGGAAAGGTGATTTCACTGGCCCGGGATACATAGCATGGGAAATTAACCCATTTAATTGGCTAGTGGCAGTTCTCAGGTTAACATATCTTTCACACCCTAATAATGTAAATCATATCCCTATTGTGCGAGCAAGTACAGTTGAGAAGTATAATCCCCCGTGAATGGAGATATCTCAGATTTTGCATGGACATCAATTTCCGTTAAACAACAACAACAAAACATTTTCTCCTGAGAGATCTGCAAAATTATCAAATATGAATAAAACAATGCAAACTAAACAAAAGCAAACCAAACCGCCATCCAGATGGATAGACTACGATAACATGAAAGCCGGAGCTATGCCATTCCCCTGAGGTGGTAACAAGATTTATAGACAAGTTTGATCTGGATCTGATGGAAATAAACTTCTCTTTCCCCCCCCCCCCCCCCTCCATAGGAAAGCCTGGCCGTAGAGCAGTGAATGTCCACGATAAGATCTTAATGTTCTAAAATGGACTATTTGACTATTTCCTCAAAAACAAAAATTATTTGCCATTCCTTCCCAGTAGGCCCACTGTTCACCACATTTTTAATGCTTTATTCTTTTCCTTTGTCCCCTCTTCTCCGTTCACCTAATTATTTTTCAGACAATACTATGCATAATTCAAAAGCCTATTTACTCTTCCTAGAACTCTCTCTCTCTCCCACCCCCCCCCCCCCATGTACTCTAGGGGCAACACCCACCCCACCCCCTCCGAGAGTACAGATTACTTTATAGCCCTACTATTACATGGGAACTTTCTGTACGTACGCAAAGTCGTTTTCACTTAGCTGCACATTGGATTCATGGTTGAACTGGCGTAGGCAAGGGTCTCACTGCTGTTAAGTCACACATAGTGATGGTACCTAGTAGCTGGCAAGCAGCCAGAACAGGGCATTGCCATTCATTAATACCAGATGCTGTGCTTTGGATGACTTGGATGCTTCGAACTTGGTTTTTGCTTTTTGTGATATATATATTTATTTTCTTTTCTTTTGTATTTTACTGGTCTTATAGTTGAAAGTCATCATTTTTTTTGTTACTGCATTAGGTTTATATTGCATGGTTTAATAGAATACTATTTCAAGAGAAGTCAAAATGTTTGTATTGTGCTTTTGTTGACTTTGAACGAGCGTTTGACAACATAAATAGAAGAAGGGCACTATGGTTTAAACTGGAGCAAAGGGGAGTAACTAAACAATTACAAATTTATTGAAAAATATGTATAGTAAAATCAAGGTGTGTGTGAAGGATGTCACCAGTGTGAGTGAAGTAACTGATAACTGTTTATTTTCGTCAAATGTGGGACTATTTCAGTGTGAATCTTTGTGGCCATTTTTATTCTCGATGTTTATTAATGACTTGCATGATTGGTTGTCTGCAAAAGACGCCAAAGGTGTACATATAGAAGAATGTTTGATAATGATACTGATGTTTGCAGATTACATGGTCTTATTTAGTGACAGCAGGTAAAACTACTACAAGGCTTGAATGCTTTGAATGAATATTGTAATGGGTGGGGTTTGGCAAAGTGTGTGGTTTTCAGCAAGGGAGGGAAGTGTGGATTGCGGGAGAGATGGACGTACAACAATAAAACTCTGGAAACCTTTAGTTCCTACAAGTATCTTGGGTTTACATTTAGTAGTACAAGACATTTTCTAAAGGTATACAGGCGCTAGAGGATCAAGCACAGAGAGCTTTATTTGGTTTGAAGGCTTATTTGCACAAAAATCCAGAGCTGAGTCCTTCGTTACAGCTACGACTATTCAATACATTAATAAAACCTATACTTTTATATGCTTGTGAAATCTGGGGATTTGCTGAAGCTTGGCCCATTGAGCGAGTCCATCTCACATTTTCTGAAGTCTATTCTAGGTGTAAGAAAAACAACCCCAAATGCTTTTATATATTTTGAATTGGGAGTTTATCCTCTAAAAATTAACCGACAGTAAGTAAATGTATAAATGCTGCAGGCAGCAGGGAGCGGCGAGAGTGAATGGCCGTCCATTTTGTCGTTTGTTTGTTTGTTTGTTTGTTTTTAATGTTTTCAAAGATTGTTTACAGGATTCTTCTGTGTATTTTGAATTGGCCGCCAGGCCTACAATAAACTAAACTTGAACTTGTATAACAGTGCTGATCTAGTATTCCCGATTCATCGCATCCCTGTTGACCCCCTTTCCTTTTGTTTGCGAATTCGTCTCTAGATACTTGGCTCTTGCTGCGACAAGGCAAAGTTCTCCATAAAATGTTTCGTCCACTGGTTGATTTGCAAACAGTGAATTCCAGTTCTGCCTCAGTTTTCCAAAGCGTTTGTTAGCATACACTTATTGTCAGGGTTAGGACTAGAATTGCCGTGCTGGGTCACGCTTTGTTTATTTCATGGCATCATTGATTTTAGCCAGTGCAAACGTCCTTGAACTATTCCCGTGGACAGTTTGTTTTTGAAACGCTTTTTCTTAGAGATGGAAAGAAAGTGGGGCAAGATAGAACGAATGGATAAATTAACAGTGACGGTGCAGTTTTCGACCCCGTGGTTTGGGTGTACTTTAGCAAGGGAAGACGGGGCGAATAAGGAGTGAATAAATTCGTACATAAAACGTAGAGGGTGTAGTGACTTTACGAAAGCTTTTGACATCCTAATTTAACTTTGTCTGTTACTATTAATAGACTGCGAGCTGAGCTCGAAATGGATGCACCAATCAAATTTGAGCAGTTCGCTGGGGTTGCAGAAGATATAAGCGGAGCCATCTTTAGGTTTCTTCACTCCATGCAGACGTTTCCATCTGCGAGGGCGTCGGCTTAAGATTCGGCCTGAGAGAATCATGAGACTGTTAAAGACATGTCTATGTCCTTGATAGACAATGGAATTTACCCACAGCTATTTTCTCCAGTTCCCTGATATCGTTTCAGGGAACCAATCGTAAGTTTCGAGACAGTGCGTCGACGATGACGTGAATCTGACCCTAATTTTCCAGTAGAAGTGCTAACAAAGGATGCAAGACTATAATGTTTTTACTTGCAATTAAGATCTAGAATGAGTGACTGGTATACACATTTGTAAATTGTAATTGATGTGTCTGGATGAGGCTGGGGATTGCCAGCCCATCCTAGAGCAGATCTAGATCTATCTTAACTACGTCAGTGTGTCTTGACGGTTTGATCCTTTATAAGTAATTTACTGAGTGAATATTGTCGTCTGAGACATAAGAATATTATTTGTGAGATAGTAGGCAGATTATATTCCTGAAGATAAATAATTACTAAGTAAACTGTGAATGAGTCAGAATGATATGGATTTTCTAATCTTTTAAGAATCTAGAGGAGACTTCTAGTTATGTATTATAGTATTTTCATTTGATGCTGCTGATGTGGTCTTTTTAATATGTAAGATAGACGAAATTGTTAGGAATTTTAAGTAATAAATTTGTGGCCCTACAAGGTCCTTGATATAACTTACACGAAATTGTTATTAGTGTATGTGGCATGGGATGGCAGAGTAATTTGTAAAACCTCTCGATATTTATTAAATGCAGTCGAACACCTAAAATCCATAATATACCACCCCGTAACATTTGAGGGCATACCCCAAATCGTAACACTTATAATATCATTGTGTTGCCTCATTTTGATCTTTACCTTCCAAAAAAAAAAAAAAAACTGTTGAAAAACGACCCTGGATGGCACGATGCAAAACAGATTTGTGAAAACTGTCGAATTTCTTGCTTTTAGATTTTTTATTGACAAGCTGTTCATTTTCACCATTTTTGTTCAATCACCGATGGAAATATTTGTTATCCCAAGTACGTGCTGAAAAACTATTATCAAGACGTTTCATTTTATGTTTCAGATAACCAGGCCTGGCTTCTTCATAAAAACCATCACATAGAGGCATTTGCCACTCTTTTTAGCATTACAGTTTTGCACATAAAGACACGTGGACTGAAATTAGAATAGACCTAAAAATATACTGTTATATAGTGTCACGAGTGGAGTGAGTGCAATTAAGGGGATTGCTACAGAGCGGGTGTAGAGTAAGAAGGGCTCACACTAGACAGCAAGTTAAGCGTGCTGTTGTGAGTAGTGGGGGGGTCTGAATGAGGCGAAAGCGCTGTATAACTATCACTGCAAGTTAGAAGGTCCTACGGAGCGGACCTGTGAATAAGAGCCCATCGGGCGGACCTAAAGGGAGCAGTCGAGAAGACTAGTGAGAAAGTCTTTCCAGTAATGACTGGTATGTAGAACGTTGATTGATTATTATGATTGATGTATTATATTATATTCGTCTATTACCATGATGTGAATAAGTATACGTGAGGAATGTGGAAGTCCTTGATATTGGATATAGCAATGTGCGCCATGAGCGATAGATGAAAGTGAGTTCATGGATTTGTAGCGCGAGTGAGTAGTGCGTACTCCGATGGAAGTGTGTTACCGTAAGATGTGTGGTGAGTGAAAGGTGAACTAGTGTGTGTACGCTTCATGGGTTGTAAGGAGAGGTGGAGTGAATAGAAATGGTAGGGTATTATACCAATGTAATGTTATTCTTGTAGGTGTCGGGGACGGGCCGCAGAGCCACCTCGATGAGCACAAGTGATAGGCCAGCATAGGGCCGGAGGCCATACATAGGCCAGAAGTGAGACTGTCGGTGCAGGACAGTAGAGGCACATAAAGTCGTGGCAGGCAGGCCACGGACAGGGACGTAGATATGAGAGTGAATGAGATACTATATTATTGCCATGATGATGGGCAAGTGAACTGATAAGTTGTATGGCAATAGGAAGGTGATGTTGAGAGACTGCGGTGCCAGTGAATCATTAATGTACTATTAAGACCCTGAGGGGAGAGGCTGAGGCCGAAGTGCCTTTAGGAGTAACTACCGGATTGTGGATCCGAGGGAGAGTGTGTGTGAGAATAAGGCCGTTGTACGGCAGTTCATTTCAATAATATAATGTATGTAATTGCGCTATTATATGTATAATTATGTTTAATAAATGTGTGAGTCTGATGGGTTGTTTTGTTAAGTGTTAACTTGTTTGTTCGTGATCGTCGTCCTGTCATAAACTATTACATCTCCCAGTCGGGGATTTGTGACACTGGGGGCTCGTCCTGTTTACCTGTGGTCATTTTGACATTGTGTATTCGTTATATCTAGTTGTTTTTCTGTTGTGCTAGGAATTCGTGCTGTTGTCTTTGTTCGTGGGATGAATGGAAATTTCATGATGATATGATTTATGTATGTTTATGAATAATAATATGTATTGATGCATGTATTGCTATGAATAGGTATTAATGTGTATTTAAACTTTCCAGAGTGTGTGCGTGCAGCCTGAGGAGACGAGCAGCCAGAGCTCCGATTAAAGGGAGGAGTTTTACTCAAAATTTCAAAAATTGAAAGTTAAGTGAAAATTTTGTACCCTGGATTGAGGGCTGTCTTTTCATCTGTCTGTTTCCCTGTTTTTGCTGTTTTTGTCGTAATTGATTATACGGGCGGTGGCGCGGGTTTGCTGTGGTGAGCGTAGTTTGTCCTCTTCGGGAGGTGGGCTAATCTAGGAACTTCGTTCATCACAGTGAACAGTTCTATAGGGACCTGTATTTTTGTTTAGATTGTGCCGTTCCATCTTCCTCGTTGTTTTAGGAAGACGTCTCTCTTGTCCCTCTCTTACCTTTCTGTAGATACGTTCTTTTTTTTTCAGACTCTGTTCTTGTTCGTACCTTGTTGTGTAATCGGCGTAGTTAGGTTGCATTTTTTTTTCCATTATATTTTCTTTTGTAGAAGCTTTGTCCTAGTCTGGTTCGTTGTTCCTCGACGTCCTTGTGGTCTTTCTACTGAATTTCTTCATTCTTGTCGTTTCTATTTTCTTTTATAATTAATAGTGCTGTGCATTTTGTAGATGTAGAATTAGTTGTGCTGTAAAGGTAAATTTCTGAATTGTATTTGAGACAACTGGGTATTGTTATATCTGGTGTGATCTCAGGTCTCTGATCATATCGTTAGTGATCATACCGACAGTTGGTCGTCTTATAATAGATACCATAACCATAAATCTGTGAAATGGCGGAACTCCAACAACTAATGAAGTTGGGTAAGGAACTTGGCCTGGAGGGAGAAGAGCTACGCGGCTGGATTAAAGAACAGCAGGCGGATTTGCGCGATGAGCGTGCTAAGGATAGAGAGCGAGAAAAAGAGGCTCAAGAGCGACAGAGAGAAGAGGAAAGAGAGGCTAAGGCTCAGCAACAGGAAAGGGAGTTTAAGCAACAGGAAAGGGAGGCTAAGGAACGGGAGCAGGAGAGGGAGTTAAAGTTAAAGGAGATAGAGGCGCAAGTAAAGATCGCCGAGTTGGAAATCAAAAAGAATGCGCCAACAGAAACATTTGAGCGGCAGGTACACAATAAAGGTGGCGTTAGGATTAAGCTCCCTACGTTCGACGACCGGAAGGACGACATAGACGCCTTCCTTTACAGGTTCGAACTGAACGCACAATTGCAATGGGGGGAAAATAAGGAATTATGGGCCACGTACCTGGCATCGCTATTGCAGGGGCGAGCGTTAACCTACTTTAAAGAGCTACAGCGCGAAGACGTGCAAGATTACGATAAGCTGAAGGCTTTGCTGCTTCGCCGATTTGCGCGTACCGAGGAATATTTCCGGGAGCAGTTTAGGCGAGCACGTGCGGATACCAGGGAGGACTTTGCTGCCTTCGTCGCGAGACTAACGGAGTATTTCGCGAACTGGGTAGACTTGGCGCATGTGGGCACGGATTTTGCTAAACTGAAAGACTTAATGATCCGTGACCAGCTGTACGCGTCGTGCCACAAAGATCTGGTGGCTTTCCTGAAAGAGAACGAACCCGCGACGGTGCAGGAGGCGTCTAAGTTGGCGGAGGCATACCGTACGGCGCATCCGTCCAAACCAGTCGCCAGGGCGTACGTCCAAGATGCTGGGTACGTCGCCGTTGTCGAAGGGTCGCCGGCAGGACTTGGGGACAGGTCGCGTGAGCGTGGTGCCTATAGCGGGCAAGCCCAGGGGCAGCGTAGGGGCTATCACCAATCACCGGCATATGGATCCGGGAAGTTTGACCGAGCAGGAGGGCTAGGTCGCGGTAATGGCCGGGGGCGAGTTGTGACCTTTGCCGATGACCGACGGCATAGGGACTTTAGTTCCGGTCGCGATGGGTCACGGGGACCCAGGCCTAGGGCAGCACAGGGAGCGGAGTGTTGGACTTGCGGACGCGTGGGTCACTTTTCGCGCGAGTGTAGGGCCGCGAAGTGTTGGAACTGCGGCAGAGCGGATCACATCAGCGTGAACTGCCCTGCAGGTAGGATAGCGGCGAACGTGGACAGTAGCTCCAGTCCATGTTCCCCAAATAAATTTCATCATGCGGCTGCGTGTGTTACATCGGACAACGGAGGCGGACAGTATTCTAAGTGTCCCAGTTGTGAGAAGTTATTATCTTCCGGTGTTTTACCTTGTGGGAGAAAGATCCCCGTTATAAATTCATGTCATACAGGAGGTGGTCTTAGGGTTTATCCGGGGTTTGTTGGGGACGAACCGGTCTCGGTTTTACGAGATACAGGATCTACCGTTGTGGGAGTGCATAGGGATTGCATTCGGGATTCACAGCTTACAGGTGAGACTGTCCCGTGCATCCAATTTTCGGGGGCCATTGAGAAATTACCCATGGCAAGAATAATGATAGATACACCTTTCCTTAGCGGGGAAGTCGAGGCAGTCGTTGGTTGTTTTCCAGGCGCCCAGCTCATCATTGGGAATGTATCACGGGTGGTTTCCCCTTCCGATGAGAACGTGCAAGCATGGTCGCAATCAAAAGGTATTGACTTTTGCGCCGCGGTCGAAACACGTCGACGGGTAGCGGATAAAGATAAGATTAGACCTTTGGCGACGCCAGCGGTCAACCTAGATATCACGCCAGAGCGCTTGGCGAGATTACAAAGGGAGGACCCATCATTAAACCCATGTTTTGGGGAAGCGCGAACCGAGAAAACGAGGAGATATAAGAACGGGTCGTCCTCCTTTATTGTTCAGGCGGGCATTCTGTTCCGTAAGTATGTAACGGTGTCCTCCATTTTAAAGCAGGTCGTTGTGCCAGCGTTGCTGATCGCAACAGTATTGCATTTGGCACATGATGTCCCATTAGCGGGTCATATGGGGATAGCTAGAACCAAAGAAAGGGTTCTTAAAAATTTCTACTGGCCATCGGTCCACAGAGATGTGCAGGTCTATTGTAAGACGTGCAGTGCGTGCCAAAAGACGACGCATAAGGGTCGTACACCCCAGGCTCCTCTTCAGAAGATCCCCACGGTCTCGGAACCGTTTAAAAAGGTCTCGATAGACCTTGTTGGCCCCATTCACCCAGCGACCGATAGGGGGAATCGATTTTTCTTAACGGTCATATGTAATGCTACGAGATGGCCAGAGGCGGTTCCTCTGCGGACCATAACGTCTGAGGCAGTCGCGGAAGCGTTGTTTGCAATTTTCGCTAGGGTAGGAATACCAGAGCAAATTCTGTCTGACAGGGGCGCGCAATTTACGTCGCAGATGATGAAGGAATTGTTCCGCTTATTCAGCATACAACCCATCACTACCACCCCTTATCATCCGCAGGCTAATGGCATGTGCGAGAGATTGAACTCGACGTTGAAGTCGATGCTGCGTAAGGTAGCTGCTGATCGCCCTAAAGATTGGGATAGATATATCCCTGCAGTGCTATTCGCGTACAGAGAGGTACGGCAGGAGTCAACGGGATTCTCGCCGTTCGAAATGATTTACGGTCGTAGTCCTAGGGGCCCAACTGACGTTCTTCGGGACATGATGACGTCGCCATCATCGGGAGACGATGAGCAGGTTTCGGTGTTTCAGTACCTTGTTGATTTAAGAGAAAGACTATCTTCAGCGCGCACTATAGCAGAAGAAGCTTCTGGTATCGCTTCGAAAAGAGCAAAAGACTATAAAGATAGAGGTTCCAAACTGAGAATTTTTAAGCCAGGAGACAAGGTTCTGTTGTTGTTACCTACGGACCATAATAAGTTATTGATGACATGGAAAGGCCCTTATGTTATTGAGCGAGTTGTTTCAAAGGTAGATTACGCTATCCACATTGATGGAACGAGTAAGGTTTTCCATGTTAATATGCTACAGAGATTTTATGAGAGACCACAGTATCTGTGTGCACAGACAAGACCAGAGGAGACTGTCTTCTCTACTGCTTGTACGGGGGTCGTAGACCAGTTGGACTGTGACGTAAGCGACACCGAGGCGCAGGAAGAGTTACAAATTCAATTGCCGGAGTTAACTCCGACACAAGGTTACAGGGACGTAAAAATTAACCCTGACCTTACGAGTTCAAGGAGTAGGGAACTTGAGACCCTGTTAGCGTCATTCCCGGACGTTGTTACGGATTTGCCGGGTCGCACTACGGTGATCCAGCACCAAATAAAGTTGACTTCGGATAAGCCAGTATTTCTTAGACCGTATCCGTTGCCTTTTTCTTCGAGAGATAGAGTCATAAAGGAAGTTGAGTCAATGTTGAAGTTAGATGTGATAGAACCATCAACATCGCCGTATTCATCACCCATCGTCCTCGTGAAAAAACTTGATGGATCGGTGCGGTTCTGTATTGATTTTCGAAGATTGAACACTATTACGGTAGGCGATAGGGAGCCTATTCCGTTCCAGGAGGAATTAATAGCTTCATTGGCCGGGTCCACGTGGTTTTCCAAGATAGATTTAACGAAAGGTTATTGGGAAATCCCGCTTACTGAGGAGTCTAAACAATACACGGCGTTCCAAACGCCCATTGGATTATTCCAATTTAAGGTCATGCCATTTGGGTTGGTAAACGCGCCAGCGACGTTTGCACGATTAATGAGACTAGTGTTGAAGGACATACCTAATGTCGTGTCATTCTTTGACGATATAGCATGTCATACGTCGACATGGTCTGATCATATTCAGACACTAACAGTAATTTTTCAACGATTACGTCATTTTGGGTTAACTGCTAAACCCGCAAAGATGGATTTGGCATGTCCAGAGATAATATTCTTAGGACATATTGTGGGTAGAGGTGTTCAGAGACCTGAAGTAACAAAAATTGACAAGTTGGTAGGGTTGCAAATCCCTAAAACAAAGAAACAAGTCAGAAGCTTAGTGGGAATTTTAAATTATTACAGGAAGTTCAGTCCAAATTTTTCCTCCTTGTCATCTTCTCTTACTGACCTTACTAAGAAGGGACAACCCGATAAGGTCCAGTGGACGTCTGAATGTCAGACAGCATTTGATAATTTGGTGACAGCATTGTCATCGTCACCCATCCTGATATTACCCGATTTTCGATCTAATTTTATCCTCAGAACGGATGCGTCGGACTCTGGTGTCGGCGCTTGTCTTCTACAGGAGAAGAACAAATGTCTCCATCCTGTATGTTATGTCAGTAGGAAGTTATTGCAGAGAGAAAGAAAGTATTCTGTGATAGAGCGTGAGTGTCTTGCCATTGTGTGGTCCGTCCAGAAATTGGGACGTTATCTCATGGGACGAGAATTTTGTATCCAGACAGACCACAAGCCAATGACATTTTTGTCGAAGAATCGTTCGTCCAGCCCACGCTTGTCTAGATGGGCATTGGCTTTGCAGCCGTATACCTTCGTTATTCAACCAATTCCAGGAACCAGCA
Source organism: Onchidella celtica (assembly GCA_963931925.1). Classification (NCBI taxonomy): domain Eukaryota; kingdom Metazoa; phylum Mollusca; class Gastropoda; order Systellommatophora; family Onchidiidae; genus Onchidella; species Onchidella celtica. The sequence continues at coordinate 12,207,873 of OZ007570.1, forward strand.
ATCATATCGCCGACTACCTTAGTCGAGCCTAGGGCAAGATTTCAGGAGCTTATACATCGGAGGACAGGAACATTGACAGGATCTGTGTGAATGAGTCGACTTTAAAATATTGACATTATAAATATGATATGAAGAATGGTTGATAGGTTGAATGGTTTTTGATTCTGTATTAAGTATTGTGGTTAGTTAGCTATTCATGATGTGACACATATATGCATATTGCAGGCCATATTGATCCCCATATTTTCCCCTGATTCCGGTATTTTATATACTAGGGCAACTGCTAGGTCATTTTTTTTTAGTGTAGGTATTGCTCACGCTCACTCGTTGACAGTCATCTTGATGCGATTTGAAATTAATTGCATTAATTTTTTTGGGGTGGGGGATGATGTCACGAGTGGAGTGAGTGCAATTAAGGGGATTGCTACAGAGCGGGTGTAGAGTAAGAAGGGCTCACAGTAGACAGCAAGTTAAGCGTGCTGTTGTGAGTAGTGGGGGGGTCTGAATGAGGCGAAAGCGCTGTATAACTATCACTGCAAGTTAGAAGGTCCTACGGAGCGGACCTGTGAATAAGAGCCCATCGGGCGGACCTAAAGGGAGCAGTCGAGAAGACTAGTGAGAAAGTCTTTCCAGTAATGACTGGTATGTAGAACGTTGATTGATTATTATGATTGATGTATTATATTATATTCGTCTATTACCATGATGTGAATAAGTATACGTGAGGAATGTGGAAGTCCTTGATATTGGATATAGCAATGTGCCCCATGAGCGATAGATGAAAGTGAGTTCATGGATTTGTAGCGCGAGTGAGTAGTGCGTACTCCGATGGAAGTGTGTTACCGTAAGATGTGTGGTGAGTGAAAGGTGAACTAGTGTGTGTACGCTTCATGGGTTGTAAGGAGAGGTGGAGTGAATAGAAATGGTAGGGTATTATACCAATGTAATGTTATTCTTGTAGGTGTCGGGGACGGGCCGCAGAGCCACCTCGATGAGCACAAGTGATAGGCCAGCATAGGGCCGGAGGCCATACATAGGCCAGAAGTGAGACTGTCGGTGCAGGACAGTAGAGGCACATAAAGTCGTGGCAGGCAGGCCACGGACAGGGACGTAGATATGAGAGTGAATGAGATACTATATTATTGCCATGATGATGGGCAAGCGAACTGATAAGTTGTATGGCAATAGGAAGGTGATGTTGAGAGACTGCGGTGCCAGTGAATCATTAATGTACTATTAAGACCCTGAGGGGAGAGGCTGAGGCCGAAGTGCCTTTAGGAGTAACTACCGGATTGTGGATCCGAGGGAGAGTGTGTGTGAGAATAAGGCCGTTGTACGGCAGTTCATTTCAATAATATAATGTATGTAATTGCGCTATTATATGTATAATTATGTTTAATAAATGTGTGAGTCTGATGGGTTGTTTTGTTAAGTGTTAACTTGTTTGTTCGTGATCGTCGTCCTGTCATAAACTATTACATCTCCCAGTCGGGGATTTGTGACATATAGTACAATGATAATGCAGAGGACATCAATGACATGTAAAGTCCCATTTTCATTCACCTCTGCAAAATAATCGGCTGCTTTTTTTTAAAACAATGGCGTAACGGTAAAAGCCTAGTTTTGAGAAAATGTGGGTAATAGTGTTGGGTTCAATATGTTTCTCTTCCATAAAATCGACCGTGCTAGGCACAAACTAAACACAAATTGTAAAAACTGAATGCTAAGGCACTTTACTATTGATATATATTGTAAAATAATTATATTGGTATGTAACAAAGTAATCGAGAAAATAACACTTTATAAAGACACGCCACACTTACGTCATTTTGTAGAAAGGGAAACGACCGAGGCGGTAGGTTTACTTTAGTCGGGGAGCTTTGCTTCACGCCACTTTGTAGCAAAACGGCGACGTGATCTGGGAAGTTGACTTCGCTGTTGCATGCTATCAGGTGTTATATTATTATTTAGAGATGTAAAAGCGTGTTAACATGCACCTTACGGCTAATTTTACTTTATGACAGTACCTTATAAAAAAAAGAAAAAAGAGAACTTCAATATATTTAAGCTGAGACATTTCAAGTTAGTATGATTTCAATGCAGGAGAAATCAATATAATTTCGGTGTAAGTTCTACATTATCAAAAAGATCCAGAATGTATTCTTCTTCTTCTTATTATTATTCTTATTATCACCATTATTACTTTGCATTATCTTGGAAGCTGAATATAACTAGGAAAGATATCATATAGCATTCGCACAATAGTTATATATCCAGTGCGTAGCCCTGTGAACGGACTAGGCAGTTCTTCATATGGGAGGGTTTTTTCCTGTTTCTTTGTTTGTTTGTTTTGGGTGGGAGGAGCTATTTTCTTTGTACTGGTTTGCATTAGTAGTGGAGACATTCAAGCAAGAGGAAGATATTTTGATGTAGGCCCTTTGCCGTTTTCTTTTCTCGCTTTGTGGAAAGGACTAGTTTCCTACTTATACAAATCATACAGTACAGAGAATAGCTTCCCTACTTATGCGCTTCCTTACGAAAATGGTAAAATAGAAAAATTAAGAAAATGATTTTTGTTTGTTTCTTTGTTTTAATATGCTGTATCTGATGGGCTGTCTGTCATTTCAATTTTTTCAACATTTTATTCAATTGGTGACCTCAGGATTTAAAGCAAAATGTTCTACAAGTCAAGAAATAATTTTCCTTCTTTCCTTTTTTTTCATGTTGGAGACAACAGTACCCGAACAGGCCATATCAAAAATAAGACAAATATGGCCACAAATACAGAGCTCTGTGGCTTTGTACATGAATGAAGAGGGAAGGGATAAACCAGCAGAGTTTTCCTTTTTTCTTTGTTTGTTTATTTATTGAATTATGGCCAGTTGTCCCTTAGTCGTCGGAGTAAAATAACACAGGGGAAGTATTGAAGAATTAATCCAACTCAGACTGCCATTTAATGCCCTGGGCTGTTTCGTCATCGAATTACTGAGAATGGTGTCTGGGATAGAATGGTTGCTAAACTGGTTACAATACGTTTCCCGAAATTTTCCAAAATCCCAATACGTTTCCCAAAACGTTTGAACGTTTCATTTCCCAAAACAAGTACTTACAATAAAGCAAACATGCTATTTGCAGTCACAACAATTATTCGTTATGTCGCCCACCCAAAATGAAAACCCTAACCCTAACCCTAACCCTAACCCCTACAATTATTTGGCAAAGAGGAGAATATTTTCGGGAAAAGTATGGTAGGTTTTAGGTTTGGGAAATGAAATTTTCAGAATTTCGGGAAACGTAATGCTACCGCTAAACTGGGGGGAATAAGTTTGAGAATGACCTACAGATGGCTTCACTTATTACAATAGGTGACGTGGCGCTTGATTTAAATACTGACGTAGATTATACACATTATGATGAATGCATTGGCACAAATAAACATAATAAATTTTATTGGTGTGTATTCTCATCTGACGAAACTTTTGTCGGATGTGCTGATACAATCTTTATGAGCTTGAAATGAAATACGGATTAATAAAGTAATGCATTCCCGCAATATTTTATCTACTGTTGTTTGCTGAGATCTTATAGAAGGGGTGGAAATGGCAAAAGATAAAAATAGACAAAACTAACGCCCATTTGTCTGAATAATGAAAGGTGCGATATGTATCTACATTTAAACAAAAATAAAAGCTTATCCGAGTAGTCGGCTGCACTGGATTTTATTCATTTTTGCTCGCACAGTCTAGTGCAGAACAAAAACAAAAAAAAAATCATTTTCCTCATATTTATCACCTTGAGTCATGATAATTTCCCTTCTTTTCCTTCCAAACCCGCCACCACCCCCCCCCCCCCAAAAAAAAACAACCAATTTTTTCTTCTTTTTTTGTTTTCAAAATTGAGAACAATTAGTCACCTGGTTGTAATGGTGGATGTCTTGTTCAGTGAAATTCCTCTTGACTACCGCTCGTGTTTTAAGGGTAATGTGAATATGTGGGATCTGGAGGTTCTTTAAAAAAAATATTATGAGCTTGTTTTCACAATCTTAATATACACCTGAATATTGTAGTCATCTTATCTTTTTCTTCTGCATCTTCTTCTAAGCTGCCTCTTTTTCCCTTGGTGTGTCAGGGGATATGCTGAGATCTATCTGGGGTGTGTGCAATGGGTGCAGCTCTGGTGAGGACGTGTCGTTTCCTGTCAGATCTCCTAATGACGTCATCACTCCATCGCCCTCTTGATTTTCAGCCACTGTAATTACGCCCTTTGGTGGCCTTTTTATAAGATGTCCGAACAATTATATTTTGTGTCTCTGTACAGACCTGGGGACTGGTTCGAGATCTATTTTCGCTCTTACTTCCACATTCCTTATTCTGTCTCTTCGTGCAACCTCCACCCCTTTTCTCATATTTGTCAGTTTTACTTGTGTGTGTGTGTGTGTGTGTTTGTGTTTGTGTGTGTGTGTTTGTGTGTGTGTGTGTGTATATATATATATATGTGTGTGTGTGTGTGTGTGTGTGTGTGAGTGAGAGAGAGCGAGAGAGAGAGAGAGAGAGAGAGATTATCCATGGCTGAAATCGGTCGGAAAGTGTTTGTATGAATTTGACTTGTACCAGATTGTTTTCCTAGCGTCCAGGAGTAGTATTGTTGTACATTGTGGTAATGGTGATAACAAACTACTGTAACTCATTACTTGCTGACTGCTGCGGGAGAAAATTAACAAATTCCAAACAGTGCGGAATAATGCAGCAAGATTAATCAATCAGAAAAGGAAAAGCGATTATGCCTTATCTCTACTACAGAGCTTGTACTGGCTACCGGTTGAAAAGAATAATACATAAGCTGGCTACCCTGTGTCACAAATGTATGTAAAAAAACGCACCAACTTATTTAACTGCTCTTTTAACTCCCCATGTAACACCACGACACCTTAGATAATCTGCAGACACTAAAAAAATTTAAAATTCCAAAGATGTCTCTTAAGACCATGGGTGAAAAATCTTTTTCTTTTCCAAGGCCTCAGATTTGGAATTCTCTGCCTCTGTCTTTGAAAGAGACTGAACATTTAATGACTTTTAAACATCAGCTGAAGCGTCATCTTTTTACACTCTGAATGTCCATCAAGCTTTTGTTTTTCCTGAGTATACCTGTGTATTGTGTGTGTGATTTACATGGTATAAATGTTGTAAAACGCTTAGAACCTGGTTGTTAACGGGACGAACCGCTATTATAAATGCTATGTTTTATTATAATTAATTTTACTATTATAGTTGCCCGGTACTTGGTGGGCCTTCATACAATCTTGTGTCTTTTTCAGTGTCCATTCTACCGTCTTCTGAGAACACTGAGCCCAGATACCTAAATCTCCTGAATGGGTTAAAATGCTGTTCGCAGTCCTGATGTCCACTGGCTTTCTATCTCTGTTCATTGCCATTAAATCTATTTTCTCCTTGCTAACTGAACTAACTCTTAAATCCATGCTGTTGCCGTTTTCATTTAGAGTTAAGTAATGTTCAAGCTTGTTGGTGCAATCAGCAGTCAGTGTCTGGCCATGAGCAGATAAAACTTCATTCACTGTGGTGCGGTCTCGGTGGGATTCTTTGCATAAGACAGACAGACAGACAGACAGACAGACAGACAGACAGACAGACAGACAGACAGACAGACAGGCAGGCAGGCAGACAGACAGAAATAATAACTTTGCATGCACAAAAATGAATATGTGATTCTTGGTATAAAAACTGACTAAAAATATAACAAAACTCTTGTGTTTGCATTGTTTTATTATACATCTTCTCTCATTTTTGCGTTTGTTTTTTCTTATTATAAAAACAACACCATACTTTGATAGTTTGTTTTCCTTTTTTCATAACAATTTAATCGCATGGTTTTGCCACGAAAGTACTGTGATACTGTTTCACTTTATTTGTGCATTAATCTCCTGCATCCCCAGGCTAGGCATAATGAACACAAGCATAAAAATATATTTACTCAATTCCACTCACAATTTTTAGTCTAAGTTACATTACGCTGTCATTCAAAATATACTGAAAACCAACCTGGCTTTCTGATCATGTCAGCTGAAATACAGGAAGACTGGTCGCAAAGAAACATGAAGGTCCATCTTGCAAACGTTATTCTCCTGAATGGTTGACTGCTCTACATCAAAGGCCTCTTGTTAAAATATCCGATTCCGAATAATATACGGCACTGAACATGGAAAAAAAAAACCCAACAACATGAAGAAGACGAGCCAGTAAGATGCTAGTTATATGTTCATGAACAAAATAGGTTCATAGATTTGCAAGATTACATCCAAGACACAGAATACCTAGACGAACTATTCCTCCCGCTATAACAATGTCCATAAATTGCCAGCGTATAAATACGGTGGATGATGCTCTTTTTGGTTCACTTATGAAGAGGTATAGTGCAAATTGTTGCATTGTTGACACCGATGATACGCGCTGAAGTCGACGGTACGGAATATGACGAATTGATTCGTCTCGGTATCCTGTGTCTCTGGTCAAATGTTTATGAATAAAATAAGCTCATAGATTTGCAAGATTATGAAGAGATTATACAAAGCAAACCACCATCACCCATAACCATACTACCCCCCCCCCTCCTCCCTCACACACCCCACAAACCCCTACAATCCCATTTAACAACTGCATTACAAACAATGACCACTAAAGAAAGCAACAAAACTCAGTATTAGCAGCCCGAACAAGCAACAGTTAACATCTCATTTCATGATAAGCCGAACAACAAACCAAGAAAGGCGAAACTCTTCTGGTTTAACTCGCTCGTGCCCGGACGAAGATCGCCAATCCCAGAACTTTTGAAATTATAATGCTGAACTGATTGTAACTGCAAAATGATTAAGACACTGAAAGTGGAATAGTAAGTATATCAAAGACAGACCATTTTGGCTCCTGGTAACTTGTTTCAAATATGGTACACTGGGCGCTGGAGGGTTGAGTTGGGTTGCTCGGTATCCCATTGTGTTATGGAAGGGACTCACACACACACATACACACACAGAGAAAGAGAGAGGAAGAAAAAGAGAGAGAACGAGAGAGAGAGAGAGAGAGAGAGAGAGAGAGAGAGAGAGAGAGAGAACATAGGTGTGTCCAAGGTCGTGCTGGTTACTTCATCTAGTTTATTAAAAGAATGTTGTTACAAGTACGTAGCCCCCTCCCCCCCCCCCCACGTTTTTTGCTTTAGCTGTAAGTATTTTAAAGTCTTTTGTGACTCCAGAGCAAGAGAGCTCCTCCGAAATACTCCTAACAAAATCTTTAATTAGTTATTCTTTCAAGTTTTCTTTTTCTTTTCCTCCAGTTTTTTAGTTGAAGGGGTTAGGGGCAGGGTTAGGATTCGATAAGATTTAGGGTTGAAGTTAAAGACGGGATTAGGGATAGGTAGATATACGTACGCACTCTAGCACAAAACGCTTGGGGTGCATACGTATTTATAACAAAGATACTAGAAACGATAAGATGAGACACTCCCTTATTCGCACCTCTAAAAAATCGTGCAGACACTTTACGCGCTCATCGGGGGCGGGGCTCATGGCACACAACATGAAAAGAATGCTTGATACAATGATAAATTAATGATGCTGATTTGTTACAGTGCAGTTGCGACTTTAAAAAAAAAAAAAGAGAAAGAATAGCCAGTTTTCCCACCGCGATTAAAGTTAAAATCACAAGTGACGCTAATCAGGGCCTACAGCGATAGCTGAACAGTGAACAAAATTCAATATTTTCTCTATTTGGCTTTGTAAATTGCTGCATTGTTCATGTCTTCTGATCATTCGCCGCTAAGTGGCGGTGCCAAATCTGTGCACGCTAAAAGTGCTAGCTGTCTCATCTCATTGTTTCTAGTATCTTTGCTCATGACAACCGTTTTATTAAAGAGGGCTTCTTTCTACATCAGCTGTGCAGGCAGACTAATAAAAGTTGCGACCACTTACGGCATTTCACAGACGAAGCCCCACTTTGTATCGCAAGAGGCATCATTCCACTTGTACTTGATCTGATGCAAACAGTCTTCATCTGGCATAGACAAATCAAAAACAGTTATAATTTCTCTGACTGGCTGATCAGAACAAACAAATTAAAATTATTGCATCCAGAAAGTGGAGCAAGACATTAGAATACATGGCTCATAAGAAAATATGAAGACATGTTCTATCGAACCAAAAACGGAAGATGCAATAGTTACACATTATTGGTTGTCCCCTGAATCTTGCACATTTCAGAGGTTTTCAGCAACGTTTTTAAATTTACGATAGAAGTGTTCAAACATTTCAAATGTTTTCCCATACATGTATTCCATCAACAGGGCAATTTGGCACCCACTCCCTACTCTTTTTTTCGCGGAACTTGAAATGACATAAGAGTCACCTAATCCAACCCAATGGCTTTGGTATCCAACTGTTGTGGTTATTCAAGTTTCACGCTTTTTGTTGTTGTTGTTGTTGTGTTTTGTGCTGCCTTTGATAAGCCCACCGCACGGTAGAATTAATAAGTATTTAACTTGCATTCAATTTGTGGCGTGCATGAGTGCTGAAGCACCAGAGAGAGAGAGAGAGAGAGAGAGAGAGAGAGAGAGAGAGAGAGAGAGAGAGAGAGAGAGAGAGAGAGAGAGAGAGAGAGAGAGAGAGAGAGAGAGAGAGAGAGAGAGAGATCTCCGGTTCGAACCCGGGTTTCCCCTCCAGATGTCAACGAGCTGATTCAGCACTTTCCTAAGGGTTATGTCTCTCGACTGCAAAGAGAGAGGCTAAATCACACTCGCAAACACACGCAAGCAGAGAGAGAGAGAGAGAGAGAGAGAGAGAGAGAGAGAGAGAGAGAGAGAGAAGAGAGAGAGAGAGAGAGAGAGAGAGGTTATTCTGGGCAACCTCATCTGGTGAAAAACAAAAAATTAATGTTGTGTCTAATAAGCCTTGGAGCTTGCCAGAATTAGTGAGAAGTGCGAGGAGTTTGCAGCCATAATATAGACTTACCTGATCAATATATTAGCATAAATTAGTACCAAATGTCAGTCTTGCATACTGAACATATGAAGAGTTCAAAATAACAAAAAGTCATCTTTAGACTTCAGTCTACCATATTTAAATAAAATGTCGGTATACCTGTGCTTCTGTTGCTTGTCATGACGTGAATTCAGAGCTCAGAAACAAATTTAAAATGTTTCATTATACGTAAACCGAAAGTTGACTACGTATTAGTAATTTTTTGCTTGAATGGTTGAATCATGCATGATAACTTTGTGCCTAACCCAGCGCATATTTATTATACACATTTAAACCTGACAATTTATGTGGTTGGGGAATGATTTCAACAACAGAAGAACAAAGCTAACTTGCGACGGCAGAAGCAAATGTTTACAGCAGTTTACTTACTGTTGTGATTATCAGGCTGCCCAGGGCGCCAGTTAGTGTATTCTATTGGCACCATTTCATTCGCCCAGTAAAACAGCCCTTCACGTTCGGCATCAGTCCCACCGAGCCAAGCCCCTCTGACTGGAGGATTACCAAACAAACCAAAACTGACAGTTTTACGAAGAACACAAATGTACATGCAGAGGATACACGACTGTTTATTTCATACCATATTTTAATACATAACAGAAATATGTTGTAATATTTGTGGTCAAGTTTAACATTGTTTGGAAATTTTATTCTCTGCATAATTCTGAAACCGTGTTTGTTTTTCAAATTCGCATCGAGGAGGATGAGCATGATGCTATGTGTGCAGTGTCTTGTGATATATTGCGCTAATGTATGGAGAAACAGTTTGAGTGAGTTTGAAACATATGGCTGTTTTCTGTAGTGTCCCCGTATCTTTCATCTATCTTAACCAACAGCAACAACAATAATATATATAAGGGAGGAAGTTTGTCTCCTGTCCTCTGCAATAACCGGGACTCAGTTCCCGGTGAGGTATGTCTGTCCTCTTCATCGAGGGGCGGTGACATTTCTGTCTCTCACGGAAAAAATTGTGAACCAATTTGTTTATCCAACAATAAATTGAACTATAATAAATTAATTTCCTGAATTCAAAACAGTAAACACAATGAATGCGCCCTGACTCTCAGCAGGTGGGAGCTCAGCCAACCAGAATGTGTGCGGCGCGCTATCTCATGTTACTCTCTGCGACAGCTGTCTGGCTGAGTTAAAATGTTCATGTTGAAGTCCGAGTTTGACATTCAACTCCCTTTCTATGGAAATAAAAATTCATTTGAGGCTGTGACCAAAACACAAGGAAATAATTAATTATTAAATGTGCACAGTGCAGCTATGAGCTCGTAATACTGTTGTTGATAGTTTATCTAAATTTTCGTGAAATTCTCTGACTAGAACCAGTTTCTAGCATTATATATATATATATATACAATGATTAATTTGTCTATGTCACCAACGATACAAGATACGACAAGATGGAACAGCCAGGGCGTTCGCCGCCTGCCAGAGAATGCGTAGGAAGATATAAACAATTGCATAATTATTTTACCAAGCCGAATTCAGTTAATTGTTCAATCACCACCACCCTGGACGTTAGAAGAAGTCGCTTACTTTGTTGTCATAACTGAATTAGCTATAGGAGATCTCTGGCCATTTTTTCTTCTTTTAATTATGGTTGTGTTGTAACAAAACTGAAGATGGGTCTGGTATATTTTTATTTTCATAAAATTCTGTTGTTTTTTTCATGGAGATTCTCATTGTACATCAAATACTGCATAGCTTTTAAAAATAACTAGAAGCCGAAATTCTGTGGGGAAAGCATGGGCGCTGTCTTATTTTCTATGCAAGGACGGTGTGCCAGGGACAGGCTCGGAGCGCCAAGAGCGGGCGACGTGCATACTCCTTTCAGAGGCACGAAGATGAGATTGCCCCATCTTGTCGTATCTATTTCTAGGAGTCACATGCTATGACTGCGACCACATGGGTCATTTCTATGCGAGCTGAACCCCTTCACAGCACACACAATGAGATCTTACTGTCAAGCTCTGAAAGCTGCTGTGCAATCCATTGGTCGACCGGAGGGATCTTAGGTTCTGCTAGTGATGATCCACTTTCTTTGCATTCATCCTTCAGGGGCAAAAACAGCAAAACGACAAAACTCATTCCATGATCCATCATGAACTTCCTATCAAGACTTACATTGTCCACCGCGAACTGTCTATCAATACCTACATTGTCCACCATGAACTGCCCAGCAATACCTACATTGTCCACCATGAACTGTCTATTAATATCTACATTTTCTATCATGAACTTCTTATCAATACCTACATTTTCTATCATGAACTTCCTATCAATACCTACATTTTCCATCATAAACTATCATTATCTACATTTCCCATCATCAACTTCCTATCACTACCTACATTTTCCATCATAAACTGGCTATCAATACCTACATAGCAATACCTACATATTTCATCATGAACAGCCTGTCATTACTTACATATTCCATCACGAACAGCTTAGCACCACCTACATTAAGTTCCAAAATCAACTTACCTGCGCCTCTTGCCATGTAACTTGAATGCCCGAAAAACGGAAACATCTGTAGTTGAAGAACTTAAAGCCGATTTTACAGTGATAACCTCAGTGCAAGAGAAACAAGTGTTAAAATGTAAGTATTTATCTAACTTGTGGCACACACACATACCACCCCCCACACATCACTGTTTTAATGTATAATTTTTTTTTTTTAATTCGTACTCAATTTATTTTCTTTCAAGCATTAAATGGGCCATGAGATCATTGTGACAAGACTGAATTTATTTTGTATTTTGTATCAATTCTCAATCGGCGAGTAGCCAATGATTGTGTTGTCTAAACAAGGCATGTCAAACATGCGGCCCTTTGTAAACTCGAGTGCATCCTGTGACGTCAGATTTTCTTATGCTTTGATACTCATTTGTTTACCACAAACCCTTACTAAACATTGAAGATCACGGCACCGTTTTCCTTTGATGCTGCAGTAGAAAATAGATGGAGATTTGGAGCTTCAATCAGATTCATTACTAAAGCGAGAAATTCGGTGAAGTGGGATCACCCAAGTTTTTTGCCTACGTTCTTTACCGATATATGAGAATATTTTGAGGTTTGCTGCCAAAATTCAACCCATGATCAGTTCTATTTAATATTTTGTGAACAATTGTTCTCTTTTATGAAAGTAACCAAAACTGCTGAAAGGTCCAGGCTGGTGACTGACAAACATTAAATCTGTCATCAGTGATTAAAGTAGGAACTAGCGAGACACACAAACCACACACAGAAAAACTGGTGTCCGAAACGCCTTGTCGGGGATCGGGACAATAATAATATAAAGACAAAGCAATTCACAGGAAGTCGAAATGCTAAAAACTTTTTTATCGTAGATCTATAACATTTTTGTATACTTTTTTCATAATGAATGTTATATTACTTTGTGTTAGGTATATTGTTTTGTCCGTTAAGTTGTAGTCTTCTAAATAAATGTGTGGTTGTATCACAAAGAAGCGCCCCCCCCCCCCTCCATGATAACATGTGCTGTATCTGCGGCCAACAAGCACTTTTCAGTTTGACATTCTTCTCTAAGAACGTTTCATCAAAACTAGAGTGACAGTTAACATTATTAACTTCCGGTGCATTCTCACACTCATGGGTAGAACTTGGAATTATTTATGAAAAAATAGGTTTTTACATTACTATCTATCTTTCTTGTTTTTTTTTTGTTTTTTTTTCAGAACTGGTAATTTAAAATATTTATTACCCGAGCCAACGCAGCCCTGGACCACAAGGAGAGAAATAATCAAGACCTTGATAGCAAACATCTTTACTGGGACAGGCGATTCAGTTTGACTGATTGTTGTGTCTTGCTTAGCTGTTCCTGTGGAGAAAGTGAAACAAAAAGAAACAAACAATGCTGTAGAGACCTGATACTTGAAATATTGAAACATGGAATCCAAATGACATCTTAACCTGTACTGGTTGTCATTCAGTACATTAAAGTAGTATTCCATTATTATGTTGTTTGCTACTTGTTTTTGCACTGTTCTCCACCTGATATTTTTAACCTTACTTCCCGAAAAGACGCTGGAATCTAGAATCAAGACATGTGGGATAAACCAAAAAACCTTGAAACATGCGGCTTTCTTATGCAGTTCTTGAAAATAAGTTAATGTGCAATAGAGAAATAAAATTGTGATCATCGTTTTTTTTTTTTTTTTGCTCAGCGACCACAATTTTCAAAGTTCACCTTCTCCGTGCCGCGTTTTTATTTCACATTCATACTTTTTCCCGTCCATGTTTTGCAGGTTTCGTCTCATCTGCTGCACGGAATCAGCTGATCAAGATGCCTCGAAAACGGGTCGGCGTAGATTCATCCAAACAAAATAAATGAAATGTTAGGCAGTGACAAGACATTTCCCGACTTTAAAACGAAAGTAACTTAGAAGTCCTACAAAATTTTACTTAGATCTAGGCCTAGGGATTTGAACAAGCTTTCCAAATCTGGGTTAGAATCCATAGTAGATTTAGATCTAGATCTAGCCAAACGCCTAAGCCAAATCAACTTATTTGTATTGGGGGATTTCCAGGTCAGCTCTATCATCTTGATCTAAATCTACTTGATTCAAAGAGAATTTAATATTCATTTTTGCCCCCCCCCCTTTTTTTTTCATTTTAGTAAACGTGCAGTTTAGCTCCCATTCAAGTTTTTATGCACATCCATATCGTCCTGTGTTATTTTGTGATTCCAAAAACGAAACCAAATCCCTACGTAATGGTTGTAGGAGGACCCGCCATTTTTTGGGGGTATTTTCTGTGTTTGTATTTTGTATACTTCTTTAATCCCTTTTTGGGAAATTTGCCTTGGTGCCATTGCAGCCCAGTTACAACTGAAGCAGACAGTTCTTCGCCACAGTGCAGGGCCTGTTGGCTGGTTTGCTTTTTTTTTTTTTCATAGGGAAAATGAGTGGGTTGAGCGCGGGGAGGAGTCAGTGGTAGGGACAAATTTTATTTTTAACTGCGCGGGCAGATTTGGCGACTCTAGCTGCGGCCTTTTTGCGGTGGGTCCACCCCCTTGGCAAATTAGTCTTCCATCCAGATGTTTTAATAGTTACCTCATGTCTTGGGAATTGACTGTGAACGCGAAATAACTTGCAGACAAAAACATTTCCAGGTGCTGTACTTTATTTGGCGCAAGCGACATGTGGCTTTTAATTTTCTGGACCGTAATAAATGTCAGCGGATTTGTAAATGAGACGGATGGTACACACAGTTGACGGTAGTCTTTGAAACACGCATGACCTGTGCAGCAAGGGGTTGGGGGCCTAAAGTATAATTCTCCCTCTCTCTCTCTCTCTCTCTCGCTCGCTCTCTCTGCACCCCGCCCCCACCGTCTTCCTATTTTTTGAACTGCTGAACCAAGCACATTCATGGTGCATTTTATGTCTAATTAAACGAAACTATCTTATAGTCTGTCACAAATCCCAGACTGGGAGATGTAATAATTATAACAGGACAACAATCACGAACGAACACGTATAACACTTAACAGAACAACCCATCAGACTCACACATTTATTAAACATAAAGATAAAGATAACAGTGCAATTACATACATTATATTATTGAACTTAACTACCCTCCAACGGCCTTATTCCCACATGCCCTCTTCCTCGGGTCCACAACCCGGTAATTACTTTCTAAAGATACTTCGGCTCCAGCCTCTCCTCTCAATGTCTTAATAAGCACATTAACATTTCACTCGCACCGCAGTCTCTCAATAGCTCCTTCCTAGGGCAATAACACATTAGCATTCCAATAGCACCTCAACATGGCAATGGCACATTAATAGTTCAATTCACATTAGTATCTCAATAGCACAGTAGTATATCAATATCACAGTAGTACATCTTAATAGCACGTTAACAGTTCTATACAACGTCCCTGTCTGTGGCCAGACTGCCACGACTCATGCGCTCCTACTGTCCTGCGCGACAGCTTCACTCCACTGGCCTATGAGTAGCCTTCGGCCCTATGCTGGCCTATCCCCTGTGCTAGTTCGCTCACCGCGAGTGGCGTCTCTGCCCGACCCCGGCACCTACAAGAAGAACATTACATTGGTATAATACCATACCATTTCTAACCACTCCACCCCTCATTACAAACCATGAAGCGTACACACAATAGTCCACCTTTCACTCACCACACATCTTACGGTAACACACCTCCACCGTACCACACAGCACTCACTCTCGCTACGAATCCATGAACCTAACTTACATCTATCGCTCATGGCGCACATTTCTATACACAGTAATCACTGACTTCCACATTCCTCACATATACTTATTTACATCATGGTCATAGGCGAATATAATACATCAATCATCATAATTATAAATCACAGTTCAACCTACCAGTCATCACTGGAAAACACACAACAATCTCCCGACTGCTCTGATCTCACGTCTGTCCCCTGGGACCTCTTAACTTGCAGTGATTGTCAGTACAGCGCTCTCGCCTCATGCCGACCCCCCAACTCACAACATTTCACGCTTTAACGTTACTAACAGAAGTCAATATAGGTGAGCAGCCTCACTATCCCGTGAGTCATTCCCTCACTTCCATGCCCCCGTAATCCTTGAATCCCGCTCACTCCACTCGTGACATAGTCCAGAGTTGAATGTTTAAGTTAGGTCTGCTTGATTCAAAACAAAAAGTTCTGTGCAGTTTGAATGTTATTCAGTACAAAATACAATTATTGAGACCAATTCAAACATTTTCTTTACTCAATTTTGTTGTTGTTGTTGTTGTTGTTGTTGCTGTTGTTGTTGTTGTTGTTGTTGTTGCTGTTGTTGTTGTTGTTGTTCTTGTTGTTGAAAGATCCATTTCATTTCACCTTTAAAGGTTGCGATCATAGAATGCAATTTATTTCCACGAACAAAATAGTTCAATCCCTCTTTTTAAATTTTTTTTTTTTTTACTGCTGATCCAGGCATACGAAAACCACATTGTGAACCTTTGTTGTTTTAGAAAAAAAATCAGTACACTGCATTACAGTTTATCACCAGCCTTTGAACAAACAATCTGCAGTCAAACTTTAACTGTAACTATTGTCACATTTTAATTTTTACCTTTGAGGCATCTATTCCGGTCCCAAACCTCTAAATCTAAACTGTGGCCTTAAGCCAGCGTTGTCTTAGGAAATAAAAACAAGCTTTGAATATCCAGGTTATACCCTTCTATGCCGTATGTTGTGTCGAAACCCCCATCAGCTCTGTTGTATTTGTACTTCCAAGTTAGATCTAGATCTAGATCTGATTGAGTCAAAATGGGGATACCTATCTGCGTGCACTTTTAAAACTTCACAACACAGAGTACGATTCTAATGAACTGAATAATTCCATCTCCTTTTTGTCTGTTAAAATGCTGATCCAAACCAATATATTATTTACTACATGTATAAATAAACATAGCCACTCTATGGTCCAGAGTTGGAGTTCTAAGTTTGATCTGCCCATTTCTATGCAGTTTCATATGTTAACAGAATATATTCCAGGATCATAATGATTTAGTCACTTCATCTTCTGAAGATCTTCTGATCCAAGCACATACAAAATGTGCTACGTTTAAGTAAACAAAACCATTCCATAGCCAAGAGTTCAATTTCCAAGCTAGATGTACTTCATTTAGAGAAAAATCCATTTGCATTAACAGCCACTTTGAGAATATGAAAGTCTACGTAAATAAGACTGTATTGTGATCCAGACTTGTTTCCGATAATAAGTATAGAATTTTTGTTATTTTGGAAAATGGCACACCTATGGTGTTGCACTGGACAAGAGCAATGGGGCTATTGTAGATAAGCTGTTTTACCAATTCAGTTTCCTTCACTCCATCACTTTATTGGGCTGGCGACTGCATGCATTACTACTCTGATTCAGAGCTGAATTGGTACAGATAAGCAATACCCAACGTATACAAGGTATATCACCAAATTTTTAATATTTGTAACAACAATCTGAAGTCAATATTCTAATGAAACTGTTGTCACGAAACTATAGCTGGATAAAACGTTTTCTTTGGTAATGTACCGTGTATACTGTGTCCAATAGGTCAAGGATTTGATTTGATAAATGGGGCAGCGTAAGTGGGCAAAATTAAGAAAATGTTCACCAAGAACAAGGCACGTCTCTTCTTCAAGACGAAGGTAAACTTTGACATGTCCCACCAGGATAACAAATCTGCACATCTAGACTTTGGCCTAAATCAACAGACATAATTACAGAAAACACAAAACTGCTTTGAATGTTCAGGTTAGACCTCAAAGTAGCACAGACAGAAGAGTAAGCCTTATCAACTAGGTTATATCTGTGTTTCCAAGTTAGATCTAGATCTGGTGATGTGACGTATTTGATTCCCTATGATACCCCGCTTATTTATTCTATCCTAGCTTACTCTATTGCCCTGAATCAACATTTGCCAGGACGTCAACAGTCGATCAATTAAATAACATTTGTATATATATATGTTGACCTTCCCACCTGGACAAAAGAGATTTTGCTACCAAGATTTGCACAACTGTTATCCCACCCCCCCCCACCCCCCTTGCCAGAGATAACATAAAGAATTTTTATAATGGAACGTCACTCAAGCTAGCATATTTCCTTGGAAACACTAATTAGCAACACAACATTGAAGTTAACTGTTGGGGTGGAATCCAGCATTCCAAATCCAAGGACATCAGTATCACCCCTGTGACTGTCTCCTTCCAGACACCAATGAAACACCACACCATGTACATGTATACTTTAAAGGTACAGCTGAATATGATTATGAATGTCAGATGTTGATAGACTAAATAGTGATGAAGCCAAACGATTCAGGAGTCTTTATCAGTACACATTAGTTATATCCGAGACACAGAATACCGAGACGTACCTTTCCTTCTTTCACTATGTGTTCACAACGTGCGAGCGTAAAAACACATGTCTGTTTGTCTGTATGTTTGCTAAGCCGCTTGTGTTTCAAAAGGTTTTTCTTCTGACATGTGAATCAAAGCTAACATTAATCCTCCAACAGCATTGATAGAGATTTTGAGATGATAAACTAGTCTTTGAGCGAAATTATTTTTAATTACGTTGTTCTTAGCTATTGTGGATTATGCTATTTTACATAGTAACCTAAGGTCCAGCAGTAAATACAGCAGTTTATCTACTCGGCTCTGTAATCAGAACAGGGTTCCCTAACATTAGGCTTTTTGTTATCATGTTTACTGGCGTATTACTTGTCATTCTTCACTCCCCTAACATTACACTGGATTTATCAAATTTTATTTATTCTGCTTGCTAAGATTATCTTGTACAGTAAGCCCCTAGGTAAATACTTACCGGAGCTCTGACACCGCAATAGTGAAAGCCAGAACTGACACGTATGCATTGGATATGGCAGTTTTTATGTGGGGAAAAATGGAGCTGAGTGACAATTGACAGAAAAACAGATTAACATGTATGTTCATCGAGCTTCGCTCCTTGATTTATTTGTTTTCATCCTCGGTCATTTTAAACTGCAGCTCGAAGTAATTGATTTATGTTAAGCTTAAAAGGATTACGACAAATTGTTATTAGAGACATCCCTTTTTTTTCTTTGCCCCTTTTCACTCGTTCATCATCTATCTTCCTAATGCCACAAAAGCTGCAGCCACCGATAAAATGGGTGTAGCAAAAGCAGGAATTATAAACCCACACGCATGTGTATTTTTCTTATCCAAGGTGTAAACAAAATCTTTTACATTGTTCCAGGCTCTGTTTTTAAGAGATGGTTTCGAAGAAATTGTCTTCAAGACTACGTCATCCTTATCCTGAGACCAAGGTTTACGTTTCAAAAGGGCTTTAAGATTTTTCTTAGTTTTTTTTATTTATTTAGTAAGAGGGGAGAATTATTTCCATGGATTTAACGCTGGTCTTTGTTGATATTTTCCCCTGTCATTGGCAGGAGGATCCTCATCTGTGACATCAACGTATCCTCGTCACTGCTTTATCGTTGCCTGCTGGTGGGGTAGCTTCATTGTCGTCAAGCTTTTCATTTGCCTCAATACAATCTGTTGACAAATCAAGTCCCTTGTTGACCTCTAATAAATTTTTGGCCACTCTGGCCTTCTTCAGGACATCTATCGGTTATCTGTACAGATCTCGGTCTACTTGTATATCATGGACAGGGAATATGTAGCCAGTTGATCCGGTTTTCACTCTGACATTTCCGTATGTTTTCTCAGCTTAGTGAATAAGTCTGACACACTTGTTCTTTTGCAAACTCAAGTACCACATCACTATTCACAGGAGCCCTGTCAGCTGACTTTGCAGAAAACAAGTATGGACCCTGAATGATATGAGATGCCTGTTCATGCAAATTGATCAAGGACCAAAATACTTTCAACCGTTAGTGAATAGAATAGGAATTTTCCTATTGAACTAACCATATAAATTATTTCAGTGCCACAGTAAGCCATCGCCAGTACCCCCTCTGCTTCATTTAGTCCCTTCAGCGTTTCTGGGTCATTGGACTGGCCACATTCGATTCCTTTCTCAAAGTCACAAACTTTCAGACCGTGCCCCTCCTCACCACGTTTCCCATTAAACAGAGATATCAGACAGGTTGCTGCTTTACTGTGTGTGTAGGTCAATTGTTTGACTTAATGTTTTTCTACTTGAAGGCAGAGCACATTCTCAACTTCACTACCAGATGGATCCAGCTTTGGCTTGTTGTACCTTGCTATGTGACCTGACCGGGATGCTATTGTACCTATATAATCATACCAATCTCCATTTAAAAAAAAGGGTCAAGTGCATCTGCCTGTTTGACAAGTTCTTGGTCATGGCACTTGATTACCCAGCTTGCACACATCTTCAGAGAAAGGCCTCGCCTCAAAGCTAAAGATTCTAAGATGATGAGTCGACTCTTCAAGTACCGCAAGGTGTCTCTCGCAGGAGGTGGTGATATCAAAATTGGCTCCATTCAAAGACTCCGTTAAGCGATAAGATCTGGAGATTAATGTTCTAATGTCTTCCATTTGCAGTTTCATTTAGGCTGTTGAAGCGACAATAAAATATTTCATTAGAACTGGCGGCAATGTCATAACCGTTTTCTTCTACTTCATAATTATCTCGTTAATGAACCAAGAAAGTCGATACTTAGGTCATCTCTATCGATTCATTCATCAACACCATGTCACCATGCGTCAAGGAGGAAAAAGTGAAGCTGACCTTGCGGTTCTAAATAGTTTTGGTCACAATACTACAACGGTACGAAAATCATCATCTCTCTCTCTCTCTCTCTCCTTCTCGCCCCACCCGTCCTCTCTCTCTCTCTCTCTCTCTCTCTCGTGAATTAGTCGGAACCAATGATACCCCAACATCTTATAAATACTTTCAAAACATAATCAAATGATAGATCTAAAAAAAACCCAGGTTATCTAGAAAGTTTGGCAGAATATGCAGCTTGGTCCTAAAGCGTCTTGCCACTGTGAGCGAACTCAAAATCCATGGTCTCAAAAACTGCATGGTTGAATTTATTTCAAATTTTGCACCAGGTTATAATTTACACCAGACCTTGTGGAACTCATTTCATAGTCATTCGAGACTGTAGCCTGATTTTGGGTTTGCTTCTTTGCACGTCATAAAAGAATAATAACTGATCAAAGTTATTTTGAAAAGAAAAAAAAAAACCTCTGCCGGACTTAACTATGCAAAACAATAAAACGCTATCCCCATCTCCTATTAATTTAGTGCAAGTGTCATAAATGTCTGTTTTTTGAAATTGTTTGCTGGCCCAGTAGTGCTTTCATCATTCTTGTCTGCCATTACACATTCCGTCTTATGATGACGCAATCAGTACGTAGTCGGTACTTTAACCGCTTAGACCTAATTATCTCGAAATTACACTAATCAGCTGATCCACCGGCCGTCTATAGTGGCGGAAGAACAAAACAAAAACATTCTGTGACATCATGAGCATTCTACCTATGACTTAAATAAGTGCACAAAGCGAACTCATGTTAGATATCCACATATAGGCCAGCTTAGACATTTCGCAATAATAATTGTGTTTTCGTTCTTCGAAAAAAGGCTAAGACAGTAGAACTAGATCAGACAGGACAGCTTTTTCTTTGTGTCTCTAGAAGCCAAATAGAAAAAACAATTAAAAGTGCTCTCTGGGAGTGGGCGGAGTCTATTATTATTAATGAGGAACTGGTTCTGTGCAATTATGTGGCATAATTATTAACCATGCAAAACATGATGATACATGGGCCTCGTGGATATTTCTTATAGGTGGTGGATTGATGGGGCTCAAATTTGTCACTTTTAACCTTTGAAGCATCTGAAAATGTCTGTGAGGAGGACTATCAATTAATATTCTGTAAACTAGTTAGGCTGGGTGTGGCCCAGCTGGTACAAACTACGCTTATCAAAGTATACAAGTATTCCGAATAACCAGTGACAGCATATTAAGTAGAATGGATAAGTTGCACGAAAAAACCAGCGATACTGGTTCAAACCCTGATCCCGGCGACGCAAAGGGTGACTAACACCGAGAGCCATGACCTGGGTGTGACTGGGCTTCTAGAAGATGTCAGGAAGTTAAAGGCCGAAACATCTAATGAAACAACCCCTTTTTCCTCCGAAGATCGTCACCTGAGGAGTTTCTTATCTCTGACTGCATCCTGGAAGGCCAGCACGGGACAAACCCTCGGCGTCGGATAATCTGCGGCAGCCCACGACGGACGCTTCTTGGGTGTTTAGCTGTCATGCTGTAGTGTGTCTTTTCAGTCAGATTGGAACTTTTACTCGATTGG
This sequence comes from Onchidella celtica, assembly GCA_963931925.1. NCBI lineage: Eukaryota > Metazoa > Mollusca > Gastropoda > Systellommatophora > Onchidiidae > Onchidella > Onchidella celtica. The sequence continues at coordinate 12,229,733 of OZ007570.1, forward strand.
TGGGGCCAACCTTGCCAAATCTCCCGTCAGTCTCTGTGTTGATGGTGGACTCAGGTTAGGGGAATTCATGGACGATATCGAAATCATAGCTGGCCCATTTTCTTAACTATCTTCACGTACGATTACCAACTTCAACTAGTCCACGAGGCGAAAGGGACTTTTTCCAGTGTAGGCATTGACCAATAAGAAGTCATCTTTTTAATATATTATCGTTCTGCGCGATTGCTATCGTTATCTCTTCGAGGTTCACCGGCCACAGCACTCTGTGCACTGATGCGGCGTGACTTGGTATTAAATTTTCACTCTCGTCTCTACTCCAACACTATTTTGCTGCCTTTTTCTTTTCTTATGTGCATGAAGAAAGTCCCATAGCCGGAGGGTTTGCGTTTATTTTTTTTTTGGTTTTTATTCTTGAAATTATCTTGATCTTAAAGTAAGGTCCCAGTTTTCCCGTATCTGTTCACTCCCTCATATCACTAACCTGCTTGCCAATTTTATAAAAAAGACTGAAAAAACTCTAAATAGAACCAACAATAAACGATGCTGAGAGAGATAGAAAGAGAGAGAGAGAGAGAGAGAGAGAGAGAAAGAGAGAGAGAGAGAGAGAGAGAGAGAGAGAGAGAGAGAGAGAGAGAGAGAGAGAGAGAGAGAGAGAGAGAGACAGAGAGAGAGAGAGACAGAGAGAGAGAGAGAGAGCAATGCGATATACGAATTGCTGAAACAGAGGTTTTATCGGCTCTGAAGGAAATGGAAAATGGTTCCGTTCCAGGACTGGATGGAATCCCAATGGAATTGTTAAAAAATATTTTTGAACCGCAGTAAGAAAACTGTTAACTACCACATGTAGAGTTTTCAGAAGGAATGTTTGTCTCCATCCCAGAGAACGGGGATTTTTTTGTTTGTTTATATTAGGTGTGTTTTACTTTGCACCGTATATGAGACCATTTGCATGACCATGTGTCATACTGTACCTTGAAAAAAAAAAGTTTTGTTGATTCTGCAGCTCTGTGTCCATCATTTTCATAAATATTTTAGCATGGGTGTAAATGGAAATTTTCCTCCTTTTTCTTTCTCTGTTTAATCAGTGTTTGAAATTCAGTACTGTATGTGGACCATGTGTGAAAGCTCATTACTGTTCATCTGTTCGCTTGAAGCGGTTACAGTGTGTAGGTCTTTTGAGGTGCAGTCTTTGTTTCCACAAATGATGCCGCCATTTGATAACCAGGCTGACTGTTAGTTTTCTCTGAGTGCAATGCCTCACTGCAATGTTTTTGATGTAAATGCATGTATAATTTGCATCATGCTTTGCGATTATGTGTGTGTGTGTGTGTGTGTGTGTGTGTGCGTGGGTGTGCTTGTGATAAAAACAAATAAAGATGTGAAAACTATCACTATATATTATAACTATGATCGCACTGCACACTTTATCTGGATAATTATATTATATTATATTATGCATCATTTGCGTATCAAGATTGGGGCGGCAAACCATTAATCTTTCCACCACAAGAGGTAGTGTGGGATAAAGAATGTGTGTTCCCTAAATAAACTGCTCAGTGCACAACCAGGAGGGTGCAAGGTTAAGATTGCACTTGACCACTGAAGAAATGAAATTAACAGAATGTACCTGATTGTGGGAAACTGGGCATTAACTGCATTTTGTGCCAATGCCAGCAACTTTATGGGTTTAAAGAACAGGAAAATTGGAGCAGGGTGACTGCATCGCCAAAGTTGAAACAAATGCCGATTGACGATAATTGCTTGTGTTTACATTTCCCATAGATAAAGCAAAGAAAGATTGCTCTAACAAAGGACACTAGCTAAGACGACCCACGCCTCAATTAGGGGCCAAGATCCTGACTTTGGTTCTAGATCATACATGTGCATCTTGAACTAACTAGTGCACTTAGTTTGGCACAAAAAAATATTTGTAATTAAAGATGCCATCAATAAACATGGAAATACTTGAATGCACACACCCACACCGCTGTATTTCCAGAACCAAAACTGCGCCCGAACGTTTAAGCTTGTATTTCTCATTCACTCTTTTAGCTGACACCATTTTCATCTTCTTTGTCACTAACAGCAGGCATAGAAACAAATAACTACATATTAATCATCTCTAGTAAGAAAAAAATACCTGTACAAAAAAGAAATGAAACATTTACACACATTGTGAAAAGAAAAAAAGACCAAAGAAAAGAAATCATGTTTGCATTACTTTAATGACTCACTCCATGAATGGTCTATACCTTCGATCACAGAAAATATCAGGGCTTTGATATTGCTGGACATTCTATCTTGTATACGAACGAATAAGCTTTGTCTGTGGGACCTATGGAATAATAAGGTGTGTTACTACATTTAAGTCTCCTTCATGAAAAAGCATTATTCATTTAAAGAAAAACAAATTGACATGTCACTTGAAATGTTGTGCAAATGCAGTCTGGTAGTATTGAAAGATGACGTGCAGTCTCCAAAATCTCATCTGATGAAGACTAAATGAAAATGAAACTGAGTCATTAGTGTTGATCAGGTGAGCCGAGCTACAATATTGAACTGAGATGAAATAGACAACTTGGATTTCCTTCATAATTTCTGATGAAATGTCATGGGTTCGCCTCGTTGAAAACGGACTAACTCACCGTTTGGTTAGAGGCATCGGATTTAGAACCAAGGGTTTGAAAGTTGTTTTTCAGTTTCACTGAAAAAAAGAGAAGAAAAAATGTGTAAAATTAGAGGAGGGGGTGAAATAAAACAAAAGTTAAATTCAGTACAAGTGGGATGTGAAAGAGAATCATTTCAGAGGCAGCAATTGACATGTCTTGTTGCTGTTGTTCATTTAGTTTTATATAAAATAGAATATATTTTGTCGATCTCGAAGGAAGTTTGGTTCCGACAGGAGCAGATCAGGGAAAAAAAACCCCAAAAACATCCAATAACCAATACAAATGCAAGAGAATACATTGCCGTAGAACATTTTTATGAAGGCAAATAATATTTACACCCGTATTTGGCGTACAATCACTGGTGCCAAATCGCCAGATTGAACAGGTGGCAAAAATTCAGAACAAATCATTAGCTAACATTAAACATTGGGCTGGTTCAGTTATCCCATAATTTATGTATACATTGAAGATCGTTTTTCCAAAACTGGGCAAGTCAAATTTAAGTTATGGTTCCTTTCAGATACTCATTCAAATTTAAAGTAAGATGCGGCGGTGTTAGTGTTCAGGTAAAACGTTCTGTGCCCCGTCTCTTTACGGGAAGATAGAAACATTGGTAGAAAATCAAGAAAGTAGGGAGTATTTTATTACCCTATCCCCGTTAAACTTGAGCTGTATTATCTAAATGAAATTGGGGACATAATCGCGTCCATATACGTAGCGCCACCCATTAGCCAATTATATCTGTCACTTTGTTAGGCCCATACAACAAACAAAAGTATACATTTCAACGCAAAGTTCAACGCTCATTTGAAGAAATAGAGCAAGTTGGCCCCCCGACTATTGTCTGGTTACCACAGATGAACTCTGTTTGATAGTCAATGATGTCCAGGTTTGTCTGTCAAACGATGTAGAATGTAAGTGTTGTTCACAATTTAGTGTATTGTGCCACCACCAAAAATGAAAACAAAAAATAAAAAGATTTATATACCCGTCTCAGAACGAATTGCTTGAGAAACACAAGAATATAAAGGACTGAAGTTGTAATGTCTATGAGACCGCCTTCACCGTCACTGTCTTTTCTATTCGTTAGATTGCGTTTAAAGAGGTACAAAATGTAATATTATTTTCATATTATAATAATTAACATCAGTTGGTACGCGGCTGTCCTTTCAAAATTTGAGGAGAGGTCGGCTCAATAGTGAAGATCCGCCCCTGTAACGGTTGGCGCTTTGCCGATAACTATTACAGTTAATCAAGCATTTAAAAAAATGACACATGTAATGTATATTCCGCTCTAAATAAAGGTATAAAAAGTTCAAGGAGACCCAGGCTGTGTTTCATATTTGACTGCAATGAAAAAAGAAGCTGGAGAACAAAAAATGAATTGATTGCTCTACTAAATACTGAACTAAATGGTCAACTGATGCAAGGATAGTGTCCACATAACATCAGTTGAGCAGTGACTGAGAGAGAGTTGAATGGAATTTGTGTTGCCCTCCTTATCATTCAGATGTCAAAGTTTCCAGAGAAGAAATACACAGTCATGGACAGGTAATTTAGGTAATGCATGTCATTTGTCTTGTAAGCTGATCTTAGAATGTGTTATTCATTATTACTATTATTATCATCATTATTATTATTTTGCAATGTAGGATTCATTGGTTAAGTTTTACTTATAGTGACAAATTAATCAAATATGATACTGAAATTCCCTGTAGTCATTTATTTTATTTACTAGCATACCTTCACCCACAACTGAATAAATTCCGTGTTTATCTCTTCCCTTGGTGCATCTGCTTTCGGCGGATGATGTGGTCAAGGCAAAAGACGATAGAAAGCGTAGTATCTAAACCAGACACAGTGACTCTCGTCTTACAGGAATTAAATTCTCTTTTACTTATATAGTACCAGAAACTTTAAGACACGTTCAGTTGATCTTTAGAACAGAGAGTATGACTGTGTACATTCTGTTCAGTCCGAGGACTTAGGAAATCTGTGTACACACAAAAGCATGTGATGTACAAACTAAACTCTAACTATAATTATAAATATACCGTGTCTTTGTTTTGTGATCAGAATAAACTGAAAAACGATAAACATCTTAAGTCTGTCGAGGAGGAGAGAACTTTTTGACAAGAGAAAAAAGAAAAAAAAGCACAATAAAACAATTCAAATAGACAAGGTAACAGGCCTGAGATATCTCATTCCCTTCTATACAAGCATACAATACCACTATACTGCAGTAAAACATAGTAGGGTGCGTGATCACCCGCGACCTTCACCTCTCTTCTATTTCCTTGATTAGTCGACTGTAAACGGGGCAATAAACTGAGCTTTCTCATTGGCTGGGGCGAAGGTAATGCCTTCCATATTTAGCAGATAATACATAATAGCCGGTGGACGCGTTGGGCTAGAGGCAAGGTGCTCGCCTCTCATGCTGAAGGTACCGGGTTCAAATCCCGGTCGGTGCAGGCATGTTGGAATTTTGATTCCTGTCCCTGATCCTATGATATATAGGATCGAGCACCTAGTCTTCTTGGATTAGGACAAAAAATTGGGAGGAGCCGTGTGTACGTTGCGCACGTTAAAGATACTTGGCAGTTGGAAATCGAAAGAGCAGGCCGAATAGGCCGCTGCCAGGGCAAAATGAAAAAAACAACAACAACAACCGAATCCTTACAACAACAAGAAAAAAAAAGTGAGGTGTAAATGCCAAGGGCAGCGAACCTCCTTAAATAAAGACCTATAAACATCTACATAATAGCCTAAAGAATACAGTGTCAGTTGACTGGACAGTGCTTTTGTTTCGAGTCTTTGTTTTTATAACGGTGCTCTACGACATGGAATTTGTTACCGTTAGTGAAAGATGCCGAAGTAGATAGTTACTTTGCGTTCCTTGCAGTTGCAAAAAGTTAGACAAGTCAAAATTGGGCAAAAAGAAAAGGTTGTATGTTGCGAAACGCTGCGTGACTTGAAAAAGGCGAATACCGAAAGTGTTGTGTATTTTCTGTCTGCTCTTTAGTTTGCTTTGTATCGTTTGGGTTTTATTTCTCACGCGGGGTTCCGCAACATACAAGCTTTGCTTTTTGCCCAATTTTGGCTTTGCTTATAGCCCTGCAGGCTGCGACCCCACAGTTTTTTCGAAAAAGTTAGACAAGACATCTCAAGTAGGTGTTGAACAGTGACATAAGAAGGGTGCTGCTTATGTTACGTTGTTTTTATTGTGGATAGTGGAAATGAGCTGTAACGGGTTCAAAAGCTAGTAGAAAGGCGAACGGTCTTCATTAGTCCTTTTAGTACATGTCGCTACATAAGTTCATCTGCTACAAGCCTGCGTGCTCCCTGTCCCCAGTGTATCCCTTCCCGCCCCCTCCCAACTGTTCTATACCCCTTTCTACCCTATTTCCTCCGTCCCCACCCCTTCAGTACCCCATACTCCGCTGTACACATCTGTCATAAATCATTGGTAGTTTGCAAATCATTGTTGAGACCCAGTACACCAGGCATAGATGTTTGGAGGTATGTGTGACACTTTTCAATAACATTTTTAGTGAAAAAAACTTTTAAATGCGATTTTCTCGAAATTGCACTTTTGATCAGTACTTTGTGAACTTAGTTTTTTTATTTATTGACCAATTGGTATAAAATTTGGCTCAGAACAGAGATATTGTTGAGAGGCCACAACTGTTAAATTAAGCATTGACCCCTTCCCTGTTTTGCCCGGAACTGTTCCGAGCTGTCAAATCGCACAATACTGCCATAATTATGCCCAGTACTGTCCCGGGCCTACGGTCCAGTAATGATACACTTTAATTGCAACATAAACGATTATTATTGCATGTAAGTCTACATGATTTCCTGAGTAAAATGAGTCATTATTTTCAAGGGTGCTAACACATTAAAATTTTCAGTTAAACAATTGAAATCTGGAGTTTTGCGCTTATACGACCAAAATGGGGTACCATAGCCGACGAAGGTGGCTGAGGCCGAGAACCCTATTGAATTCCGCTGTGGCCGCAAAATTTATTACATTCCTCGGCAGCGAAAAATCAGGTGCGGAAGCCTGTTTTCCTATGTTCATGATTGTGGCGCCGCTGATTATGGACCAAGCAGCAATTTCTATTGTCAATAAATGCTGCAGAATCTTACTAAAGGAGCATTTCAGAAGAAATATAACATTAAGATGTAATTTCATGGATATTTGAACAATGCATCAGTGCCAGGTCCATTGTTGTTGTTTTATCGCCGTACACATGAAGCAAGGCCTGCCCTCCGACCCTGATAATGTGTTGGACATTTGAGGATCCACCCAGGAATCCATCTGCACAGGCTTGAAAGTTACTATCTTTAAACTTTTTCGAGGCATTTGCTTTTTCTATTCCATATATCCTGAATGTCGTGTCACAACCAAGAAGTGCTTGAGCAAATACTATTCTTCCAGGGTTTGCACCGAGAGACAGTGTCAGGCTCCTGATTTCGTATAATTATTTTCTCATCCTCTTACGCTGACATAAAATATTCGTTGTTGTTGGAGCCCCGAAAACGAGCACACAGCAAACAGTGTCCTCCCCTATCACCACAACTTTGTCTTCCTCAGATAATTTGGCAGCAGTCATTACGATGTCCACGTCAGCATCATGCTTGGCTCTAACTACTGTGTGTCCACATTCTTTAAGGGACTCGCCAAGAAAGCCTAAAAACTGTTCTTTGTTGTTCGTATTGCGCGGGAAGACATCCTTTGTTGAGGACAAAATGGACTCCAAGACGAAGTTGATTCGGACCTCGGCTCCCACGTGTCTCCTCACATGCGTCACGTCTTTTGTAGAAGGCCATCGCAACCGTCAAATATCACATGTGCAGTTCCGCTCTTAGACACATGTATACAGTACTGGTTATTAATATCCCTCACAATTGCGCCTCTCATCTTCAACCCTATCTCCGTGAAATAGCTTGTGATCAGATATAATGCATTTGATAAAAAATACGCGGTGGTTTCTCTGAGATTCTGAAACTTCAAAGAAAATATCACACATGTCACCCTGGCAGTCTTATGACCACTTACTGTTTTTCACAGACGAATCCATTCCATGTTGTACAATGTTCATCATTCCAGTTTAAGATTCCATTTATGGTCCACATTTCCAAGCAGTCTTCATCTGTAATAAAAACGACAAAATTACGCTGGATATTCGTATCACACAGCGTACAGTCATAAAGTCTGACCATTCGCTGAAATCAATCAGCAAAATGTACCTGAGCACAGATACTTCGAGCCTTTTCTATGCAGCCACGTAGCTGGATATGCCGATAATTAGTTGGATATGGTTTCTGGAAACAATCCCGCTAACTCAAACACACATTTGAAAGGTAGTTCTGTCATTATAATTACTAGTAACTGCCCCATTCTTTGAATGGGAAAAAACAAATCTCACCACTCCAGACCCAAAGGAATCAGCACAAAGACATTAATGTCGAGACACTTTGGGTCATCCACATAAAATAGGCGATCAATAGATAGATAGGATAGTATTAAAGTAGTACACAGTGCACAGTAGTGCGCACCGAGAATTTTTCATGGGCTCATGTGTTCGTAAAAAATGAAGGATCGGAGGGCTTCAATTAGCGGCAAAAACCAAACTCAAACTCAAAACAATACTCCCCCACCTTTTCAAGACTCCAAATCTAAAAAAAGAACTTTTGGGGGGTCGAAGTGCAGGCACATGTAAAATGTTACGCAAATCCGAGCTGTGTGAGCGGCAGTGGGTCTTATTAAAAATCACGTGTTTTTTTTTTTTTATTTATTATTATTATTATTACATTTTCCGTTTTTTACTACTTTGAGCATTAGCTCTAATTCGACCCTCGAGGTGTAAGAGGCCTAGATCTAGCCTTTCGACAAAGTTTTCTTGGCATGACTGACACACCGAGATCTATATCTATTTCCTTCCGATCTTGAAGCGCACTCTAAATATTTATACACAGTTTTCTTGGTATGAATGAATGGCACATCACCTGTATAACACCATACTTTGTATCATAGTTTTCTTGGCATGGCTGGATCGTGAACTCTAGTTTACATTTCCGGTAAGAGACGGAAATGACGAACTTGACGGAAGTACATTATCACGTCGTATTCGCAATCATGAATTGACAACTGAAAATTATAACTGAATTTCTGGAAAAAGTAAAGAGTTTCGGGAAAAAGTGAGCACGACACGTACAGGCTTGATACATTTTACACACATGTGCCAAGTTTCATTTCTCTACGGTGCGTAGTAAAAAAGTCTTTGCGGGAACAAAGTTGGGCCCAAGCTCCATTATTATATTATTCGCAATCATGAATTGATAACTGAAAATTATAACTGAATTTCTGGAAAAAGTAAAGAGTTTCGGGAAAAAGTGAGCACGACACGTACAGGCTTGATACATTTTACACACATGTGCCAAGTTTCATTTCTCTACGGTGCGTAGTAAAAAAGCCTTTGCGGGAACAAAGTTGGGCCCAAGCTCCATTATTATTTGATGTTAGTAAACCAGTCATGCAGGATAACTTCTGTAACATTTCTTTTGCCATCAAAACTATTCAAATGTTATATTTTCTCCCATCCCCATTCATCTTTTTTATTTCCTGAGGGGTCGACATAATATATTTTAAGACATAAGAAAATAATTTCGGAAGTTAAGCATTAACAAAAAATTAATTAAAACAAAAATTTGTTTTATCCAGTCCATATAATCTTATTACCACATTTCAAAGGCAACTAACCTCCTTTAAAATTATCCGGCATTCCCTTGCTCCAGTTTGAGAAGTCTGAGATTGGTTGCTCACTCCCTGTCCAGTGCCATTCTCCTTCCTTGAACATGTCATCGCCACCTAGCCATACGTTACCCGCTGACAAGAGAAACACAAGAAGTTACAGAAGCATGGACACAAAATTTAATGTGTACCACTGATTGGTCTTAGCCGTCCAGCTAGCCTTACATAATGATAAATCCGTCCAGTGAATGCTGAAGTTCCTCACTCCCTCATTCCCTGAGCGAGTAAGAAAACCCTGTGTTCTATGTTTTCCCGCCTGCCTAACCACCCGACAGATGGCAACTGACGGTTTGTTTCCATGCATGAACTGTCCAATATGCACAATAATGTGACATCATTGTCAAGAGCACCGGGAAATAGTGATTTCTTTAAGTACCATTTTCTTGGTCAATAGTTTATGTCACCATGCCAAAAGTAAATTATATTTCTTTCTCATCATTCTGCTAAGACACATTTTAATGCCAAGAAGGGTGGCGGAGCTGCAGCCTGAATTACCAGCCCCACACCTTGATTAGGCCAACTCCATGGAATGTCAACCAGTAAGAGAAAATATGACATTTGAGATATCAAATAAAAAATCCTTGGTTCTACTTCTAAAATGGTTTATTGACAACAAAATGTCATCTGAAGAAGTAAATAAACGGGATTTCATAATTTTATCGCATGTTTTCTAAGAACATTTCGTACTGAGAGGCAAATATATTCAATGTAATTTGCAATTGTATTTTTAATAAGAAGTAACTGGCGTGATCAATTTTATGTTCCTTCTTATATTGCACGGACATTTTTAACAATGTAAAAATAACAAGAAAATTCTATTACTGACTTAGGTTTTGACTAGAAAGAATGCAAGAGACATCATCGCTACTGTGTAACACGTCATACTTTACATCATGACGTTTTTCTCTAGCAATAAATATTTGGGACAGATCGTAAGCAATTACAAAACAGACATAATTTCTTATTGTCAGTTGCCAACGACTCAAGCTTGAATCCAAAACTTAATCTTATTCCTGAAAAAGGCACTCAAAAACGTCATACGCGAAATGTGTTATATGAAGAATTTGATCTCCAAATCTGAATTGGCCACGAGAAGAACAGGAACTGGTGCAGAGATCTTCTTAACATTAAATTCTTTTAGTGTAAAAATATCACATGTTTTGCTGTAGGCACTTTCCTGCTCCTGGTCAATGCTGATCTCGCCAAAAACCCGGACACTTCCCTCCTCCCCGACAGCTGTAACTTACTTGGGTACATTTTTCTATCATACATCACAACAGCCCAGTCTCCTGACTTACAGCTTATAACATTTCTTCCACTTTCATTCTCTCCTTTCTCTCTTTCAATGCCTTAGCAAACCCCTGCAAGAACCTCAGTTAGAAGGCTGTCCACATAATTATAATGACACTTTTCGCTTTCTATCAAATGACATACAATGGGTCTTACTGTCTCCAGGCACATCTTTCACCCCACATCATGGATTCTTCTTTTTAATGAAATCATGAATTTCTTCCTGTGACATGTGGACAACATCAACTTTGGGCATGAACTTTCTTGCCCATTTGCAAAACTGTTTGAATACTGCACAATGACACCATCATTTCTTGACATCACATTTTTCTCCACTAAACTTTTCGAAGAAACTCCGATCCCATCAACCACTCCTTTGCCATGTCATGTGGCAATTTACTTCCACATGACTTCATACTCATTCAAGCACTCACTCAGTGCTCACTCAAATCAGCAAGCAGTTTCTACGATCTGTTTGTGAACTCTCCTGACGGACCATCAGCATGGACATTAAGTTTTCCCTTCAAATATTCAGCTTCAGTTGTGACAAATTTCTTGATAAAACTATAAATTGTGTCTTTATTCTTATTCTGTGAGTCTTTGACTATCAAGTAGGACTTACTGATGCCTCTTCACCATGATAGAACGCAGCAATGAACACGTTCACTGTTCCTCTAGCCCATAAAGCAATCTGTTTTTCAGCCTGAAATTCACGGCTATGATAGGCATTGCCAGAACACACTGAAGGGCACAGGTTTGTGGCTCCGTTTTGTCTTTACTAAATGCCTCTGCCTGCACCCATTTCGCTCGAATATACTCTTGGAAATCTGGAATTTCCTCTAAAACCTCCTTCCAACTACTCCCCGTCACACCCATTTTTCACTTCATCTCTAAGCCTACCAGCCTCATTCTTTTCCCACACTTTCCAAAAGATATCCTGCTTCTTAATATCATCAGCCACTTCTATTCCACTTTTTTGCCTTTCCTACATTTTTCACATTCACATTTCCGACAAATCCCGGCCAAGTCATCACTGTGGCATAACATGCGAATTTGTGTAATTGATTTAAACAGGTTTACAAACCTTTCAACATAAAAAAAAATAAAAAAAATCTCGTGTCGGTAACACTTGCATTGATTTGAAGGGTTATTCTTGACAAGAAGCGCATTTTTTTGGACTTAAGGAACAAAATTTAGGCTGAATTTAAAAAGTGAAATTCTCACTTTGAAGATGTATCACATGCCACAAAAGCTTTTAGACTACATCATCTAAAAATGTAAGAATTATGAGATACAGAATTTGCGACCTTCAAAACAGTCATTTACAAGAATTAAGTAAAAGAAAAAGGGTGAAATTCTTAGACTACCTTCGCAGAAATTCCAGAAAATGTTACTTGAACTTGAAAACCAGTTTTTGTGAATGTAACACATGTCAGGACAAGTTCAGCACCATTTTGACTTAGCTCTTACATTTAAGATTTTAAATTAAAAATAAATACTTATAGAATAAACGTTTACATAGTAAATATCTCATTTAATGACTCGTCTTCAGGTGTAACACACGTCATAATATGGAAAAGGCCATCAGTTCCGCTGACCACCCTCCCCCATCCTCCCATTTCTAATCTTGTCCGAAATAAACGTGTGGCCCGGCACCCCCTCCCCCTCCTCCTATGGCACGCGTTTATATCAGCCATCACAAATGTACTGCTGGAAACACAAAACAGACCCTGTGATCCTCTGTGCACAATGAAAATAGAGCTCCTGACCTCCCCAACTTGATGTGACGAAAGACTCGAGTAAAAATCATCCGATGTCGCCCTGAATTTTAGTTTCCAAAGATGTGACTGGAATGCAAAACATCGCACAAAATACTCAGTAGTTTGCATAAAGTAATACCGTAACATCATAATTCAATCGGGGCAACAGAAATTGTTTCCCATGACGTATCTACGTGCTCATGAGCAACTCAACACGAGCGACGCACGATTTGTCTCATCACCCTCTTTTGGTCAGGTCTTACCTTTGCGTTTCTTCAATTCTTCCTTCAACCAATCGTTGACCTCGGCATCTCTTGGCTGAGCCAATTTGGCGCCAACTATTCCACATGAAGTCTGCGGAAAAGTAAGCATTTAAATTTATAAATACCATATAAATGGAGGTTGAAATAAGTAGCTCAAACAGACATATTGTAACCAATAATTAATATTTGTACAGCGTATACTTTTAATGCTGGCTGTTTCTTTCTGACCAATCCGTCATAGCCCACAATGCACAGATACAAACAAATTTCTTGTGCAGGTTCCTTTTCCACCTGGATTGGTTCCTTTTGAACAGCTTACCGATCAAGTTAGGCGGAAATTGTCTTTTTTCATGTTTAACTTTGTTTGATTCACAATTATTGACTTGAACTATCGCCTTTGTGTCCGCTGTTAATCAATACGGGTAATAATTATAGTGCGTCTTTTTTTTTTAGAAAGAGCGGGATCAGTACCAAACTGTGCAAAGCACTAAAATGTATGTTCACTTTGAAAGGGAAAAAGATAGGTTATACTTACGGAACAATACTCTACGCACTATAAAAGAACACCTATGTTGAATACATTTGAGTATTTCGCACACTTTGGTCATGTAGAAAAGATTGTTGAATAACTCGGCCTATTTATGATTTGTTACAGAACCCAAAGAAGCAAACCCAAAAACAGGTTACAGACAAGCAAATAAGAAGTTACTGCCATTAGATTTAATGTGAGCCCAAGGAATATCCGATTTAAATCCAACAGGCAGTTTTCGAGAAATTCGATGTTCATCCTCATCGATAAACTATAGGCCTGGTATGACTAAGACGATGATTAATACAGGTCGGCTGTTTTATTTCGTACACCAATTAATGTCCGTTTACAGCGAAATTCAAATTGGTCTGTTTTTCATTCATTCTTTACTGTTTTTCTCTCTCATCTGTTGAAAATTCTCTAGCCTAACCCGAACCGACAGCTTATACTAATACACAAATCGGGGCATCAAATGCGCTCTGAGGTTATTTTATTTCACCAGCTCCGCCCAGACCCCTCCCCTACGACATAAAGCTGCCACCACGGCAGTTCAGCACCAATCAATTTTTTTTTCTGATTCCCTTTCGTTCTAAAACGATCAAGTTTGTCTTTTGCCATTTCTAGAACGGGACTGTTGCAAGTATATAAACCATACATATAATACATACAATTATGGTGTGTTTGCGTTTATGTTTTACAAAGGCAAGAACAAACATACAGTTTTATGGAGGCACCCAGAATATTCTATGATAATAAAAGGTAAATGGAGCATCCTCCTGTAAAAAACCAATATAAGAGCCCAGCTGCCAGGCAAAGCTGGGATACTTTGGTCTTCAACCGGGTACATATCATTTGGGGAAATGCAAAACTTCTCATTTGGGGAACTACCAAAAACAGTGCATTTGGGGAACCAATTTCTGTCAATACTGTTTCGACAATACAAATACTTTCTCTCCGTGTCGATTTTTTAACACTGTCTCAGCTTTTCATTTACACGCCTGGCGTAAAACATGTGTCTGTGTTTTCTTTCCTTCAAGGGGGTGGTTGTGGCTGGTGTCTCTGTGTTGAATCTCTGTTACTTCTATGTTCGTCGTCAGTTTTCCTCGACAAGTGCTCTTCGTACATGTCCAAAATTTATAGGTGTCCGTCTCTATCTTTAATCTGTACATAAATCCGTTTAAAAAACCGCAGGCTTTCCTTTGCTCGTCTCTATTGTGTACAGCTCCATTATAACAGGCAAAATTACTTGCAACTAAACTTGTACTTGGCCTGACTTGCTTTATATAGCCCATTCGTTTCACGCACTAACAACAACATCAACAATAAAGATAACAAACTCACTTTGTCAAATTATGCACTCAACAACTCAACAAACGTGTATCTTTGAATAAAATTTTGCTTTCTGCCCAACCACACATTCTGCCCGCTTACTATCAAAATCACTCATGCAATGAAGTCATTAGGGATGTCCTTTTTTCCCCAAAATTGATTCGATAATATCGAATAGGATTGTATCGAGTGGGAGTTCCCCAAATAGCAGTTCCCCAAATGAGAAGATTTAAATTTGAGTTCCCCAAATGATATGTACCCCTTCAACCAGCCTCTATTAACCAGGCTCATTAAAACCTGCATAGGAGCGCTATTTAAGCTCCATGGTATTTATTCTGTACAGTGGAAAAACTCTAGTGTTATTTTCAAGTTTGTGTTGATTGATTCATTATGATCGCCTCAGGTGTTAAGCATTTTCTAAACAAAAACCCTCTAGCTTTACCCATCGCTTCCCCTAACTTACCTGTGCATCACCCCAGGAGACTTTGTTGTCTGAAAACCTATAGCAATGGTCCTTGAAGTGGGTGAACTCGGGTGGGCAAGAATGTCTAGGATTTGCTGTAGGCGAAATAAAACATTGGCATTTAAACGAAAATCTTCGCAACATGAAGCCAGAGAGGAGAGGGGGCAGACAGACAAACTTTGAGAGTGAAGCTACCACTTGGCTGACATACCTGTTCACGTATTAACGTCTTGTCTTAAAGACTGAACTTAATTAAACAATTTTCATACTTCCCAGATCAGTCAGTTACAGTCGCTCGTTCAATGGTGTTCACAAAAATAATATGGATGAAAATTCAGACGACAGCAACATGATTGTATTTATAAACCCACCTGTAAAACGGCATGAAGCATAATCAGCGCGTATGGCCAGAGTGTATGCAAGCGACGAAGCTAACTAATAAATTATATTTTATGTAATATTTTGTAAATCTTTCACTATGTTTGTTAGTAATCATGAAATGTGGATAATACAACTGTCACTTTGAAAGTAAATGGATGGGAATTTTCAGAAATTAATGATCAAACAAAGTACTTTGTATAATTTTCCAGAAAGCTCTTTTTATTCTTGTTAGCTTGGAAATTTTATTATTTTCGATAGCCATGCTTTCCGTTTGATTCTCGCTTTATCCAAATTATAAACACTCACCTTGGATTTGACCAAACACCATTAGAAGAAAAATCGCCAATATGTTAGTTGCAGCCATTTTCCTCAGAACGGCTCGTTCTAGTTGACTTATTTCTACGTTGGTTGATTGTCTGTCCCCGAAAAGAAGGAAAGAGCAAAGAGAAAACAATTTCTGGACCGAAAAAGTGTGTGGAGAATCAGAAAATGGAAATGAAGACCTGGTAAAGTGATCTCGTGTTTTTTTTTTTTTTTACATTAGAGAAGCAGTTGTGTCAATAATTTACAGTGCCATTTCATTCATGACCGAGCTACTTGTGGCTACAGTGATATTATGTAAAGATTCACCTACATGATGATCAAAGTGTATCAAAGATTATTCACTAATCACTAAGTCAGACAAACCAAATTGGCTCAGTTCTGAAATGAAGAGGGAACTTAAAACATACGGACAATCTGCAGGACTCACCAACAAGCAAAAGGGTCGACAGTCACACAGCACTTGGAGCACTGTAGAATACTATAACCACAACTATCCGCTGGCAAGTTTTATAGGTGAATAAAGCTATCGAATCAACAAATGCAAGTCCATCAGTTTATATCTTTCTTATCACAAAGAGACAGGGACATAAAAAATTAGTGATGGCTGCTGATTTGCGAACACATCTTCGTTTGTTTTTCCTTGTATCATAAAAGTGGAAGTCAGAGATAATAGATAAAATGTTGCACTTTTAATATTGCACTTTTAATACTGACACGCAAAATATTGCCGACAGGATTCTGATGGGGGTACAATTATAATCAGAGCGATGTGAACAAACGGATACAGGGTCTCCCCCCCCCTCTCTCTCTCCCACACACACGTGTACGCACCCATATCATATATTTGGCTCCCAATGAAATATGGAATTTCCTCCCTTAACTGATAAGATAATAAAACACACCTTCACATAATTAGTATAGCAACTAGTAGACAGCCACTAGATGAATGTACATTCCAATAAATTTGAAAATCTGAAAAACATAAACGCTCTTCTACCAGTATTCCTATGAGTTAAAACCACCATGTAGACTCTTGTTAGGGGAGCGTAGACAAATAACGAGGCTAAATAGAGAAAACACTGAGTTGTGTTCATTGCTCAGCTACAGCTTTTTATGTAAAATACCACGCTCTCCTAACAACAGTTACTACTGTAATAATAATTCGAAGTGAACAGTTTCCTTTGATTTTCAAAAAACACCAAAACATGACTTAACTATACTATGATCGCGATGCTATGTTTTTGAATCTGTTTTTGTAGTCAATGGATCAAATAACCTGGTCAAATTGACATTTTGAATTCGAAAATTCATGAATTTTGCTTGTTCCCATGGTACTCTGACAAAATCATCAACTGAATCACATGACCAAATTCTGACAAGAGAGGGCAAAATCCCGTAGGACGATCAGGGAAAGCAAGAGAGACTCGTGGAGACACCTCATATCCCAGATCAATAGCCGCACCCCACTTAAGAAAATTAGGAAAATGATCAAGAAAATTAAATACTCTGCTATCACCTCTGGAATCAGACAGCTCAAAAAGCAAGACGGTTCTATCGCAGGAGAGGAGGATTATGTCACAAACGTATTAGCTTCATCGCTTGCGGCTAACTCTTCCAGCGATCATTACTCGCCCACCCCCCACCCCCCTTCCAAAATTAATTCAAAACCAAAGCTGAAACAACACCCATTGATTTCTCCACCCTAGACCCCCCCCCCCCACCCCACCCCCTCACCCCAACCCCCTACAATGAACATTTTACAACTGAAGAAATAACATCCTGTCTGAACGAGGCCAGTCACACAGCACCTGGCCCCGACCAGATGCCGAACTAAATAATATTAGCAGCAGCAAAAGTGCCGGTGTAGCAGGCCAGATTATACCCCCGCCAGACTATACCCGGGGTTAAACTGGCCTAGCCCAGATTATACCCCCTACTTTTTTTAAAAACAAGTCAAGACCGCAGTTTATTTCAACCTTTAGTTTGAATTGTCCATTATCACTGTCATCAGATATCATATTGAAGCATACATTTTTGACCTTGTAAATTATGATTCATTTAAAAGGAAATAAACATGCTTAGAAAGCATTGATATACAAAAGGATTGAAAATCCATTGAAACTGATATGATTAAACTTTAACACTAATTTTACTTGTGTCCGTTGGTATTATTATTGCTCTGGTTTTTTTTATAATTAGTTGTCCATGAGTTAAACATGTATTGTAATTTTTTTGTTTGGCACCACTAACATATACTTAGTGGCAAGGTATGAACTAATTATAAGACTCATAAGTGTAAAGTTATCTGAATCTTATTTTAATTTTTGAAAATCAGAAATGTGCTTGATATGTCGGAACAATTAGATCTACATACAAAGTTACACTGATGCAGAGAGAAAGACCAGGAAAGAATACATAGAGAAAAAACAACACGAACATTTTAACAACTGAACTGGCAGATGGTGCAATTCCATCATCCAGCAGACATTAAATACTTCACACAAAACTAAATACATGCTAAAATTGTTTCACATAATGAATTTAATCTGTCCAGATCCACTTGAAACGTTACAGAAAGCTAACCAGTAATATACAATAATAACAATAAGAACACCAAATCATCTTATTTACTCTTGAAAAAAAAGAGAATATAATCAATATCAGAATCACCATCATCTTGGAATAATACAAAGATAAGAAGGAATATAAAAATGACCTACACATCATTCTAGAATCTATAAGCAGCAATAATATATGTGTGTATGTACCAAGAACATGTAAAAAAAAATGTGTTAAATCTTTTCAACTATTGAAGTAGAACTGGGCAGAAAGCTTTAGCGAAGTAGCTTTGATAGTCATGTAAAGTGACAGATTAAATCCACTGTGCATTGCAGAAAGTAATTACAGTGTGTTATGGCAAAAATTCGATGGATCATATTGCATGAACATGTCTTGTTAGTAAATTCTTTGATAGCGTTTTTGTAGAAATGTATACATTTTATGTAGCTCATGGTTTAAGGCACTGGATTAGTTTCACTCACGTTCGTTGGCATGTTTTAGTTGTTTTTGTAGTTGGTTGCCATTGAGTAAAATTTGCACGGTACTGTTTGTTTGGCACTGACATACACTTAGTCCCAATGGATGAAATAATTAACGGACTCATAAAACTGAAGTCATTTTAAATATTTTTTTTTGTGTACAAATACACAATTGTTAAATCCCTTGGCAAGGGACGTGTTAATCTTAGGAAGGTAAAGACGGACAAGGTCTTTTTTTATTATTATTATTATTTCACTCGCAAGTGACATACCCTTATTCACTATAACACATAGGTTCAATCTTTCAAAAGCCTTGCAAACTAATCCAGTGTCTTAAACCGTAATGTACATGGAATGTATATCTTTCTACAAATAACCTATCAAAGAATGATACTCACTAACAAGAAATACTGTTAATGTAACATGATCCATTGAATTTTGCCTCAACATGCTATAGATTTAATTACCTTTTACAATGCACTACTTTTGTCTCAGTGGACTTACTCTGTCGGCCTACACAACTGTCAAGGCTATTTCACTAAAGCTTTCTGTCCAGTTTTACTTGAATATTTGAAAAGATTTAACACGTTTTTTAAATATAGTTGATACACATACATTGCTGTTTATAAAATCTAGAATGATTTGTAGGCCTACGCTGCCATTTTTACACTCCCTCTCATATCTTTGCAATTTCCAAGATGATGATGATGATTCTGATATTGATATTTCTCTATATTTTCAAGAGTAAATAACATGATTTCGTGTTCTTATTGTTATCATTGTTACTGGTTAGCATTCTGTAACGTTTCAAGTGGATCTGGACAGGTGGAGTTCATCAGTCGCAAAATTTAGTGCCTATTTAGTTTTATGTCTGCTGGATGATGGAATTGCACTATCTGTCAGTTGGATTATCATTATGTTTTTTTTTTTTTTTTCTGTGTTTTCTTTTATGGCCTTTTCTCTCTAAATCATTGTAACAAAAAATACAATGCATGTTTTACTCATGGCAACCAACTATCAAAATAATAATAATAATGATAATAATATCATCAACATACATGAGTGAAATTAATGCTGAAGTCTAATCATATCAGTTTGAATGGATACTCAACTCTTTTGTGTATCAATGCATTTTAATGCATGTTTGTTCCTTCTAATATGTATCATGATTTACAGGAGTCGAAAATGTATGTATGTACACCAAAGTAAACTAAGGCTGAAATAAACTGTTATTATCATTTTCTCTAAATTGCATTATGACTTGTTGGTGTCAAGAATATGTTCATGTTTGTATTAATATGATATCTGATGACGGTGATGAAGAACAGGCTGAAATAAACTGTGGTCTTGACTTGTTTTTTTAAAAACAGTAGGGGGTATAATCTGGACTGGGGGTGGGGGGGGGTATAGTCCGGCCTAGCCCAAAGTAACCCCGGGGTATAAACTGGCCTAGCCCAGAATATACCCCGGGGTATATTCTGGGCTAGGCCAGTTTAACCCCGGGTATATTCTGGTCGGGGGGTATATTTTGGCCTGTTACACCGGGTTTGTCCTAAAATCAATTATTACAACTTCCTGTGTTTTCTTTACAATTTATTACATACTAGCTGAGGTCCCCGGCCCTGCCCGGGATAAATCGGTTTGAATATTAGTTTCAGTTCTGGGTGATTATTATGGACCTGCTTCATCTTGCCTGTTCCTATTTGTTTATTTTATTTTTGTTTGTTTGTTTTTAATTAAGTCTTACTGCTCTGCCTTTGTGAGTTGACACCCCGCGCGTCCCGTACAATAGCATGATTTGCGCACGGGTTAGTGTGTTTGATAGTGAACACATCGCAGGAAGTGTTAACGAAACCTTAAAATGGCGAACCATGATTCAAAATAGATCTAAATGATGCCGAAACAATGAAAACTGAAACGTAGAAGCCTAAAGATTTCATAATTTCTAATATAGCCCATGTTAATTTCGCATTGATAATATGCTGTTGTGCAAAGTTTGAAGCCTGAGTGTGATGCGGTTCCTGAGCCTTAGGTGACCAAAGTTTCGAGTTACAAAATATCTTACTACACTCGGCCCTGTCTGAGCTGTAAAAATGACGAATCGGAAAACCTCGAACGGCCCATTTTGTTTTCTATTTTTCTAAATTTTTTAGGTTGTTGCATCATTAAAATGAATTGATACAAACCTTGCTCAATCTTTGAACTACTTTCAGTAATTTTTTCATGGCTCTACGTTCAGTAGTTTTTTCAGCTATAGAGTACAACGGTCCAATTTTACCCAATTATATAATACAAGATTGACCTACCGGGCATTGCCCGGAATAAACAATGATGTGCTCCCTCTCTCTCTCTCTCTCTCTCATATAAAAGTAATAAACTACAGTCTTGCTTCAGAACTCATGCGCACCAGAACACAACGCACCAAACTGAACGCTTGAACTTTGGCAACTTTGCTAGATTTATAAAAATCGCGAAACGATATGGCGGAACGAAAAATATCGGGCGGTGAAAAAGAATGAAAACACGCTAGGAGAAATTAAATGAACTATATTTAGTTTTATTTTTAGAAATTCGTGGCAATATTTAATCTGCAGTCAGATATCGTAAAAACCTAGTAATACAGCACAGAAAATTTCACGATTTTACATCCAGCCGTTTTTATACCTATAGAGCACAAAGTTTCAAAGTCTTCACTTATTATAATATATATATATATATATATATTATAATATAGATATATAGATTATGAAATGCACTACACAAATCTAGCTATTGCTGTGATTTACGCTTCTTCATCGAATGCATTTGTGATTAGGCCTTGGATGCTGGTGTCATATGCAAATTTCACTTTTAAATTGACTGGTATAAATAGTGAAGAGGACAGGGGATAAAACGCAGCCTGGTGGCTCTCCTGTGATCGTATAATGGATCAATGATGTAAAAGTGTCGTGTCTGGAGCTGCAAAGAGTCATCTTTTATTTTAGTACTGGGAGTTTGCATTGACCTGAACACCCAAAAAATGTATTATACACGGTTCATGGAAAGCTGATTTCATTGGCTGGATATAAATAACATTGAAAATTAACCCATTTAATTGGCTTGAGGCAGTTCTGAGGTTAACGTATCTTTCACACCCCAATAATGTATATCATATCCCTATTGTGCGAGCAAGAACGGTTGAGAAGCATATTCCCCCCGTTAAAGTCAATGCTCATGAACGTAAATAAAATTTCAGATTTTGCATGGGCATCTAGATCTAGTTCCATTGAACAACAACGAAAAAAAATCTTCCTCCTGAGAGATCTGCAAAATTATCAAATATGAATAATGAATAATAAATATGACTATGCGAACTAAACAAAAACAAACCAAACCACCATCTAGATGGATTGGCCACCATACCATGAAAACGAGAGCTATGCCATTCCCCTGAGGTTGTAACAAGATTTATAGTAAAGTTTGATCTGGAACTGATGAAAATAAACTTTCGCCCGCCCTCAACCCCCCCCCCCCCCCGCTCACCACACCCCCAAACGAACGCCCGGCCGTCAGAGCAGTGAATGTCCATGACAAAACCTTAATGTTCTATTTGGCATTTTAAATTGACTATTTCACATTTGACTATTTGCTCAAAAACAGAAATAATTTGCCATTCCTTCCCAGTTCATCACAGTTCTAATGCTCTCTTCTTTTCCTTTGTCCCCTCTTCTTCGTTGACCTATTTTCAGTCAGTACTATGCATAATTGAAAAGCCTATTTGCGATCCCTAGGACTCTCCCCCCCCCCTCCCCCAATCCCTTCCCATGCAGCCAGGACAGGGCATTATCACTCATTAATACCAGATATAGGAGGTCCTATCTACTGTGCTTTGGGTGACTTGGATGCTTCGAACTTTGTTTTTCCATTTTTGTGGTATACATTAATTACTTTTTTTCTTTGGTATTTTACTGGTCATATAGTTGATAGTCATCATTTTTTTTTTATTGGATTATTAAAGTACAATATGTCTGTCAGTTTCCTAAAGATGGTCAAACCGGTGACCTGAGGAGGCTAAATCATAGCCCATTGGGCAGTTTGACACGGGATATAAAACGGTGGGAGGAGGAGGGGGGGGGGGGGTCGGAAGAAGGCGTGGTGCTGTTAAGATGAATGTTTGTGTAATCCCTTTTTGGAAGACTCATTTTTTTTTTTCGCATTAGACCCAGAGCTACTGCCTTTCAAATACATACAGTTTGGTGCATCTTTCACTTCTGGGACGGAGTGAGTGGCGCACTTGTACCCAAGGGAAGCTCCATTTAATACGTGTTAAACTTGGTGCAATTTCCCTGCAGGAAAGAAATACGCAGAAGCCTCCTTAGCAGTACTGAAACTAGGGAAATGTTCTAGATACTTTCATGAATATGACCCCCTTACAGATTTTATTTTTGTTTGTTTTGAAATGTTGGCCTTTATTTATACACGGACTTTAATAATTTGGACGTGCTTGAAAGAAAAAAAAACCCAACAACTATCGCATACAAACCGCACTCTCTTTGCTTTAAAAAGGGGGCCTCTTTTGCACTGAAGATCGAAATTACATCAAAGACCCTATAATACAATAAGATGAGACACTCCCATCTTAGTGCCTCTAAAAAATCGTGCACACAGTAAATGCTCTGATCGGGGGCGGGGCCTATGGCTCATTGTATGAAAAGAATGCTTGATATAATGATAAATTATTGATGCTGATTTGTTATAGTGCTACTGCAACTGGAAAAAAACAAAAAAACCCAGGGTTTTTCTGCAGCGATTGAAGTTATTATTAAGTGCTTCCAATCCAGGCCAACAGCGACAGCTGAACAAGGAACAAAATTCCATAGTCTCCTATATAAATTGGCCTTGTAAAAAACATCATTATTCATGACTTCCACGCATTCGCCACTAGGTGGTGGTGCGAAATATGTCCACACCACAGACTAATAAATTAACCAGACTGGAAACACGAGCTTCGGGCTGTGTCGTTTTTTACGGAATTTCCCGAGCGACGACTGTATAACCAACATGGCCGCCGCTCGGGAAATTCCGATGCTAGTTCTGTCTGCAGTAGAAATTTCTTTTCATTTGTCAAGATTGGTTGTACATGTATTAATTTCTTGGTGCGGAACCAAACTTCCGCGTTCATTTGGCGCGTCAAAATGGTGTCATTCAAATTGTAGCTATGCTGAAGCGTCGGTCGCTACCTTAAACCTAATATGGCGGACGGTTCATGGCCTTTCGCTGTTTTGTGACGTCACACAATGGGATCATCCAGTCTGGTTAATTTATTAGTCTGTGGTGCACACTAAACGATCTAGCTGCCTAATCTTGTTGTATCTATTATCTTTCGTTAAGCTGTTAAAGGCCATCTCAAATAGCGCAGAGTTTTTGTACGCTTTATCCCACATGATTAGGAAATCATCCATTTTTTGTTTGTTACGGAGCGTAGGGACAAGAATGCTTAATGCATCGAAGGTTACTTGCAACCAGTGACCTAAATATACACTAGACTTCTCCCTCCCTTTCGTTCGTGGTTCGCAAAGAGAAGCCAATCGTGAAGCGATTCGGCCATTTTCATAGTGTGGCAAAACCAACCCAATACCAATAGGCGGCGAGTTGCAGGAGGGCGAAATGAAAAGCGATAGTCTGCTCCCCCCCCCCTCCCCGGCCCAAAAAGGGGGTGGGGTGGGTGGTTTTATTTGAGAACACAATGGATGAAAAGAAAGCAAATAGATTATAAAATAAAATAAAAATAAAAGCAAGAAAGAGAAAAGTAAGAACGAGATCAAGACCAGGACAAAGACAACCCACTAGGGAGCCTTTTTGAGGGCTAAGAAAGCCAAGAAAGCCAGAAATAAGACAGTAAGAACAAGAAAGAAATAAGAAAAGGACAACCAAGAACAAGAAAAGGTAAAGTGTAAATGCCCAGAACAGCGACCCTCCTACAACAAAGATCTACAGCCCAGGAAATGATGGTTAGGATCGAGCACTGTGAACACATAACAAAGAAGTGTTGTTCCAATAATTGTCTTTCACTCCCTATCTACGGCCTGCTGTACTCTTGTTCTACACTTACACTTTCATGAGCCACATCTTATTGTTCTGTTGTTTTTCTTCATCTCTCTGACTTTTATCACATCAGCTTTGACTACAAATATTTTTGTTCACATTGCTGTCTCTTCCAGTTTTTCGCACAGATCTCATTCTCAGTTATTTTTTGGTTTCAGGGTGGAAATAAAGGAACCGTTGTACCATTTGTGAACAATCATACTTCTCGATCTCAATCGGTTTATTTCTTGTGTTATTTCAATGTTCACCGAAGGCGGTAAAAATTTGTAGTAGGAAAGGTCACATGCACACCCTATTAATGAGATGCACGTATTGTGTGGTCGGAAAGTGAGAGATGGAATATTTAGCATTAATGTAATGTACGTGTACAACTTGTACATACACTAAATTTGATGCTAAGGCTGTAACATGTAATAGAACATGACTCCTACAGACCAAAAGAGCCTTTGTGGAAATTGATATAGGATTAAAAACGAACTGGAAGGCTCAAATTCATAACCACATCGAAAGCTTTCCAAAGAGGCTTTTTCCACTGTTATAGCAAGGACAATTTAGGAAGAACTTGTTTGTATGAAAACTCTTCGTGCCAAAATATGAACATCTGCGATATGGTTTGTATATCAAGAACGGTGGGACCACAAGTTTATCCCCGGCTGTGCTGAATACCTCAACTAGTGTTCATTAATTGATTACGTTCAAGACTAAGTTCCATTTTAAAGAATAATACGATAGGGAAACGGAGCAGTTTCCTCGTTCTCCCGGAAATGCTTAAAAAACCCAGTCTTCCTTGTTGGTTGGACAATAGTAAGCAGAAAACAGCAAGAAATCGGTGGCATTTGCTCACAGCTTATATATATATACAAAAATATTAAAAAAGAACGTTGGCCTTTTGAATTTTCTTCATTGTTAGTGGGCTTGATGATTCTATGTGACAAGCATGAAATTTGACACAAGTGTTGCCCTTAGGAGGTATTTTACGTAAAATTTGTTGGCCACGAAAAATGTTGTTGCGCTCCAAATTCATGATGGGCTACATAACAAACCCATAATTAAAAAACAACAACAACAAAACACAACAAATAATGACAATAAATCATAACTAATTCCTCTATTGGTTAATAGCACAGATAACACACACACAAAATCGTATAGTAGGAAACAGAATCTGCAACAAGACAGCCAAGCTGACAGTCTCTCGCTCATATGGAAGAGACTAATTAAAGAATATTCGTGCATCTGGACATGCCATTGAATTATTCCTTCGGATGATAACAATTATTGCAGAGTCATTTTTGACCAGCTGAAACGCTATGGATTGCAGCAACTTTGGGTCTCTTTTAGCAGATCGAAAGAACGACGATGGCAACCTGTAAATGATCTAGCAACAAGTCTCCGAGATTCAAACTGCGAAAGACTTTTCTTACATGGCTTTAACACTTCAAATGTTGTGCCACCAAGTGAGGGTTCGGAGCCTTCAGGGGAGGTTTTGCACAAATGTTTCATTTTGTGTATTATCGATGGAGAAGTACAATATTTCAATTATTTACAACAGATCTCCACGTAAAATCAGGTCCATTGCACTTTGGCGGTTTCAGAACTGGGCCACCGACGCTATAATCTGTTTTGCTGGAAACGGCTTTTTGGGGTTGGGGGGGGGGGGGTGAGGATGATGGCCGTTTCAATGAAACGATTTGACCAAATGCCATTCGGCAGACAGTCCTTTTGGCGCGTGGCATGTCTTCCAGAAACAAGCCTCTTGACAAGGTCGGGGTGAAAACGCTTCAGGAAATGCCGGTAATAGAGCCTATGACTGCAAGCACATACAGCGGCCAGTCATCTTTGTATACTGTCTGTAGTAACGCCACATAATGTATTATTTTTTATTATCATTAATACTGTCAAGATTAAGGTTGATGACCTTGTACGCCACGAGTGTAGAGGGGGTAAACTTAGTAGGGGAGAAGGGGAGTTTAAAGTTGCTGACGAGCATGAAATATTACTATCACGAGGAAGGTCGGTGGCCTTGTGCGCCACGAGTCTAGAGGGGGTGAGCTTAGCAGGGGAAAACACGGTTTTTAACATTGTTGACGAGGGTGAAAAGATACACACGACTCGCTTTAAACGAGTCGCGTGTGCAAAAACCTCGGGAATATAAATGGAGGAAAAGCTCGACACACGTGGTTCCCAAATTATTCATTCCCAGAGGAAGACGCGGAGAGAAGCGGTCCGGGCGACAGGTGGAAGGTCGTGCCATGGCGACCAGGGGTGTTAAGTATGTGAGGGATCTATGAGGTTCCCAAGTTATTCATTCCCAGAGGAAGACGCAGAGAGAAGCGGTCCGGGCGACAGGTGGAAGGTCGTGCCATGGGGACCAGGGGTGTTAAGTATGTGAGGGATCTATGAGGTTCCCAAGTTATTCATTCACAGAGGAAGACGCAGAGAGAAGCGGTCCGGGCGACAGGTGGAAGGTCGTGCCAGTGGGGACCAGAAGTGTTAGGTGTGTGAGGGATGTATGATGGTCCCATTTATTTCCCAATAAGCAGAATTTATCGGTCCGGGCGACAAGTGGAAGGTCGTGCCATGGGGACCAGAAGTTAAGGAGTCTTGAGGACGGGATGGGAACCCTTCAGGAGCTCGTGATCTACTATGGCGGGTGTGAACCGTCTGTGTGCTATTCGTTTGCAGAAGTTAAGGAGTCCTGAGGACGGGATGGGAACCCTTCAGGAGCTAGTGATCTACGATGGCGGGTGTGAAACGTCTGTGTGCTATTCGTTTGCAGTTTAAGGGGCCCTGAGGACGGGATGAGAACCCTTCAGGAGCTAGTGATCTACGATGGCGGGTGTGAACTGTGTTTTCTTATTCCTGTGAAGCCAGGGGCGTCTGTTTCCCATTTTATCGTTGAAGTCAGAGATCTAGGAAGGATCGTTTGAACTCTGGAGACGTGAAACTGCATCAGCGAGGAGAGCAGCTGTCGACAGAGACTATTGAGTATACATAATTAATTTTATGGACAAAGGGTAGATCTAGATGTGAGTTGGGGAGTGAGTTGGGGAGTAGGGAATAGCCATGATCCCCAAGAGTGAATTTCAAATATCTCTGTTTTTGTGACTGTGTATTTGATTATCATGAGTTGAATGTTTTGGCATAAGTTTTGTCATGTATTTGGTATTAAATATCGTTTAATTTAAATTTCACTCCATGTGTCCGTTGATCGCTGGTCTGCTTGCTTGGCTTGTTAGCTGGGTTTGAAAGGAAAAATAAGTTAAGTGCACATCACACACGTGGTCGTGACAATCTTCACGCACGTGGTCGTGACAATACCCTGGAAGTGAAAAGAAACAGCTGTCCCTTTAACTCTTTGTGTGCCAATTACCGACATATCGGTTCTTCCACTGGTCACGTTTTTACCAATCACCAATGTGTCGTTGCACCAGAATGCTGGGCCATTTTGTTCGGGGAAGAAAGAAAGTCGACTTTCTATTAATAAATGTTGCTGTAATTAGTCTTAATTCATCTCCCCCCACTATTTTCTTCCTGTCGGCAAATGTGGAAAACTTCTTGGCACACGAAGAGTTAAAACGTTGCACGTGAGCTGTCAAGCGTTTGTCAGTAAGTTTTAGGTTTCCATGTAATTAAATAATACTGCGGAGTAATACAGCTGTTACCAAATTTAATATTGAATCAACATAATTTATTTAAAAGAAATAAGCATGTGTATTCAAACCTTATTGTGTGATGTAAAGGGAGGAAATACAGAAAATGTCAGTTCTTCATTTCATATATTGATGATCAGGAGGGCTGATTCCAGGAGTGCACTCACTGCACGATGACATCAGATCACCGAATTTCGCGTTGCACAGTTTGGGTGCTGATGTGCAACCTTATTTTGCAGGTATGTCTTTTCAAGAATTTAGAGCGATGTGAATGTTTTTTTTTGCATGATTGGGTCTGATGTTCTTTGTCAGTACTGAAAGCCGCAAAGTTTGTCTACTCTCGAAAGTCACAATTTTCATACCCTTACAGAAATGACTTCAGAAAATACTTTATCATAAATGGCAAGGTCAGAGAATACTAATAGTTATTCATGTCCGTCTCTGACCATAAGCTACATGAAGTTGTGTAGACGGCATGCTATTTGACTATTTCCCCACCGCCCACAGCACTCATCGACCCGTTGTTCCTGCAGGCCAAAAATAACAGTGTCCATGCCCTTTCGCTGTCTCAACGATTGTACAGTTGTAACACAACAACCTTCTGTTCATACAAGATCTCGACTCTCTTTAAATAAGGTTCTGTTGGATCGTTTCACATCTCGTACATCTCTGATCAGATACATCAACCATACTCCGATGATTAATAGGAAAACCAATAGTTTTGCCTGGTCTGTGCGTGACATTTCTTTCTCCATTTTGAAGGTTGGGCACGCGCTTTAGGAGAATCTACTTGATGAAATGCTCCTTCTACATAGCAGTCCACTGGTTTTCGGCTAAGGGTGCAGTTGCATTTTGGAAAGCGCCGGCCTTCCGTAACATTCTAATTTCTATGGCACACTGGTAGCTGCAGGATAAATGTGGTCTTCAGCACCTTTCTGGAGGACGTTGTTGGCACCGACATCAACAGGTTTCTCAGCACTGCTGTGTTGGGAGGGAGGACTGGTGGCAGCAAGATAAACATGTTTTTTTTTCTTTCTGCGTCATTATTTTAGAGGACATTACTGCTACCGAAATGAATGGGGTCCTCAGTATTTTTGTGGGGAGGGAAGGGGGCATTGGTGGCAGCAAGGTAAATATGGTCTTCAACATAATCATAAGCGACACTACTACAAGTGCTAGCACCGAAATGAATAGGTTCCTCGGCATTATTGTGGGGAGGGGGTCTTCATCCTAGAGGACATTGCTGGTACCGAAATGAACAATTCCTCAGCATTGTTGTAGGAGGGGAAAGGGGGGAGGAGGGGGGGAATTGGTGGTAGCAAGATAAACATGTTCTTCAGTATCATTTTAAGGAACATGGCTAGCATCAAAATACACAGGCTTTGCTGTGAAGAGGGGGCATTCGTCATCAATCCAGGGAATATGATTGGCTGGCGCCGAAACAAAAAGAGTCCTCAGCCGACATACCTTTACATTAACAACAACAACAACAACGACAACAAAAGAAAAACAAAGTTGCAATGACGATCTCATCATTGTCCATTTATTGATAGTGTCCGTCGGCATATCTGATTCACAAATATGGATGGCCATTCGCCCCAGGAAAACAAAACAAACCAAGAAGGAACCTTTGAAAGTATCAGAACCAAGGTGAATTTAATCCTCCTATTAATTGATAGATGAGCTGGGCCAGACAAACTGATGGTCACTCTCATATCGGTCTGTGCAACCTTTTCATCTTGTAACAGAGTATCGTCAATGGCTTACGTCGCTTTGTGAAAAAATGCAATGCCCTATAGCGACGAGGGGTGTTTGGCTTAAAAGTTTACGTGGTTTTGTGGAAAGAGTCGGTCGCCGGGAGCATGCACTTTCACTTCAGTTGTGTAATCTGTAACTTCAAAACTATTAAATTCTCACATGAATGATTTTGTTTAAGTTACAGATATGAGAATTTTTATTACCATGTGCAAAAAATGTCAAAGGCCCCAGATTTGACCTGTGCGTCACTTAGTCAAAAAAAAAAAAAAGGGGAGGGGGGGGGGGGGTGGAAATGTCAACTCATAAACCATGGCGTTGAGACGTTAAGAGCCGATCACTCTCTTCATATAAGAGCTACGGGCGCTAACTATTTGTACATGTTATGATTATCAATTCTGCGACTTTATTGTTCTAGATCTAGTTCTTGTTTGGTTTCGTTTTTCAATTTTTTTTTCATGCTCCTAAATCTATGTGTAAAATTTTGAGAATCTTCCGCTGATAAATCGAAATGAATCCATTTTTCTTGTAGAATTACTTATTCAGCCTCCATGAAGGTATGGATTAATGGAAAATGGTGCTCCAGTGCTGTACTGGTAGGTTTGTGTTACTTCTTAAAATGTAGGAACGTGAAACAACACACACTACATCATTTCACACATTGAAGTGAAATAAATCAGAACAAATTATGATACTCCAGCCAGCCACACAAAAAGTACAGAGTGAGACTTACTTGTGCACTAATTAGTGTTTCGTAAACAATCATTTCTAAAAACTAATATGGTATAATTTACGAACTATCATGAACAGCAGCTTTCTGTCCTTCAGGAACGTTTTCGTTTATTGTATATCCATATTTATATATGTAGATTGTGCTTTATCCAACTATTCCCTCACCCCATGCTATTTCATTATAATCTTATTTCGTCCTCAGACTATCTGAAAACCTGCACCAGAAGCATCCGCGTCTTTAACATCTCGATCTGTAGAATCACGGAGACACAGCAGTCATCACCAAAACTTTCCTGTACAGCACAGCCAGTTAGTTTGTACAGCTTTCCTATTTCTGGACCATTTCGGTTATCAAAGAGAACACAGAACACTGTATGTAGTTTGTGCACCTCGCTTCCCCAGTCTGCATCCTAAAAATACGAAGAAAGACATTTTCAAAATCATGAAGACTCTGGGGGACCTTTTAGGGGAAATTGGTGGGTTTGGACGTTTTCAATGGCTGGCATTTTTTGGAATGTTCACAGTGTACAGTCTGACTTCCTGGAGCACAATGCAAACGTCGTACTCCGGAATAACACCAGATTGGCGCTGTGTTACTGGACCTTCACACCGCCACAATGATGAGCTTCAAATTGAAACCAGCACTGCTGACGGCGTTTCTTCAAATGTTATAGATCTGAACTCCAATCTATCCATTGACACTGAAGATGGAACCTTGAACGTGTGTTCTGTAAATGGGACGAGCTGTCAAGAAGTTGTTTTCTTGACGTCCTCTCTGTCAAGTATTAATGAATGGAATTTGGTTTGTGAATTGAAGTGGGCGAAGCAAGTTATTACATGTGTCCAAATGGGTGGATTGTGGTTGGGAACAGTCTTATCTGGACAACTTGGAGATCGTTATGGTCGAAAAATCACATTTTACACGTTTCTTTTGCAGCACACCATCATGAACTTTGTAACAGGCTTCTCTGTGTCTTGGAAAATGTTCGCTGTTTGTCGATTCATTGTAGGGACAGGAATTGGTGCATTAAATGTCGTAGCCTTTCCCTATGGATTAGAATTATTCCCCATCAAATTTCGTTCTTTCCTGGGTTTTGTTCCCCTATATGGATGCGGAATCTGCATTTTCGCTGGCTGGGCTTATCTGCTTGATAATTGGTCACATCTCCATTTCGCTTGCGGTATTTTTAATTTGCCGTTGCTCTTAGGTTGGTTTTACTTTCCAGAAAGTATAAGGTGGCTGGCGGTTCATGGAAGAACTGAAGAGGCATTGAAAGCCATTTCTAAAATTGCGAGATTAAATAGAAAGCCTGTTCCGAGTGGAACATCTCACCTTCTTGAAACACTTGCTAAAGAGGAACGAGAGATAAGGCAAAATGCAGGGAAATACACATATCTGGATGTTTTCAAAGATTGGTATACGGCGAAAGTCACTTTAACACAAAGTTTTTTCTGGTTTTCTATTACTTTAGTGTATTACGGTATATCTTTCGGGATGTCCAATCTGCATGGAGATTATTTCCTGAGCATGTTTCTCATGGCGGCCTTGGGTGTTTTTCTCTCCTTAATTGTTATTTTTATAGCGGACAAATTTAAAAGACGTACTCTCAGCATGATTCTTTTACTGCTTACTCTAATTGCCTCTGTGGGCTGCATAATTACGTCACTGGTGTCGTCTGTTGACAACAAAGGCGAAATTATTAACGGGTTGTCTCAAGCGGCTTTTATGGTGTCCTCGCCAGCATGGAATGTCCTCGCCCTATGGGGTACAGAACTTTATCCAACAGTGATTAGAAATCTGGGTTATGGATGGGCAAATTCTGCATCCTGTTTGGCTGGTATTGTACTTCCATTTGCTGTCAATTTTGATGAGTCCATTGTCGTTCCTTATGCTGTTATTAGTGTGTTTCTGTTTTTTTGCCTGCTATGCTGTTTGGTGATTCCGGAGACACGGGGAAAGGATTTGGCTGAAAGTATGGCCTGGAAATCCGTGGCAGTCGATTTCAATGAGAAATTCTTGCCAGTTGGAGCAAAAGAGACATTAGACACGAGAGACGAAGCAATTTAGAATCTGAGACGTTCTCAGCCCTTTGGATTTCAAGCTGCCCCGTGGATCACAGCTTCATTTATAATTTCTGTTTTTATAGTAACGAACATCACCTTTCAGGTGTTCTGGACAACATAGTTTACAGGCATGTAATATGACATAGGATTGAGTTGGAGTTCGGATTTTACGGCGCGTCGTCACGATTACGGCCACTTTGCGCTCTCCACGTTCTATTTGGGTACATGTTCTTTACGTTAACCTACACTGGAGAGATAGAAATATTGAATGTACGTGTACACATTTTCCTTTACCATTTTTTTCTTACTTTTATAAAAACGAAACAATTTGGTCACCACAAAGAAATAATTATTCTCACTATTGGCATTCTCGGCAGTCTCTATTGCTATAGATAGATGTATAATTATTCTGATTATTGGGAGCCACGGCAAGATCTGTGCTACAGATACAAGTATAATTATTCTCATTATTAACAACCTCGGCAATGTTTGCTCTACAGATATATGTATATTTATTCTCATTACTAGCAGCCTCGGCAATATCTATCCTGCAGAAACAATAATTTGTACGATTGACCGTCTCCCCAGTGTCGATTCTAGGTGGGGTTATTTTTAATAAGATAGCCTGCGCACTACATGTCTTGCTGAATGGAAAAAACAACAATAATAACAAAAACAGTATATTAATATAACTTCATGTAAATTACAATAATTATTAGTATGCTAAATAAAAAAAAAATCAAGCCCTTACGGGCTCTCCGTCATTTCAACGTAATGACAATTACACCTTGGTTGACTGATATCAATTTAATGGTCTATAAACGTGTCACACAATAGTTGTCATGGATTAGTCGCCCGTGGGATGACCGAGAGTGTGTGGCCATGTCGTGGGCATTGTCTATGGATTACGGAAGGCATGGATCTCGCATTACATGTTAAACGCGGTGGCCCGGGTCACCGGGGCGGTCGTCTCGCCGGAGACTGCCGAGGTTGGCTCAGAGCAAATACACGAGGTGGAGAGGTTTGCAAAGATGGGTTTTAATTAACTTCTAATCATTTTTGAGGTCTACTATTTTTTACTGGATATGGGGGACTGTGTAACGAACCTGTTTAGCGGAAAAAAAGTTGGGGGTCCAAAATTGAGGTTTAAGAGGTTTGCTTGGGGCGCCGTCGATATTATGTAAAAGATTTCCTCATAGGAAAGATAAACTTCAATAGTTTCTCTACACAATGAGTGTCTATATCTTAATACATTTTCGAAACTATTTCTTTTGTAACACTGTATTGTACCTGTACATTATGACAAGTTTTGCTTGTGGAAATGAAGAATGTTATTAATAATTATTAATATGCTTAGAGTCTAGACTTGGGGCCATAACCTAGATCTTGATTTCGAGATGTTTCACACGGCATAACTATGTACTACGTTATGCCAACTTTATGCACCTGGGAAATAGTGATCCTGAAAAATACGTGTATGAACAGAAGACAGAAACAGTAAAAGTTTCCGAAATAAATATTCCTTCCTAAACTTCAGTACATAGTTTTTGTTATCTTTCTGTCACATACTGCAGACACAGAAATTGACAAACAGCGCAATACAGTCATATAACAATAGTATTTAATAATGTTTTTAAAATACAAAACAAACGAAACGTTTATTCGTATTGTGAAAAGAAAAAGGCGAAAGAAAAGAAGTCATGTTTGTATTAATGTAACGTGTTGTTAACAAAAAGCTGGTTCCCAATATCAGATAGAGTAATTGTCACCAAACTAGAAGCTAAACCCTAGATATAGGCATCATTCAAGTATAAGCACCAACTTCAGAAAGTGCAGATGAACAAATAGGAAAAAAGTATGAAGAGATAGATAGGGCAAAAAACCACCTAAAATCCCCAAATATGACGATAGTAATGTTCGACTTTAATGCCAAAGTGGGAGATCAAAGAGTAGAAGATATTATTGGACCTTGGGGAACAGGAAAAGAAAATGAACGAGGAAGTAGACTAATCGAGTGGTGCCAAGTGAAGGACTTCATAATCACCAACATCTGGTTTCAAAACCATCCTAGGCGGCAGTAGACATGGGTGAGCCCCGGAGATAAAAATAAAAACAAACCTGACTTTATACTAGTACAGAAAAGACCCAGAAATGCTGTAAAGACATCACCATCAATGCCCGGAGCAGATTGTGATACGCGGCTCTTGAAGACATCACTGAAGTGGAAGAACTATGGGATAAAATGAATGACTTATTAATATTACAGACAGAAATATCCCCCAAAAAGAACACAAGAAGTGGATGAATAAAGACATTCTAGATTTAATGGAACAAAGACGAAAATTTAAAAAAATAAGAAAAAATACAAAGATCTAAACAGACAGATTAAAAAGAAATGAAATGAAGCAAAGGAAAATTGGATCAACGAACAGTACCAAGAAATACAGCAAAAACCAAGACAGACACAGCAAATATTTGCACTCCAAAATTAAAGAAGTCCCCGGAAACAAAGGTAGATACACAAGACAAGTTGCATCAGATCGAAAGAAGAAACAATGCTTAAGGACAAGGGAGGTGTTTTAAATACATGGTCAGAATATGTCGAAGATCTAAGGACAACAGAGGAGAAAAACCTGAAATCAAGAAAAACATGGAAGGTCCATCGATCCTAATGGAAGAAGTAGAAACAGCAGTAAATAAAATGAAACAGTCAAAAGCAAAATGAACAAATTACATACCAATAGAAGTAATCGTAGCTCTAGAGGATCTAGAAACAGATATGACAACAATACCTAAAATACCAGGGGCCACAGAACAATCATTTTGATGAGTCATTTCACTAAAATATTGCTCAGGGTATTGATGTTTCGGGTACCGAAGAGCTTGAGACCAGAACTATCCAAAACGCAGTTTGGTTTTGTACCCGATAAAGGTACCAGAAATGCCATCTTTACATTATCAATGATCATGGAAAGATGCATAGAAGTGCAAAAAGACCTTCATCTCTGCTTCATTCTCTAAAGGCTTTTGACAAAGTACAATATGAAGAACTATTTAACGTTTTGGAAAAACTAGATACCGAAAGCAAAGACCTGAGGGTTATCCGAAATCTTTACTGGGATCAAAGCGCAGCAGTAAGAATCGAAGGAGAACATAGTGAATTAAAAAAAAAAAACAATTAAAAGAGGAGTGAGACAGGGATGCGTGATGTCACCCGAGTATAGAGGGAGATGATCCACAGGAACCTAGAAGACATCCCCGGCCTCAAAGTAAATGGAGAAATTCTTAACAATCTTAGATATGCGGACGTCACAGTTTTAATGGCAGAATGGGAACAACTTCAGAGGTATTTGGACACAGTAGTTATGGAAAGTGAAAAAATGGGACTGTCGCAGCGTGAAAAAGACAGAATGTATGGTAGTCTCCAAAAAAAACAACAACAACAAAAAAACACAACAACAACGACAACAATCAACCCAAAAAGTAATCTGGTTAGCAGAGGAGAGCAAATCAAACAAGTAACAAAATTCGAATATCTAGACTATTTGATAACATCAGATAGTAGGAGTATAAGTGAAATAATAACAATAGTAATAATGGCCAAAGATTCATTCCAAAACATGAGACCAATACTAATGAACAGAAGTATATCAAAGGCCACTAAAATCAAGAGTCATGAAAACATATGTGTGGTCAATGCTTCTATACGGATGTGAATGTTGGACAATGAACAAAGAAATAAAGTCTAAACTAGAAGCAGCAGAGATGTGGTTTATTAGAAGAATATTGAGAATATCATGGACGAAGAACAAATGAAATGAGTCAGTATTGAGAGACTCTAAATCTGAAAAGATCATTAATTAAAACAATAAGTCAGAGGCAACTGAAATTCTTAGGATACGTCTGTCGCCTTAGGAGCCTCGAACATTAGCAGTCACAGGGAAGATCGAAGGCAGGAAGAGCAGGGGTTGACAGAGAAAAACTTTCAGTGAAAGTCTTAATTCATGGACAACAAATAAACATCAAAACAACGCCTTCTTGAGATTGGCTGATGACAGATCCGAGTGGAGAGCCATGATCGCCAAGTTCTGTTCCAGACAGGGCAACTGATGATGATGATGTTGTTTACATCTGAAAGTATTCTCTTCCTCTCTCCTTGTGAGTTATCTATACTATTTTAATGCACTTTGATGGCAGAAAGTACTAGGGCTGTCGTATTGCTATAAATCTTGATTGTGTGTACATATACGAATGAACACAATCTGCCAGAATTACTGCAGTTCAGTCTCATTCGGGAATAATGAGCTATTATTATTGGATATTGTTACAAGTAGGTACGTCCCCCAAGCTCTAGGGGTACGTATTTTAAAGCCTTTTGTGACTTCAGAGTTAGAGAGCTCCTCCCGAAATGTTCCTTGACAACAGACTTTTATTATTCTCTCAGATTTCCCTTTGTTTTCCTCCTTTTGTTTGGTTGATATTGGTAGGGGGCGGGGTTAAGGATTCAATAAGATTTAGGTTTGAGGATAAGGACGGGATTAGGGATAAGTGCGTGTATGTATGCGCCCCTATCACAAAACATTTGGGGTACGTACGTACTTATAACAACAGCCATTATTATTATTACTATTTTAAATCTGGCACGCCATTTGAAATACAAAAATGGTCCGGATTCCCAGAAAGATGACGGCCCGTCCGACTAAGATTCTGACCTGTTCTAGATGAAAAATCATGGAAGTGGGCCAGGAAAGCCGGATCACAAAATTAACAGAAATACAGAACTTGGACCCGTCTCATCATTTCTGATGAAAAAATACCGAATCTACTTAACTGAAAATGCTCCAACTGCCTCATCTGATCGAAGGCTCGGATTAAGGGGAAACAATTAACAAGTAGTTCACTGAAAGAGAGGAAAGGAATGATTTATAAAAGAAAAGCGATGGAAGGACAATATTGGGATATGATAAAAGATTTGTCCAAGGCTATACTGCTCGCTATGAATCAATCAATCATCTAGACGTCAAAACAGAAGTTTACAAAAAAATGCAAACAAAGCAGTATTTCACGGTCGTCGCTTCTGTTTTCAATTTTCATTTTGTGATGACCAAAAGCAAGTATTAGTCATAGCCTAGAGACGGAATACCGAGACGGACCATTCCTTTTTTCACTATAATAATCTGTCCACAACTTGCTCGCATATAAACACGGTGAGCTCTATAGTACTATTATGTATTCGTAATTCACAATGATCAAAGCTGACAGACATAGTAAAATCTATCTATCTATCTATCTATCTATCTATCTATCTATCTATCTATCTATCTATCTATCTATCTATCTATCTATCTATCTATCTATCTATCTATCTATCTATCTATCTATCTATCTATCTATCTATCTATCTATCTATCTATCTATCTATCTATCTATCTATCTATCTATCTATCTATCTATCTATCTATCTATCTATCTATCTATCTATCTATCTATCTATCTATCTATCTATCTATCTATCTATCTATCTATCTATCTATCTATCTATCTATCTATCTATCTATCTATCTATCTATCTATCTATCTATCTATCTATCTATCTATCTATCTATCTATCTATCTATCTATCTATCTATCTATCTATCTATCTATCTATCTATCTATCTATCTATCTATCTATCTATCTATCTATCTATCTATCTATCTATCTATCTATCTATCTATCTATCTATCTATCTATCTATCTATCTATCTATCTATCTATCTATCTATCTATCTATCTATCTATCTATCTATCTATCTATCTATCTATCTATCTATCTATCTAGCTATCTATCTATCTGTTTGTGCTATTTTCATCTGTGCCATTTTTAACCTATATTTGGTACCTTCACCCCTGTTTCCTGTTGTTTTTTTATGATATCTCTACCTCTGTCCTCTATTGTCTCTATTATAATATCTTCATCGCCGTCTCCTTTTGTCTGTGCTAATGATATCTTCACCCTGGCGCCGGTTGGCACTGCCAGCGGCGGCTTCACCACGTCTCCCGTTGTCTCTGCTTTGAAATCTTCATCTTTGTTTCCTACAGTTTTCTTCAATGTTATTTTCAACCATATCTCCTGTACTCTCCACTCGTGTATTCTGTTGTTTCTGAAATGATATTTAATTTTCTTCCCTGTCTCCCGCAGCCTTTGCAGTATCTTCTCCCCTGGCTCTTGTTGTCCGTACCAATGATATCTTCACCTCTGATTCTCTGTTGCCTTTACTAATGGTATATCCTTCACCCCTGTCTCCTCTAGTCTTTGCCATGATATCTTCTCCTATTATCTGTACAAATGATGTCTTCATCTCTGTCTCTTGTTGTCTTTACCAATAATGGCATCGCCCCTGTTTCTGCAATGGCATCGTCATTCCTGTTCTCTGCTGCCTTTACTAATAATATCTTCTCCCGTGTCTGTTGCAACTCCTCTGATATATATATATATATATATATATAATCTGTCACCTCTGTCTACTGTTGTGTCTACAAATGATATCTTCACCCGTTTCCTATTGTCCCTATTAATGATATCTTCACCCATGTCCCCTGCACTAGTGGAGACAAGTTGTTGTGACAGATGGCTCTACTACGCACGGTCAATATTGGATTTTCATGAGTTCAATACTGAGATGTTTTCAAAGCCAGGCCATGAGAACGACATGAAGAATAATAATGAATAAATTATACTTTGTGAACATGGGCTGCATTTTAATAAGTGCCTAGTATTGACATTTGTTGTGAAATATTGTCTACTGGTGTTCTAATTTGCCTACTATAAACCCGAGCAGAACGTCGCAGCTGAGCAAGTATCTCCTCGGGTGTGAAATATTTAAATTTCATGACCAAGAAGTTTATTTATAACATGTACTTGTGTAACCATGAGGGTGAAATGGCCGTGTGTCATCGAGTGATGTGAACAGGTGTCCACCTATAATGGTAAGGTATTATGCAAACATTAGCATGGCACGCAATAGGCAGCGGACACGGCAAGGGCCGGGTTGGGTGATATTTTTTCCGTACGAGCTTTAGCAAATTCAGGAGGGGGACAGCAACACACCCCCAAACACAGCACAGCTCCAAAACATCCCAGGGATTTTCGGTGACGTTCAGAGTCATATCAGGCACAGTCTAGAGATTGCAGGACCTATGGCAGTGTTCGATAGGACTAGAAATCCCTTAGCCGATGACCTGTGTTTGGGGGTGTGTTGCTGCCCCGCTCCTGAATTTGCTAAAGCTCATACGGAAAAAATCACACGGCCGGGTTAGTAGATTTTATCATGGGAGAAAGAGCTTAGCAGATTTTGTTTTGGCGGTATTAAAACCATTTCGACTTCGAATTTGGCTCTAATTTTTTTTTTTTCACAGTATATGAAAGAAGGCCTGAATTTTTAATTTATCCAAAAAATGATTTTCGAAACTGTTCCCGTATAGCAGGTTTTATTGTCGTAACGGCGTTATATTGTGTTGCAAAGTAAAACTTTTTCTACAGATCGAAATCCAAATTACTGCCCTACTCATTGTCATTGTTAAATCATTGCTACTGTTTGAAAATAAAAGCGCAAAACGCCCAAGTCAAAGTAGTCGCTTTCTGTCGAATGCTAAATTCCGGCACAATCCACACATCGGCACCGGGTACAGAAAAGCTATGTCACTTTCATTATGTAGATTTAAAAAAAATAAGAATTCCTCAAATGACAACTTTTAAACTGTATGAAACTTTTATAAGAAACAATTGAAATAGTTCGGTTTGTGCCCGAAGCCATCGAAATGTTTTCGAATCCAAAGCTTTTTAGCATGATTTTAACAGTGAAGCCAAGTAATTTATACTTGTTTTTCTTTTCATGGGTCAGTTGCCGTTTAAGACATCTCCTCTCAACCGAAATCACATTTCGAGAGTATTCAGAATCAGTTTTGCCGAAAAATTATACGTTTCTGCTCAGAGACATGCACACGTTGCTGCAGTGTTTGAACAATACAAGTCAGACAGTCTGAAGCAGGCCTAGGTAAGAAAAATTAAAGGGGCAGAAGCAGACATAAAGTCACACCAGTCGGATGTGTGCCGAAGAGCTGGCCCACATACTTACAAAACAATGAGACAAATCAGAATAACTTCCTCAGATGGCTAACAGTATACAGTCATAATATACAAAATGGAGTTGTATAACAGGAAATGATGACAGTCTGCATCAAGACAGTTAGGCAGACAACCCTTTGTACACATTGAAGCCTGCAATATAGTATCTGTGTTACAATTGACTGTCTTCCTTCGAATCACACACATACATTACAATTATTGCAGTATTTTCTCGATCAGCTTAAACACAGTGGACTGCAGCAACTGTGGGTTTCCTTTGGCAAATCAAGAAGAAGACGACATATACCTGTTCATGATCTTGCAACAAGTTCAGTCTCGGAGCACCATAGGGCACATGACGTAGCTTTCATGCATTCAGCGATTGTGGTACTGTGTCAGACTACAGAGGGAAAAGGGATCGCTTACTTCTTCAGACATAAATATTCGTTTTCTACATGCATCAGAAACTTTGTGCTTGGCTGAGCAGATGCTCGGCGAATATTGATGATACTGACACCCAGAAGATAAAGATTTTGTATGGCAGGTCGTCCTTGGTTTGATGCCAGGAAAGGTCTCTTTATGCACAAAACCACAATTTGACTTTCCGCATCAATAAGAGCAGGCCTGGAACAACATATTTACAGAGGAGCTCAACAAGGCGGCATTATCAAGGACCAAGCTCTTGACCACAGCCTACAACTACCCTAGCCGCACCTTGCAGCACGATTTTCTACACAACCGAAATGTTGGTAAAAAACAACGTGCAGAGATCTGCTTTCTCGTCGTTACGGATAAATGCATTCACTGTGAATTATTTTTCTTGATGATGCTGTTAAGCCACAAATACGTACACAGATGAGTTCATGGAGGATACTTAGCTCCTGGTGGACGCTATCACCATGGCTCTACAGTGACATCGGGCAATTGTATTCTATACATGCATATGACAACTCTGTTTGCCTAAATATGCCGTGGAGGAAACTTCTTGCAGAATATTTCATTTTTTACCATCGAGAAAGGAGATGTACAATATTACAGTTATTTAATACTAAAAACTAAAATGTATGAATTGCAGTTCATGTAATTCAGCTAAAATAGTTAGCCCCCTGTCCCCTGTAAAATTAGGTCCTTCACACTTTGTGCGGTTTCAGAGTAAGATTAATGATACAATGATCTATTTTCTTGCCAAGGCCATTTTTTTTTGTGTGTGCAAGTGGTTTCCATGAGACGATATTACCTAAAGCTTTTCCACAGGCAGTCAGTATGACACATGGCATGTCTACCACGCCTATTTATGCTCCCTAGAACTCCCCCCTCTCCCCCCCACACACACATACACCTTCCATGCACTATTGGGGGCAACACTCATTCTCTCTCACCCCCACGCCCCCCGAGAGTACAGATTACTCTATAACCATACTATTACATGGGCATTTTCTCTACGTACGCACGGTCGTTTTCATTTAGTCAGAGGCACATTGGATTCATGGTTGAACTAGCGTAGGCAAGGGTCTCGCTGTTGTTAAATCACACATACTTATGGTACCTAGTAGATAGCAAGCAGCCAGAACAAGGCATTGCCACTCATTAATACCAGATGCTGTGCTTTGGATGACTTGGATGCTTTGGACTTGGTTTTTGTATTTTGTGATATATATTTTTTTTTTCTTTTGTATTTTACTAGTCATATAGTTGATAGTCATCAATAGACCAAGGCTGATGTGGGCGCCAGACTGGTGGCTCGGGGATCATATTATTAAAACAAAACACCAATAAAATTTTTTATCAAACGCACTTGACCTTTGATCTGTTGCATGTTTGATAATATAATTTTATGACTTCTTTAAAAATGATTTATGAGCACTTGGCCACACGACTGGCGTACCTATCAAACTTGGTCCGTTTCACTCCTTTGTCAGCAGCTGTTCAAATACTTCAGCCTGGGAGATGTAACACTTCCAGGGGTTTCTATCCCCCCACGAATAATTCGGAGGCAGTTATCCAATACACAAATTAGCCTGTCCATGGTTCACAAAGAATAATTTTTTATATGCATGCAAAGGTTTAAGACAAGTGTGAGCATGCATCGACTCGTTTTTACTCCCTGCCTTTTGCCAAGCTCACGACAGAAAGTTAGTGGACAATAGTAAAGACTTTTCAGTGTGTGGATAACAACAGTGGCAGATAAGTTTATTAAGTCATTGAAAGTAATTAAAGCTTTGGATATGATTAGTTTCTATTTCCATATTATAATCACACTTCCAGTGTTCACTGAAACTTACATTTGCCCCGTTCAACTCCGGAGTGACAGAACTTAAAGTGCCCTGGGTTTGCTTTAAGTGGTACCGGAGAGTTCTCCAGAGGTATGCAGATGCTAGCTGACCAAGCACGGAGAGAAGTACATTTGGTATTTAGTTTGAAGTCTTACCTGCATACAAATCCAGAACTGGGACCT
The DNA here is from genome assembly GCA_963931925.1 of Onchidella celtica. NCBI lineage: Eukaryota > Metazoa > Mollusca > Gastropoda > Systellommatophora > Onchidiidae > Onchidella > Onchidella celtica. The sequence continues at coordinate 12,273,447 of OZ007570.1, forward strand.
ACATTGCAACTATGGCCCGCACATTTTACTGTGTGCCATATTATCATCGATTTTTATAGTAAATGACTGTTAGATTTCTACGAAATTTTGCCAGTGCTTTTACTTTGTTATAGACTGAGGAAATAATTATTTCTCCCAACTAGGCACTGGCTCAGTTAAAACATTTCTTCTTTATGATTAAAAAAATACTAGACAAATCTTTTAAATGAAACATGTCCAGGCTGACAGTGACGTAAACGGAAACCAAAAGAAATGAACATCCGACTTTTAAATATTGGTATCTATGTGTTAGTTGTAATTTGTTTACACATCATGTTTCTGCCCACGCAAGTGACTGTTGTATGAAGTAGTATAAATTATGTTGCAGAGGTGAATGAAGCAGCTGCCATTTTCATACTGTGGCAAAACTAACTGAATACCAGTAAGCCGCGAGTCGCATGGAGGGCGAAATGTAAGGCGACGGTCTGCCAAAACACACAAAAAAAGGTTTTATTTGTGGAGCTCTGAGAACAGAACTAATTTAAAACTAATTTAAAACCACACAAACTCTGACTGCGGAACAGGCATCAGGCACATACACACAATGAATAAAAACAAAGGATATGGATTATAAAATAAAATAAAAACAAAAGCAAGAAAGAGAAAAGCAAAAAGGAGTTCAAGACGGGGAGAAAGACAACCCACTAGGGAGCTAAGAAAGCCAAGAAAACCAGAAATACGACAGTAACAACAACAACGAAAAGGACAAAGAAGAACAAGGAAGGCTGAAGTGTAAAGAGCCAAACAACGACCCTCCTAAAGCAAAGAATGATCTACAGCCCAGCAAAAATGATGATTAGGATCGAGCACTGTGAGCACAATAATGAAGAAGCCTTGTTCCAGTATTGTCATTCACTGTCCTAATGTCCTATCTGTGGCCTGCTGTCCTCTTGTCCTGCACTTACACTTTCATGAGCCACATCCTATTGTTCTTTGTTTTTCTTCATCTCTCGGATTTTTTCGCATCATTTTTGAGTCGTATTATATGAATTATTTTCACACTGCTGCCCCATTCCAGTTTGTCGCATAGATCTCATTCTCGGTTAATTTTTGTTTCCGGGAGGAAACAGAGGGACGGTTATTACTTCGTTTCCAAACGATCATGCTTCTCGATCTCCGGTTTTATTTCTTGTTTTTCAGGCGTCTAAAGATCGGTTTTTTCAATGTTCACCGACTGTGGTCAACATTTGTAGTAGTAAAGGTCATAAAAATATCAATGAAACGCAGATATGAAGGGTTACAATTTATATTGTATGGTCAGAAAATGAGAAATGGAATATTTACCATTTATATTGTACGTGTACAATTTGTACATACACTGACGTTCTTATCAAGGCTGTAACGTAAGGAAAGTGACTCCTACAGTCCAAAGGAGTTTGTGTGGAAATCGATGTAGGGTTAAAAATGAACTGAATGGCACAAAATCATAACTACACCTAAAGCTTTCCAAAGAGGCTTTTCCACTGTTATAGCAAGGACAATCTAGCAAGAGGCTGCTCGTATGAAAACTCTCCGTGCCAAAATATGAACATCTGCGGTATGGCTTGTATGTCAGGAAGGACGGGAGCACAGGTTTATCTCTAGGCTGATACCTCATCTAGTGTTCATTAATTGATTACGCCCCAGAATAAGTTCCATTTTCAAGAAGGTACGATAGGGAAACGGAGCAGTTTCCTCGCTCACCCGGAAATGCTTTAAAAAACCCTGTCCTTCATGCTGGTTGAAAAATTGTAAGCAGAAAACAGCTAGAAATCGGTGCTATTTGCTCACAGTTTACATAAAAAAAAATATTAAAAAATGACGCTGTCCATTATAATTTTCTTCATCGTTAATTGGATTAATAATTCTATGTGAGAAGCACTAAACTTGACATAAGTGTTGTGCTTAGGAGGTATTTTAAGTAAAAAGGTGTTGGCCACGAAAAATGTTGAAAAATTAATGGCGCTCAAAATTCAAGATGGCCAACACGTTACAAAATGTTCTATATTTAAAAACAACAACAACACAACAAACAATGACAACAAATCAGAACTAATTCCTCTGTTGGTTTAGAGCATAGGTAACAATACAATCTATAATTATATATTTCACAAATTCTCCACCTTTGAACGCAAAAGGCTTTCTTATTAGGCCACCTTCAGTAACCAAATTTTGCATGTCGTCGGTTGGCTGTTGGAACCTGCTTAAGTCCAAAATCAAAATTTTACAGGAGAAGGAAAAAACTGATTATCTTTAATAGCTTTCATTACTGGGAGCTGTAACTTGGTATCTAGCCTATGTTCTTGACCACTAGTTGTACCGTGTATTGCATTTTGACGACAACCCTACTGTAATTACGTAACCAGAGTTAAGCAGGTTATAACACGCCGAAGTCGGCTGTTGGAACCTGCCTAAAGCTTTAACGAGGTTGAAGCGCACACATAGCGCCGCTTAGCTGATCGTATAACCTCGCTACCTTTCTTTGGGCATAGTAAAAATATGTTTAAAAGTGCGCATTTATTGTTGTCTTTACCGTTTTAGTTCTGTTTTAAATTTATCCCTCGAAACCAAGGAATGATGATTCTTCTTGACTTAGTATTTCACTTCGTTTATTTCCTATGTATCACACCATCACTGTTCGAATGAATGTAATATAAAAGTATGATTTACTGTCCAGCCTAAACCAAACTATTTATTCACACTTGACTCTTTAGTATCACAAAGTATTACATGTCATTTGTTTACAAAAGACATTAGATACATCATTAAATCTCTCTTTCTACTATTTCTACTATTTATCTCTCTCTCTCTCTCTCTATCTCTCTCTCTCCATGTCCCCTTCCCTTCTCTCTCTATCTGCCCGTCTCTCCCTCTATCTATCTTTGTCTATGTTATGTCCTTGCTCACTCCCCCCCCCCCCCCAAGCCGCATCCACCTGCCCCTGCCGCTCTCTTTCTCTCTTTGAGAGAGGCGCACTCCAGTTCTTTGAGAGAGGGCTGCATTTTGGTTCTTTGGGAGAGAGAGAGTTGCATTTGGTTCATCGAGAGAAATGCAATTTGAAAGAGAGAGAGAGCTGCATTTTGGTTCTTTGAGAGAAATGCAACTTGAAAGAGGTGCACTCCAGCCCTCTGAGAGAGACCTGCATTTTTGTTCTCTGAGAGAGATGAAACTTGAAAGAGATGCATTCCAGTCCTTTGAGAGAGAGCTGCATTTTGGTTCTTTGGGAGAGATCCAACTTGAAAGAGGTGCACTCTGGCTCTTGTATAAATCTGCTCTCTGGGTCTGTGAGAGAAACTGCACTCAAGGATTTTGAGACACAACTGCACACT